>CM076728.1:20251799-20341084 GCA_038501795.1 Pseudopleuronectes americanus | reverse complement strand
GTTTTTGACTGGAATAGTGAGAAAGAGGGGAATGAAGAAGGGTGTTGGGATTGTTTTCTTTCTTCTTTTTTTTCCCCTTTTCCCTTTTTTTCACTTCCTTCCCCCCCTCGTCCAACAAAACACCTCATAAGAACGTAAACTGATTGTAGGAGGTGTGAGGTCAAACATTTTTGTTTTCTGGTCTTCTGTTCTTCTATTTAATATCAGCTCTTCAATAACCAAATGGCCTATTGTATTTCAGTCATGTTGGCGAGGTTGCTTATTGTGCCAGGGGCGTCAAAGGGTGGGAGCAATTTAAAAGTTATGTTTTTTTATTCGTTCATTTTTATATACCGCCTCCTGTCAGACCTGAGTTCTCAAACATGAGGAAACCCTTTTTAAATTTTGGGCTTACCTATATATTGTGAAAAAATGGTGTATTGCTGTTTTTTTTTTTTTGTTTTGGTTTTTGTTTTATTGATAATCAGTAATCATTGGAACCTCTCCCTTAATTAGCGTTAAAGAACACTTTGTTAGGGGTGGAGTTCCTGTTTAGGTGGGGCATAGTATGTTGAGCTACTTGTTGAGGATAAGTAGTTGGGAATGGAGGGGGGTAGTCGTGAGGTGCTACAAAAACAAAATCTCATAGCAGAGGTTCTCAAATTTCATATTAAACCTTTTTGGAGTATAGTTATTTTGTGTTTTTTTTTTATGTATATTATGTTTTGTTTTTGAGGGGGCCGGTGAGTACACTGCTAGGGTAACTACCGTCCCAGCTAGTGTTTGCAATAAAATATAAATTTAATATATTTGAGACGCGTTTATCTCTAAGATATGGTAGTTCTTATACCGTTTTGTATACGTTAGTTACGCATCATCTACTAGAGTAAAATAAGCAATTTAAACATAACGTCATATATGTTCATGGGTTGAAGCTTTAATTTACTTTTCATCACATCCGTAACTAATCAATTTGTGATGGTTAACAATTTCATGCATTTGATGAGAAGATCTGCATCACACACGAGATTAGGTAGCAATTGTTGATCAATTTGATTCATAATATCGCAAAGACCACTGATGGTCTTGCTGGAGATCAAAGTTATTAGATGTACCTACTTGATATTAGGAATACTCTTAGTTTTCGAAGTCATGAGACATTTCATGAACGCAATATCTTGTTATATTTGAGGGAGAGGAGGGTAGGGGTGGGAAGAGGGTATATGGCTATATCTATATAAGATGGTTGAGATATACTCCATTTAATAAGGGTCGCATTCTCTAATATGATAAATTTCCAGTTATTTACCTTTTGTAAGAATAACGATGGTTTGAGAGGAAATCTAACTTAAAAGTAAGAAAATAAACCTTAACTTGAAAAATCTTGTAATAAATAAGTATAATCTAATTTTATTTATTAGTACCTTGTTTATTAAATTATTACGGCTATTATGGGGTTGTAGTTGCATTGTATATCATAAATTAATTTAGCGAAGCCATACTCCATTTTCACATCATAATGACTAAATGTTAAGGAGAATAGTCCACTCTCCAGGCTCTCCTTAAGGTAAGATGTTTATCTTTCTTGCATAAGTAAGATTATGATCACGGATTTTCATAGTAAAGAGTAGCTTCTAACAATTCTTCACATACAGATTGATAGAATGTTTCACGCATCGCATAGGGGCTAATTTCCCACACAGCATATACTTCTTTTATTAACCTAGATTTAATACTATATATATATATTAGACCTAGTGTGTATATTTTATTCCAAACATATTCATTTTGTCAAGCAAATACATCAGTTCGCTAAAACATTATATATCTCTCTCTATGCCGAATCTAAGCTGTAATATACGGGTTATACAGAGTCATATATTTCTATATCAGCCCTGTGCCTCTAACGAAGTAAGTCTGTACTATAGCAGTGAAGGGGGAGGGGGGGATGGTGAATTTTTAAGTTTAGGTGCCATTATTTATGGGGTAGTAACAATCATGAGCTACAAATATTGTATTAGGTTTTAAATCTTTTAAATATATCTCCTTTTTTTTTTCGATTTTTGTATATTTTTTTTTTATTTTTTTTTTTACATTGTGTTTTTTAATTAATTATTATTTTATTTTTTAACTTTTATTTTGCGAGTTTGTTTTTTATGTTGTTATCTTTTGTATGGGGGGAAGGAGGATATTTTTTTTCTAATCCACCATGTTTGCCTTTTTTTATAATTGTGTTTTTTTTGCGTCTAGGAGGCTGATATAAGTGCAGTTTATTGTATATTTTTTTAATAAATATAAGGATTTAATATATTAATTTCCTGGCTAATCAATTAATTGGGTTGGTATATTAGGTAATATTAGTATCAAAATGTAGAATATATGATCAAACCTTAGTACTTTCCAGTTTTTTTCACCTACCCTCCTGTATTAAACTTCAATTCCTTTGCTGTCGATGTGGAGAGACTACCATGTTGTGTTTGTAGCATTTCAATCGAGAAAGGGTGGTATTGTATCCCCACGTTTCACTTAGTCAATACTAAATTTGGCCACGTCCAAGCTTCTTTCCTCTACTTCACGCCTCCGTATTAAATTCCACAATTCTCCATGTTTTCGCCTTTCCTATTGTATCTATGGGGTATTCCCTTCTCAATCTTGTCCTGCCGTCCACCGCCATGTATGGTGTAGGGGTTGCAAAAAATGAGTAAGGTCATTAACTAAACTCGGAATTAAAGATAGGCTGATGTTTAGACTAAGTGAAAACATCTCCAGGAGACACGATGAATAGGCTTTTCATTAAGGATCCCCAAATTGAAATCAGATAT
The DNA here is from genome assembly GCA_038501795.1 of Pseudopleuronectes americanus. Lineage (NCBI taxonomy): Eukaryota > Metazoa > Chordata > Actinopteri > Pleuronectiformes > Pleuronectidae > Pseudopleuronectes > Pseudopleuronectes americanus. Next base: position 20,338,283 of record CM076728.1, on the reverse strand, counting down.
GTAGCGAACTTACACACAAGGTAAGAGCGCTGGTGCCGGTGTAATGGACAGAATTTATTCTAATATGCATGGTGAAAAAAATAAAGAAAAATAAAAATATGAAACACAAAGGCAATTAGAAACCAAGATTTCTTGCTTATGTATTAGATATCACAATAACTATAAGGGAATTGTTGTTTTCACTCGCATGGTCCTCCTTCATATTGGACTAGTACTAGAAGAAAGAACGACAATAAAGAGAGTTTGAAGAAGGTGGGAAGGCCCATGCAGGGTTCTCTTTTGATTTTATATTATAGGGCATCGCATGGCTTAGTCTTTCTTTGGTCTTTAGGGAGTTTACACAAAAAGAAAAAAAGAAAGATATGTATCGTTATAATATACTAAGAATCTAGGCCGCCTGAGTTGACATAGTTTTTAGGTCAATGACAAGTTATTAGCGACTATTAACTATGGATAGGGACTCCGGCGGTGATAATTCAGTCACTGAATGACATTGATCTTGCTCTGCAATATTCTATGTTCATGTTATATTTCCCTCACGTGCGCTTGACCACGACAGAATTGAGCGGGGCGTTGTTGATTTAAGTAATGAGGGAAATCTGGCGCTCCGTTCAAAAGAAAAGTCTTATCCGTGACATTATATATCATATTTCCCTTCCCCCCTTGACTGTATATGTTAATATGTACTTTGTTGTTTACCATATCCAACGTATCCCTTTCACAATTATTTTTTATATTTTACTGAGGTGCAGAGTTCCTTTTCTTCTTTATTTTTTCTTCCACGAATTTAAAAAATGCAATATGATTGTGCAATGCAAAACGCTCTTGGTCAGGAAGGTGCAAGTAAAAGAGGTCAGATCGTGGGGTCGTGCAAGTAATTGTCAATTAATGTGATCATGGGCGGCTCATTATTGGTCCTATGGAGTATCCAGATGGTCGTGTCTTCGTTCCGAGTGACTTCCCAATGTACTTATTTATTCGTGGTCGGACGGGTCTTAGTTTATTAGCCATTAAGGCTCTACAATGCGATTAAATTTGTCAGGAAGAACCGTATATACCTTCGTAATGGTAAAAAAGAAAAGGTCGGGAGGTTTCTATATCCTTAATTTTTTGACCTCGAGCCAACAGAACCATTTGTACAATCTTGTGAAAGATTTGGGCTGTTGTCTAACACTGTGCTGTGGGTTCTTGGGCAGTTTTCCTCTGTAGTTGCTACAGAATATATAGTATTGATCCATCTGAGTGAATTTGTTTTGATGCAAGAGTATTGGGAGTGTTCCAGACCGCATTTGCCCAATCTGTCAGAATCTAAATTGAAGTGGTCCCCTTGTAATATGACACAGGGTTGCAGGTTCATGACAGTATATATGCCACAAGGAGGCCCAGGATACATTTCCTCCGTGGAGGAGATTTATTTGTGTATTGTTCACCCGATCGTAGCAGAAATGCCGGCGCGAAGAGAATTGTCTATTCTCTTGTGATTTTCTCTTTTTCTGCATCTTTCTGTTCTATTTTTCTAGATTCTATTAGCTAGGGTTTTTGTAAAAAACGGCTTATTATCAATCCAAAAAGCGAATTTTCCACTTAGGCATAACAATAATTTTTACTATACTTCTTTATGAAATAATCGGTGTAGTGCTTTGTCATTAGAATCGAGTACACACGTGTTACTAGGTAAAATGGCTTCTCAACTCGCTGTGACCCTCATAAAACTTTGCTTTTATTGGTGAGTTTTGTTGTGGGTTATAGTGGTTGACAAGGAGGGGGGGGGTGTGTTGGCTGGAGTGACATTCTGATATATTAATTTATATTAGTTTTTATATAATATTTGTGGTATTATATTTTTCGATACTTATTCCTTTATGTTATATGCTTTATATTATTTTTTTTGTTTATTTTTATTAATTACGTTCTCGATTTTTATTTTTTTATATTTTTTTTTTTTTTTTATTGTTTCTCATCAACATACTTAGACCCTGCCACTCTAAAAGTAATGTCTAGGTTAAAGTGCCATTATTTGTCTGATATAGCCTGTGGAATGTGAGTGCACATTATATAATGAAGATATAATTTATAATACCTGTACGAGAGCATTTTTCCGAAAATCACGGGTCTTTTTGGTTTTACTTGCTATTTATGTTCAGTCACCTTGTACGATGGTCAACTACTCAACCGACAAGAATATGATGAAAAAGATTGCTTTGAAGTTTCTAAGTAAATAGTACGAACAATAGTGATGCGTCGAACAGAATACACATACAGAATGACTCGGCACAAGAAATTATTCAGTCGGCAGCACCTATACTCATCTTTAATTCACATCTCAATTCCCTTACTTACAGTGGTAACCAAAGAATTTTGCTCTTTGTAATAAACTTCTATAATTCTTAGGTGATTCGTTCGTTTCAGAATATTTCTACTTGATTAAATTCGTTTTGATTATCTCATTTCTTCCCAATTTTTTTTATGTATTTCGTTATACCTTCTGGGGGTATTCGCCTTATCTTATATTTATCTTTTCCTAAAACTCAAAGTTTCTTTCTTTTATGGCGTCTTTTCTCACTTATCATTTCCACCCGCATTTCTATCTTTTGTGTTTCCATCCGGTCATTTAGTCTTCTTATCCTTCCCGGTTTATCATAATCTTGGTTTTTCTTATTACTTTTTTCTTTCCACCAGAAACAGAGCCAACACCAGCTGGTTTCGTATGGTGAAATCTAGACTTGTAAAACAAATCGGAGTGCGTGAAACAGTCGAAAGTAAGGGAAGAGATGCGACAATATGCAGATTTTCAGGATAAGACAAGTGTACCAAGGGACCTACGGTCGTAAAAAAGGAGCTAGGTGTAGGAGCTAACATGTGTACACTATCACGATTGGGAAGGTTCTATCTTCAGATAAATCTCCCTGTATAACATGGCAGAGACCTTACTCAACCCAGTCATAGCGCAGAGAAATGTAAAAAGTGGAGGCTTTTGGGGACTTTGTATATCTTTAGTTCTTAAACGTGAATACATGTGGGCCGGGATACAATCTCATTGTGTCTATCAACAGTCAAGAACCGAGTTGATGATAGCAAGGTCATTAAAGTATAAGGAAGCCCTACTTATCTATTTTTACGTTTCATCAGATGTATTCTAACTGTCGCCCGTGCCTGTTTGGATGAATTATTAGGAATAGTTGGATTGAATATGTCAGGAATGTTGATAGCCACTGTCAAAAACGTGCATATCATGACTAAAGAAAGAGTAAGGTATTGTTGATTTGATCATTAGTCATCTTGGTAAAATCTACTTGGAGGAGGCGGACTTAATGAGATCCAATTAATTATTGTATGTTTTTGATTATTTTAGATTTTTTTTAAACTAATCATATTTAATAATTTTTTAAACCAATGAGATATTATTTTTATATTTATTTTAATTTTTTTGTTATTATATAATTTATTATTAATATACCCACGCTTATCCAAGAAGCCAACATTCTTCCTATTTTTCATTGTGGTGTTTCCTAGGATCTCTGTAATGTATTTAATTAAATAACTAGAATACAAGGTAAAAAAAAATTTAGACAAAGATAAAACAAACGCCGGATATTTAACCAAATTATCTAGCAACGGCTGAGGAGTACTATATTTGTTTTAGTGGTGAAAGTTGACGAAGCAGTTAATAGGAGTTCCTAGTGAGTCTTCACCAATTAGAGGAAAAAGTAACAATTTTACTATTGATTTTGCAGCTTATTTCATTACAAAATTTTTTCAAGATGTGTTCAATATTTCTCATTATTCTATAATTTTCTCCGTTACTAGCACTTTGATATAACACTATGTCTATTGAGACGTGTAAAAAATTCTCGATATTCAAATAGAGAATTTCATAGGTGGATTGTAATTTATTATAACAATTTTGGGCAAGAAGTGGATCATAAATGTAAAATTTACAATTTATTTAGAGCAGCAGTACATCCATTATTGTATAAATATGTTGTCAAATAGTTTGATATCTGCCCATATAACATTGTATTTTTTTTATACCCCTATTCGAATTAGAGTCCATTTAGTTTATAAGAATTCTATTTAATATTCTGTTCTGGTCTTAAATAGAATTTTTTAGTTATATGTATCGGTTAATTTTTTTTGTTTCTTTGAATACCTATTTAGGTATATCTTTAGCATTTACTATTAGAATTATATTATTTATATGTTTTTGTTTAATTACAGAGCTTATCGTTATCTTATTTTTAAACATTTGGTTAAGTACAGCTTCATGCATATTAGATAGCCAGACTTTATATGTTATTAAATATACATCTAGTGCATATGTGTAGAGCTCTTTATTTTTATGGAATCGCCCATCTATTAACGAATGATGAAAGTAAGTGCATTAATAAATTCGTCAGCTAAATTAATTCAAGCAGCATGCGATTCAGCCAACAATGTATGTCGATTAGTACCCAGATTCCTCCTATGTCAGACCACACTTCGGCGATTTCTGCTCGAATTAAACAACAAACGGGTGGGGTGGGGGGAGGGGGGGGAAGCATGTGTGAGGGGGTATAGATAAATTATATAATATAAGGTTCAAAGCCGCTTACCCTGTAGATGAATATCTAAAGTCTTTCTTGGGATTTTGCAAGTCGATGCTTATTCCTATGATTACTTCTACCTTGTTTTTCTTTGCTATTTCTGTTCAAAAAAACTCAAAAGGAGTTGTTTTTTATTTATTATTATAAATTGAAATAATGAAATAGTGTTTTGTGGATAATTTAAACGCAGATTTCATGGTAGATGAGATGATTAGAATTTACATGATGGTGTCTACGTCGTCTTTATTCTTTTCTTTTTCTTCCCTCCCTTTCCCCACCCATTCATTTTCCTCCTATCTTCGCCTTTTTTGTCTTTCGCCCCCGTGCCTTCTTTTTTTTCCTTTTTTTCTTGTTCTCCTTCCCTTTTTTTCCCTTTCTTCCTATCTAAACCGAGGATTATTTTACATTGTTGATCGGTTGTTGGCTTGTGAGCGTTGTTGTGTGGTTTGTGGTGAGCGATGACATAAACTAAAAACATCGCAAACCTAACTCCCTTATTGCCCGGGCGGCGTGACCGATGTCCGCTCCCGTCATGACTATACAATCAAGAGTGTACAACGCTGTTAACTATCAGACCTATCTAACTTTGCATATACTATCGGCTTTCCAATATCCCAGTTTGAACAAAAAGACGTCACCGCTGCTGACTCCTCGAAGACGTCACAAACTACCTGCCCAAACTCACACACCATAAACCCCTACCCCGTCGGACGTTCCCACTACCCCCCTCCTCATAAAACTTATACCCCCTGAAGTACAACTACTACCTCCGTGTCATAAGAAACCTATGATGCCGTCAAAACCTACATCCCCTCCTCCTAAACCCTATACTTCGACACGTCAGGACTGACTTATAATCACTAAACGTTGTACAACGTTAGCTCCTAGTTCCCTAGCTCTTAGTATGTCAATAATATACTCAAATGTAATAAAGATTTGTGTGTTGAGCGTCAAACATGCAGAAGATAGGATGAGACATAAAGGATTCTACTTTGAACATACGTCTAACCTTTACTACCAACTAACCTCAGTCTAAACCACAGAAAACATTCTCCCATGTCTTAAAATAACGTTCGAACTGCAATCAAATCACAGTTCGATTTAACATTTATATACACAACCTACCAATACCTCGTAGCAATATCCCCATCCAGTCTTCCTTATTTAGAACCTTACTCAGACATCTATATCTACCCTCTACGTTACCCTTCATATACGCCCTGCAGTAACAAACTTAAAGCTGTTAACTCTCAGCACAATAACCCCTTTCTACTCAACCATACGACGCGCTCACGTTCATTCCCATACTTGACGCGCTTGGATTAACCGTCAACCCGGTTAACGTCCCCTCTCCCCAACAACTACCCCTTCTCCTTCTTACGACTTAGCGACTTTACTCTATCATGTAACTTGTGTGTTCGAACACCTCTACCACATCAGGTTAACTTTACCTAAAGTGTTATCTCCTGTTTTTTATATTTTGTTTTCAGTATTGTGTAGGGTTACATTATAAACAAACCAAATAAAAAATATTAAAAAATAATAAAATTAACATTTGGTGAAATTTGGTGGTTGTATTTGCTACTATAAAGGTGTTGCATCAAGTTTGCCTCTAACTGTAAGTGACTATTTTATCTATAAAGTGCTTACTGTGCTTTTAAGTGGATAAAAGTTCGTGAGAGAAGAGAGTTTGTTGCTCATCTATTGGGCCATCATTAGTAGCAGAAATAATTGTGTTATTTGTGGTCCCTGAATAGTTATTTATTTTTAATTTTGATTCTCTCATTCTTCCTCTATTGGAAAGAGTTCGAATTTGACAGTTTTTTATTCTTGTTCATTGCCTTTACTCTCGTTTTGCATCGCAATTTCGTTGATTTTTTGTTGTTATTTTGTGTCTTCGTGTGTCGTTTAGTAGATTGAAACATTCTAGTTCTTATGCAATCACTGATCACAAAGAAATTATAATTTTCAAAGTTTTAAGAAATTTAAAGGTGAGAAAACAGATGAAAACGACATGGGATCTAATTCCAAATTTAAGTATGTATGATAGTTTATATATATTGATATTAGGTGTCTTTGATTAATTAGTAATATATTATACAAATTATGCGTATGAACATGTAGTGCCGGTGGCGTGCATAAATTAAAAACGCTCGCTACCAGACGCCGACAACAATATAATTGTGGTTTCAGCGCAAGGAGTATTGTCGCATCACTTATAAAAATATGGGGTGGGTGGCGTGTCTCTTTTTTACCTCTGATCGCAACATTTCAGATTTTCTTTTTCTTTCCTGCCTTATTATCAGGATCTTTCTATCTTTATACCATCTTTATCGAGATTATTACAAAAGATAAAAAAATTAAGGCACAAAACCTGAAACAAAAGAAATAACTAGGACCGTTTTAAGCCAATTACAAAGAACCTCGCAATAACCTAAATTACCTACCGATATATCTTAACCATTCAGCGTACAGGCAAAACAAAAAACCTAGAGGGTCAGAGTAGTTTATAAAGGACAGACAGAAAGTATTAAAGTCAAGGTTGGAACGGATGTAAATGACAAAGGAAGGTCAGTACTGGTTGAAGAAACCGCAAAAAAATGTCAGCAAATGTGGGTAGGTGTGTGATACGATATTGCTGTGACGATGATGAGGGGTCGGACACATTACAGTACCAAACAATGACTGTGTGGAGTCCCATAGTCTATTGTCTCGTTAATTATATGTTCGCTATGCTACCTATGCGCTTCGTTATTAAATTAAACATGTAAAAGTGAAAGGGAACTAAGAGTGGGAGAAGACGTCAAAAAAAAAAAAGGGCGGGGGGGCGCGGGTGGGGGGGGGTGATGGAGGAGGGGGGGGGGGGGGAGGGGGGGGGGGGGGGGGGAGGGAGAGGGGGGGGGGGGGGGGGGGGGGGAGGGGGGGGGGGAGGGGAGGTGGAGGGAGGGGGAGGGGGGAGGGAGGAGGAGAGGGAAAAGCAAGAAAAAAAAAGAAAAAAAAAAAGCATGTATTTATTGTTTCCGCCCTCTTTGGCGAAGTCAAGTTCAGTAGTTCCGAGTTAAGTTCTACGGTAGGTGTTACTCTCTATAGAGGCTGTCAGAAAGCAAAGCTCAGGAATTTGTTCTGCGTGAGGATCTTTAACAGAAGAACTTAGGTTCATTATAAATATTTGACTATTGGAGTAGACCGGTTGTCCATTTTGAACTAAGAAGTTAGTGGCATCGAAACAAGAGCGTTGAGAAGCTAAAAGACACGAACTATATATGTCTTGAGTGCGATGAAAATTACGCCGTGGCAAGACTCACCAAAAGGGAGAGCTCTAGCTGTACTCAGCTTAGGCTCGCTCGAATAATGGGGTGCTATCGAAGAGAAGAATTCCACTTTTCGAAAGTCCATCATCACGTGTGGAAAAGGAACTCAGAAGAGATCAATCCCTCCTCAACCTTTCAGTTCCAAACAATCATCGGACTTTTAGTCTATACTAAAGTAAAGAAAAAGGTTAAAGGAATCGAAAAGAAATGAAGTTAAGCCCGCTATACCTAAACTAAAAAAAGAACAAACGACGAGAGAATTAGTGGTGCAATATATACTATCTGTTCTCTAGTCAATATGGCTTTGTTACGTCGTCTCCAAATTCAGAGTCTTTTGTGTTGCTAATTAGATAGATGGAGACATCTGGTATGGGGGGTGAGGGGGTGAGGGGTGGGCGTGGGGGGGGTCGGAGGGGTTAGATGGTATTATGTTATTAAAATTAGTGATTCTTTATAAAAAGAAACATATGTTGTTAGATAGTTAGCGTTTTTATATCCCATGCTAAGATTCTATTATATTACAAACTAAGATGTATACCTGACATCTTAGGTTATAGTAGATTTTGGTGTATGCAGGACAAGTGCATATGTACATGCTGCCTCATATCATGTGTAAAAGAAAATCTTTCCCGTTCTTACACTTTTATCCTTACCAGATTTTATTTAGGGAGGAAGAAAAAATTAATCAGTGAAGTGGTGTAGGTAAATAACACCAAATACCAGGTGTCACAGTTCATGTGGGTTTTATATTTAAGATTTACTTAAATCAAACCCAGCAAAATCTATTGGCCACAACGGGAGTGAATTCTAAAGTCAACATCATAGATCGTATTGCTTCTAGAATATTGTCTACGATTCAAAGGGGAGCGGATATCGATTGTTGTAGTGATGAGGTGGGGGGGTGGGGGGGGGGGGCAGTGGTTGGCGCGGGGGAGGGTGGGTAAGTTACAAATCCAGGCTAACTAGATCGTGTGTGTATTTTGTTTCTATTTAGGTGTTATTTTTCATTAGTATTAATTTTGTACTTTGTTTTTTTCATTGCTCACCTCCAGGTGTAGCCTCACCCGGGACCGCTGAGACACCGCGTACAAAGTGCGAGGGAGGGGGCTGGGGGCGGTGGGTGGCGATGTTGCAAACCGTAAACGTAGGTTCGAGGGGGGACGGGGGGGAGCTCAGGGCGGGGGGGTGGGGGGCAGGGGGTGATTGAGGGGGTGGGTGTGGGGGGGTTGTTGTTATAGGTAGTGCGGGGGATTTCACCAAACGAACACGTATTGTCATAGAATATTAATGGTAAAATTGTTTGATTATACATCTAGACTTTCCTGCACTCTTTGACGTCGTTTGATGATAAGGCACATACAACATATAAGTCAGAGTATACCAGTATAGTATTTATCATATTAAAGTAACCACCCAAAACATCTTTTGTTGTAATTGTTTTAGAAGGAGCCTGTAATGTCGAGGGGTGCACAACAGGATTTTAGTAGTCAGATCAGTGGACCTCATCAATACACTCAAACTTCTGGGGCGTTTGGTGCATTAGCTGTATTCCAGATCAATAGCTGGGTGAAGTAATGATATAGGATTTGGAAACATACTCTCTGTGCCGTTGCTTACTTACGTGCTAAGGCACAGCGCTAACAACTTAAAGGTGAAGATGTCTCTCATCTCTATATCAGCAAAGTCAGAAGACGGGGGCATTCCCACTGAGCCTTATGCTGACTTTGATACGACCGATGCGACAAAGCTGTCCGATAGCTTCCCACTCCATCATGGGGGAACAATGAAGATCTTCGCGAGCCTATGCGCGTCCGTGTGGAACTAATTGATTCGGTTGCTGCGACTACAGTGCGAGTTCATAGAATAAGACACTTTCAAATGGCGGAGCATAGGGTGATAGTGGCACGTTTTGGGTTGGATGAGGAGGGAACATGGAAAGTATTCGGATGAAGGGGCGTGGGGGTTTGGGGATATGTGATGAGGGGGGCCCGGGTTGCCTGAGAGATCATGAATGTATTTGTTTAAATAGAATATTCGATTATAGATAATTTTAGTTGGCCACTGTTAATTAACAACATAAATAGAATACTAAGATATTTGTCCAAGAAAAGAAATACAAAGATAAAATAACGCACGGGATAACGGTAAAAAGATAAAAATAGCATGAGATAATAAGAAAGGTAAAAAAATAGAAAAGGGAAACAACAAATAGAGAAAGAAAAAAAAAAAAGAAACAAGTAAAAGCCTACGGAGCCCAGGCGCATATCTCCGTCGCCCTGTAGGGGGCAGCGTTCCGGCCGTTCCAGTATCCGTAGGCCGCTGTCATACCGGATCCCAGGACGTTCACGTCTCCATTGAAGTATTTATGGCGGTGCGAGTCGGAGCTGAGGGAGAGCCAGCTGCCGAAGGATGTGACCACCGACACAAGTCAACACACTGACGGGCGAGAGTAAATATTATCATTGATCTATTGGTGGGTGGTATGCTGGCTGCAGTGTAACTGCATAAACCTTCCTTCCTTCCCCTCCTCACCGCAGAGAGGACGGAGCACGGCGTGAAGGCCTCTTTGGCTGTGGAAGCCTCCGAATCTACTGCACCGAGCACTGCAAAAATCGAAGGCGAAGCCGATAACCTGTGCTATGCACCTGCAGTTTCGAATACGCCATCGCATAGAAATTAGAGGGCAATGAAGGTTAGGCAAGCACGGGACATGTGCCGCGGTGTTGGAGACAAAAACTCGCGCGCCAGACGAACGTTCATCGGAAAGATGGGAAGAGAAAGCACCGAAATCTGAGCAAAACCCAAAAACACCGATGTAACTCTGCAAAGGAAGATAATAAGTGATTGCCGCATCCAACCGCCCAGTAACCTGTTGCCATGAAACGCTCTAGACAAAAGCACCTGGACCCCCCTTTATGCATTTGTTGTGTAACTCGTGATGTGTGATGGTTGATATTTTGAATGTGCAGTTTCTCCCCCTAGCACACGTCAGGCGAGATCGTATAACCTCCCCTTTGGGAGCGAGTGTTAGCCGCCTGGGCCCACTGGAGTACACACCTCCCCAACAGAGGTACATCGGTCAAAAATAAATTCGGGCCCCCTAGGTAACACCGTCAGGTATCCAGCAGTCGGGTGTATGGACTACCGCCCCCCAAGCGACCTGTGGATGCTCCAGTGAAATGGAGGTATGTTATTTATTACTAAAATATGAAAATAAATTATACCTCTACCCCCCTCCGCACCCGCCTTGTAGCTAAATCAATCGTATTATAGTTGGTGACAAGAAAGAATAAAATATAGATTAACCCCTTTCCTACCCCTCAAGAGTTATATTATAAAACACAATAACATAAATAAAAAAAAAAAGAAAAACCCACCTCCCTAAATCCAATGTTTGAGTGTAGGCTCCAATAAAAGTATAAAAAGAAAAAAGTATGTAATAGAAAATTGGAATTAAATTAATTAAAAAAAAAAAAAAAATAAATGAAAGATAGTATAATATATATACAGATATAAGGAAAACCCCCCACTCAGTGATGTCTTAAGATTAATATAAAAAATTATTTGGCCGTGCAGTGTGTTTGTGTCTCCTTGAATTAAAGCTCTGCGTTCGCCACTACTCTGTACGCCGTCATCCCCCCGCAACTGACTACCTGTCCGCCTTCGAGGTAAATAACCGCTCGCGTCCACCACCGATGTTTTAATTTATTGTTCAGTTCCCCGCCAATACCTGCTGTCACTGATGGTGTTTATTACCGACCACCCGCCGTGCGCTCCCCCTCCGGTAGCCCCGTAGCCAGCGTTTAGTATGTCCCCACACCTCCAATCCCTTCGTCGCTCGCGCCAGCCGCCATATATACCCCCCTTTCCTCCCACACCACTCTTTCCGCACACCCGTCTGTCAACATCATGTCACATCTTTTGTATAAAAGACAACTAAGCGCAAGCGTAGAGTGATGTACGCTTAACCATTATGTAGAGGAAGTATCAATTTTAGTGCTCCTGTAATCTAATTACTTTATCCTGTTTATATGGTGTCAGCATTGTACGTTATGTAACATTGAGAAGACGAAACATCAAACGTCTCTGCTAAAGAACTTGTATTAAACGCAAGTTTTGAGTGTTCATTGTGAGTAGTGCAAAATGGGGACGAAAGTCGAAGCCGATATCTGAAATGATTCCTCGTGCTGCAGATACTGCGGTGTCTATATCAACAACCAGTTTTAGTGAAGTGGAATTGCTACAGTGAATCAATAAACTATCACAAGTTAAGGTGTTATGAGTCTAGTTGATCGCGGTAGAAATCGGCCGGGTAGAACAGCCCGGGTCGGAGGTGGGAACTTTGGGTGTATCAAACGCAGCCAAATATTTTCTCCCACCGAGGCAGCTAAAAGAACACCCTTCTAACCCAGGCTCGCGCCGCTGCGGCAAGAGTTTAATGCCTCTACAGACAGGTTGATGTTGCGCGCTGTACAATGTTCCCGTCATCCGCGGCAACCCTCGGTCGAAAATCAGTTTTTACGATTTTGAACGCGCTTCGAATTAGTCCGTGTTGTCTATGTCTTTCTTTAATCTACGGTGTTGAGTTTGGCTGGATCGCATATTCGCCCGCCATGTTATTTCGCCGCCCCCCCCCCACACGAGGAACACGCTGCTATAGTTATAGACTCCCGCGAGAGCTGACTCGCGTCAGCCGGTCGGATCATATTGCGTTGACTGCGCCTTAGACGCAATACATAATCCCTACTCACGGCTTCACACTTTGACAATTCGTAGAATAACCCTTGTATAACTATGGACTATGAACCCTACGTGGCGTGCGTGGTGGTTGTCGGAGGATGCACCTGCGGTTGGTAGATACCGCTCTGTACCCCTCGCAAGGATCCCGCCCGTTGACGTGGGCCCACATAAATGGGATGCCTGCACTCGGGAACGGTACCAGTGGGTTTGGTGAACATGTGGCGCATCGATAATTATGAATGAAATCTTGTACATAATTCACCCTAATCCAAGGAAAAATAATGGACAAGCAGCGGTTCGAGTTCAAAACGATCTACTTTCTCGTGACTGGGCGATTCATAGTTGAGTGAGATACAATTGTCAATTATTCATGAATTTACAATATGCATTAAGATATGTAAGCTGTGCAGCAAGCAACCTAAAATGTTGAAATGTTAACCGTTAGGGCAACGAGGTCGTCGGGGGTCGTGCTCAGAGCACCTCAACCACAAACAGCGCCATGAGCTTCCTCTCCCCCTGTGTCGACCATGCTCTCTGGTAAACACTAAATATATGATGTATCACACACCATCGTCAACCAGGATGATTTGAATTCTCATTGTCGACGTTTGGGGACTCAGTGGGGTGACCCGATGTAGAGGGGGGTGTGTATGGCTCCCATATGCGTCGGTAAGCAAGGTATCAGTTATACCGATTTTCCCCTCTTGTGATTGATCGAAAGCTAAACGACTGATGGGTTCAACTGAGTATGAATAAATCATTCAGCAGCAAGGAAACCTACAGCTCGCCGTCTCCTAGCCGTTTGTCACTCAGAGAGATGACAACCTCGGCAATTTGCCTACACACAACAGAGACCCAAACGTCTTTAAGGGGGTGGAAGGTTGTTTGGGAATTCGGCTGCTATGCCGACAATGTCCATGACTGACCAGAAGTAACTTTAAGAAGAAGACACTACACCCAAGCACCCTCTCAACCGCGCCTCGACCGCCCCCTAGACAGAATAATGGAAGTATATATCCGCGAGACAGGAAGCCCCTTGAGTGATCATAATTGCCAGCGTACGGCGAGTTCCATGTTTGGGATTTCGCGCTCCGCTGTGTCTGTTCATTTGGTCTCATACTAGAACTGTATACGATCACGGGTACGTAAAGAATAGACACAATATTCACTTGTGGTTGGATACAGCGTGGCGCAACCTGGCCTGTGAGATTCCCCCCACCACCCTTAACCAATCCACAGGCACCCCTCAATCACACCATCATCCGAACAACAATATCCATAATGGGTAGAAGCTGTGCCTTTGTGCGAGACCGGACAACACTCGTTTAGCATAGCATGTACCACGACGCTAACCATAAAAAAAGTCAGATAACAAATGCACAGCACCAGCGGAATTCAATTCAAGTCTGCCAGACCATGGGTGGGTCCGTCCTAGTCTATTCACAGCATGAGCGCACTGGTGGACACTATATGAAATAAAAAGTCCTCAATAACTAACAATTTACGCTGTTGATCACTGACAATTAAAGAATTCATTTCCCATGGGGTGCGTACAGATGCAAGTTCTGGCCATCGCTCTCCACCCTACGCTACTTCCCGAACTGATTCTAGAGGGCTCACGGTCTCACATGCCGATGACGCCCGCGTGTACATCCCTACGGCATCGATTGTGGCGGCGGCGGGCTCATTCAATAGGAGGGTAAGTAGTGCGCGGGACGACGAGGTAGGGGACCATGGGTCGGCTGTTATGAGTCACAGAAGTGGCCCCCTTCGTTTGGGCTTGCTTCATCTAACGAGTGACAGTCCACCAGTTTCCATGAAGGGTGAGGCCGACGGTCGTATGTGTTAGTAGAACTACCTTCTAGTTATCGTTGTGTGGATGAGGGGTGAGATAGCCAACGTCCTCGTATCCGAGTTAGAAAAAAGGTGCGTAAAACGCACGCAATCTACTGGTCCATGAGGGGGGGTGGAGGAGTGGATTTAAACAGGTAACGAAAGACTTGTCGGAGCCAGGCTCTGAGTGCGTGTCCATGGGGCTGATACATTCTCGTTGAAGCAGGGTTCACATTACTGCATTGTGTAGTGTCACTCTGAGGATTGATACACTAGTGCCATAAATGACAAAAAGATCAACCTTGATGGCGATACATGTAGGTCCCGACCCACGAAAACATTACCATTAAGGACAATAGGAGCAGAAGCGGTCTCCACGCCGTCACTGTGTGTGGGGGTGGTGTGGCACTCACCCGCGTAGTTGGCCCTTCATTGGGGACCCGTTGGGCTTGAGAGTTAACGTGATGCATTTGACTCTTTGGAGGTATTAGCCATGTATCAGTAGAAGCAGAGGTCGTTTATTACAAGTCTGACAGAAGAAGAGAGTCGGGTGGCACGAAGCCCGGCGAGCGCACATCACACCGCCATCAGCCATCGCCTCGGAGCGGGGAGGGATGGAAGGATGGAGGGAGGGAAGACTTGATGAGACCCAGAGGGAGGAGGAGAATAGAAAGGAAGGGAGGTGAAGAGAGCGAGGGAGGAGAAATAGAGGAAAGACAAAGTGGAAAAAACAGCGAGTGCATGACTGATGAGGGCTGGAATGAAGAGGGAAGGCAGATCCAGAGAAAAGCTGCTGCACAGAAAGAAGGGATGAGAGAGAAGATGCAGTGAAAAACTAGAAGGGATGTGACAACGATGAGTTATGATAACACTGAGCACATTCAATAAATAAACACATCAGTATAACCGGATTGTCTTAGGCAGGGTGTCGTCTCCCCGCAGTGGATCTGCCGCTCCATGCAAACTCCACTCACCCTCATGTTTTGCATTTAAATAGAAGACAAGGGCGTTTTTATACTTTTCACTGCAAATCACAATGGAGCCTGGGAGTGGAGGTGCCAGCCCCGACAACACACACAGGGAGCCGTGGAAACTCCCTCTGGGAAGTAATTACCATGTACAGTGTTTTAGTGTTGAGCTTTCAGATCTCTCATTTGCCTTCTCCCCTGTCGCCCGGGGGAGAAACATTCCAGCTCTCGCTCCTTCCTCACATTCTTTTCATACTGAGAGATTCAATGGGCTTTTGTGTGCTCAGTGAATTCCACGAGCCGGCAGCCCTTGAGCACCGGCGATGAGCTCACGGTGAGATCTCTGCGTCGCCGCTCGCGCTCTTCCCCCCGGTAAACGCGGCGATGCCATTGTTGTGTTGCCGATTCATGTTTAGCGTGTTTGTCCGGGAGTCGTTCAAAATGTGTGTGTCGCTGCGGAGACGTCAGACCCGAGGCTGTGCGTTACAGAGCATCTGCACTTTGACAACTTTCTGCCGCTTTGACAACTCACTTCCACAGTGAGGAGGTGGGTGGTTGAAGATTTGAAAAGACAAATCAGACTTTTATTTATACATCGTGTTTTATATAACTACCATGCATTCTTTTTGGGGGGTTATTTTAGGGAATAAAAACTTAAATGAAGTTTAGTCTTAGTCATCCGGTAATAAGATTCTAACACAGGAGCAGGGAGTCGCACAAAGTCAAATCTGACATTGACACAGCTGCCTTGTGAACCCCGTGTTTTGTGCGTCGGTTTTGTGTCGGCTATGCAAGATGCAATACCCACATGGACACTAGGGGCATCTTGTTGCCTATGTCATTTCTGGTCAAACATACCAACCACTATTGTTTTTGCTGCTTTTCAGAAGTAATGATAAACTTCACCTCCTCCAGTTTCGCCACTTCTTTTTATTTACCTAACGTAGATCTGAAAGTTCCATACGGTCTGGGCTCTGTGGTGCGCCCTCTAGTGGAATACTCATGCATAGAAACACAGTGCCTGAGCATTTACGCCCACAACACATCTGGTTGTCTCCACAAATCAAGAAGCAAGTACATCTTTGGCTTCAGGGAATAATCACAATTGGTGACATGTCTTATATCCACAGAGAAAACAACAACCCACACGGCTGTTGTTGTTTGAGTGTTTATTCTCAGTGGTTTATAAACCTTATAGCTTTCTCTCTTTGTTTTAAACCCTGAGTTTCTTCCTGGTAACCACTAGGACAGAACTCCTGCACAAATGAAAGTGAATTAAAGGGCAGGATCAGAAGAAAACCTAGAATCCAGTACACAATACTTGTCACTTGTACTTTTACCTGTTAAAGGTCATTGATGAAGTTTAATAGATTCCTTCTCTAAAGCAAAGACCTGGGTCCAGATCTGATTTGAAGGTTCTTCACTCTGGAGTCATCTGCTGCTCGTTCCTTCTGGAGTTCACTTGAGGTTTTGGTTAATTTGATCGTGACCCGTTTCGTCACTGGAGGATTTTCCCGGACGCTCGGCTGCGTTTCGGTCTTTTCCCAGAGCGGCTTCATGTTTCCTGACTCGCTGCTGCTGCAGTCGATTGAAACAAGAAGTCGAAGCATATTCACCGATGTGCAAAGACAAAGTGTTTCTGAGAGTTAATACAGTTTCAACCTGAGCACATTCAGCCCTTCTGTCTTTTCGAACACCAAACCCTAATATTTAGTACAACTGTTTTATCTTTGTTTGAAATCATCAATTCATTTAGTTTGTTTTGATGTTATTCAGATGAATTGGATTCAGGGGAAGCTCCACGTGTTTGAAATCTCTCTGAAACACAGTTCATGATTCATTTGCACTCAAACTGGGTCACAACATATTCTGACTGGTGATGTAACCCTGTTTGGAATAATGGTTTCTTCAAAGCGCCGCAGGATGGGGCTGGAACATGTGGTGGCAACTGTAAGCTACGTTATATTGTGTTTTTTGTGGTTGTTTGTGGGTCAGTCTGAGCTGACGTCAGTGTGTGGGTGTGCAGCATGAATCTGAACAACAGTGTCCAGATTGAATCTCAGAAGAAGACGCTGAGCATGTCGGAGGCGTGTGGCTGTGCAGAGGGAAAGGGCCTCATGCTTTTGAGTGTGAGGATTTACATGTAATCTTTAATGTGTTTCAGAGGAGTTCTACATCCTGTGGCTTTGCAGGACTGAGATAGATGATGATTGGACAATGATATTAAAGTTGAAAATATAAACAATTATAAAAATCAGAGACAGGCTGATATATTCACTGATATATACGTTTACTTTCTTCATTCAAGTTCAATATATTGTATGTATCATCCAATATATCTGTATCTGAAGTTTCTTCCCTTTTATTAAAAATGTTTTTTTTTAAATATACCAATCAGCTGATATCTTAGTCTGTGACATGTCTTACTCTCTAATATCAGCACCTCTCTAACACTCTAATAACTACGGTCAACGCTGTCATATCGGCTTCATCTTTTCTATTT
The DNA here is from genome assembly GCA_038501795.1 of Pseudopleuronectes americanus. Lineage (NCBI taxonomy): Eukaryota > Metazoa > Chordata > Actinopteri > Pleuronectiformes > Pleuronectidae > Pseudopleuronectes > Pseudopleuronectes americanus. Next base: position 20,320,345 of record CM076728.1, on the reverse strand, counting down.
TACTACAAAATCATGTTTGCCAAAACGTCCTTGAGCTTCCGCTCGCGGTGACCTGAGGAGCAGCAGCTGTGACAGGCGCCCGACGTGGCTGTCACTTGTCCTGACTGATGACAGACACCGAGCCGCTTCCTGCCAGCGAACATCTGGGGAAGCAAAGAGGCCGACACTCATCCTGACAGCGGGGGGGGAGCGGGGGGGGGGATGAAAGTGAGGGAGGACGCACAAGGAGGGAGAGGGAGAGAGAGAGAGAGAGCGGGAGGGAGTCTGTTGTTTGTCTTTTCACTTTTGAGTCCAAAGGTGATTTCTGGAAACACCTCAGTGGGACTTGCTGTTGAACATGTACAGTCGGTGCATCATTCATTTCGGAGGCTGTTGACTTGTGAGGAAACTGGTGAAAGCTCCGGTTTGACTAATAACATTAATAATGGCTATAATGGCGAGTCACCGTGTATGAAACCACGACTCACCAGACTGTGATGGAATGCTGGTGATCACAGCGGCTCCTCCCCCTCCTGCTCTGACAGGTCACATTGACCCTCGTGCTGCAGCCGGGTTCACGGGCCGAGCTCCGGTTTACAGGTGCAGCTGAAGACACAAGCTTTTACTGCAGGTTTGAATTATTTAGTTTGAGGGAAGAACAGATAAAAACAGACTTATAGTTTTATAAAAACTGTTTTGTTGCTCCATTGCGAATCCCGACCTGCCCAGTAACCTATCGGATCTTGTAATGTCCATTTCGTCCACCTGTCTGCATCATATCTCCAATAATTTAATCTAGTCTTAGTTTGTGAGACACAAACTTTGTGTTGCCGTGGCGTTCGGGTTCCCTGTGTGTGAAACAAAGAGATTTCACACAATGAATTAGTTTTTAAAACCTTGTTTCAGCAGCAGCAGTGTTTATGTTACCTATTACCTCACACCCAGGCTCAGAGGAAAGCAGCATTAGACGCCTAATTAGATGTTAAATTAACCTGGTTTTTAATTTGAATTTGAATTTTGTTATGAAATATGCTTCACTAAAGCACAGTATAATGTGATAAGTGGATCCTGCTTTGATACAGAGAGGCTGGCGTTAAGATATCTGCTGTTTTCTCTTTGTGCTTTTAAATTTACTGTTAAATTAAATTACTTCACAGTGAAGCAGAAACCAGGAAGAATTGTCTCAGGTAAAAAACTTCACAGACACAAAGAGAAGGAACTAATGGTTTAAGAGCAGCAGCTTCTGTTTGGCCCCAGGACCCAGGGCAGGTGAACAGGTTGATTAACTGTGGAGGCAACACAAGACCTTTGATACCAAGACCCATTATTATCTCAATATTATCTTTTTTATATAATAATAGACAAATTTAGGCTTATTAAAATTAAGTTGTGGAAAGAAAACATATTTTCTTACGAAGAAAAGGAAAGAAAATGTTCACTGAAAATTCTAAATTGTTTAAAACCCTTGAATTAAGTTCAGTCAGTTTTTCAAATTTAACTCATATAAGCAGTTTGTGTGTCTTTACATAAAGATGGATGCCAGCTCCTCAAGAGTGAAGCCAATTCCTCTTGATCGCCCCCTGGTGGGCAACATAGCTCATAAACCCTTCCTCCTCCATGTTAGCAAATGGGACATGGACCAAGCTAAAAACTGAAAGCACCTATAAACACCCACTGATGTTGTTCAAGTGCTATATATAATTTTTCAGTTTGGTTTGGAGTTGATATTTATTTCAAAAATTGAATTTCTATAGACAAACGTAATCAGTAGTTCTCGGGGTCCCACCACTCAGTTCAGGGGCCCCTGGCAGTAGCCTGCTTTGCCCACCCTGTGGACACGCCCCTGTCTTTGGGATTTTAACTTCACCCAAATGTCACTGGAGCTGATTCTCATTTTGAAATTCACCCACATGTCAGTTCTCGCTTTAGCACATTCAGTTTTTTTCATTTATCAATCAATATCCTGGTCTGACACTGGAACGCTGTGGTCACCAGATTCATGATTCCTCTGCTCTCTTTGCTGTTTTTATCTTTTTTTTTGGTTTCTGCATTATTAATGACTCGTTGTATGAAGTGAGATTTTCCTGTGATGTTTTTCATTGAGGATATTAATCACAGAGCGTGAAGGCCTCGTGTGGACGGAGGTTAATCGGGTGCAGTGACAGACTGCGTTTCCAGACATGATCAATAACGGCCCAGAAAAAAAAGAGCTGCTGGCGAGATTGTTGGTTCATTTGGAATCTGCCGGCATTTACAGTTAGAGATAAATGTATTTAATATATATATATATATGAGTCCTGAGCCGCAGCTTCTGAGTCCATTCACCAGACTCTAATCTAAGGACATTTTATACAGAGTCTTGAAGAATGTCACAGAATATCACTTAAAGAACGTCGGCGTGTGATTGTGAATGGAATGTGTGAAGGAGGAGGAGAAGGAGCTGCAGCCGTCAGAGAGAGAGAGAGAGAAACCCGGTGTGGATCACTGATGGCCGGTCTGTGCTTTGACAGACAGGCCTCTCAGATCTGTCCGTCACTGTCAGGCTGCAGACTCACTATGTGGTGAAACACAAAGAGTCAGTGTGAAGCTCAACGGGTTTCAGGCTGTTTCTCTGGGATGGCTTGAGTCTGGATGGTGATACAAATGCAGTTGATTGTGTTGTTGTGGAGAAAAGTTGTTGTTTGATGTAGACGTTGTGTGTTTGCTGATGACCCCAACGTGAGTGTGGGTCCGTGCAGGGCTGCAGCCACATCTTGTGACTTCGTAGTTACGTCAGTAAAAAATCTACTTCATATGAAAATATGCTGAGTGATGCAACATGTAATACCAAGGTTCGTTTCCTGCTCTGGAAAAGTTTAACAAAATTAAAATCCTCTGCTTTGAAAAACTTTTCCACTCTCCTTTGAATTATCGAGCTCCAGTTGCATCAGTCGGCTCCGTGAAGAACTCAGTTAGTACAGTTAGTTTCTGAACTCATCGCAGAAAACTGAATTAGTAACTCGTTGATTAACCTTAAAATTGCATATTTGTATGTTTTCCTGCGTCACAATGAGTTGTGGCTGTCGGAAGAAGTCGATCGCACAACTAAACTGTCTTTATTAACATCAAGAAAACTAAAGGACTCTTCTTTTAAACAATTAAAATCCTTGGTTTGATCTTTTTAAACTCAAATACCAGCGCAGCTCAGAGACTCCTTCTGAATCTTTCTGCTGATATATCTGGGATTGTATTTTATAGATCATTTTATTACTGTCGAATAGGAGAGTCTCTTTGAGTTTTCCCTGGATTGTATCCAAATCAAAACCTATCATGAACGTGAAGTTTTACCAAACTATCACAAATTAGTTACTAAAAATAAGCATCCTTAACATTCAGCCAATCAGACAGTGATCATGTGATTCAGCAGGATTTAATAAATCAGTGTGTCTGCACTTTGTTTTAGTGACAACTCAGACTTAACTTTAAAAGTCATATTGTCAATAAGCACATAAATATTTATAAAGTTACATTTTCCCTTTGTATCGTCGCTGTACGGTCACTCAACTCTTTACATTGATATGAAATCACACAAGCTTTGACGTTATTCCACATAAATAAACACATCTATGGGAATTAATCCCAGATCTGAATTATGTTGAAGGACATTAACTGTCTTCCCTGGATGTGACTTTCCTTTGGTCGTCTTAAATTATGCAAATGGATCTGAAGACAAATTTTAAACATGTCTGACAACAAGAAGTGTTATCAATCAATCAATCAATCAATCAATCAATCAATCAATCAATCAATCAATCAATCAATCAATGGAAGCTGCCAGTTTGCGTGATTCAGATTGTAACACAAACTGATGTGTAAGAGAAGAGAATATTAACTTCAGATATTTGATTGAAGTGTCAGGTACTTGAAGCTTCAGCCTTGGACTCTTGTTCTTTTTGAAAAGAGGAAGAGACACTGTGGTTTCTCTTCCCTCTCTCTTCTCCTCCTCTGTTTGCTCTGTTTGACAGCAGCCACTCTTTCTTCTCCGAGTGGCAGCAGCAGGTAGCGAACACGGGAGACATCAGCCGACCCGGTTCACCGAGTGGAGCTCAGCTTCACAAGAGGCTTCCTGAAGTCGAGCGGAGAGTCGCTGCTGTCGGCACAAACACTTTTTCTAATCAACAGCGTCTCATGTCGGCGTCTCACCTGCGACCTGGAGACACAACAGGTCTCCGGGGACACAACGTGGGACATCACAGTCTCAGTCCACACCACTGTCCCCCCTTTAATTCATCCACCACATTAAATCCACAAAACCAAACCCTGCAGGTACAGATACAACCGGAGTGCAGCTTCTATCTGAGGGTAAATATCGATCCAGGCTGGAACAATTATCTTTTTAGATCATATTCTGAGGTGTGATGTATTAAAATGATTACGTCACTCAGTCTAGTTATGGAAAACTCACACATCCTAATCACCAGAGAGACAAAAAGAACATGTCCTGGATTGTGTGCAGCAGTGTTGACTTCATGAGATTCACACAAAGCTGAGTGTCATCACTTCTATTTTTAAACATGTATTTTTTTTTAAGGTTAAGAAGCAGTTTGTGGTTCTGCTGACGAAAGCGCACACTGTGTGTGTTTGTGACTTTTAACATGACCTTTCTGCAGAGCGCTGCTTCATCAGTATTCCAGATGGTGCACAGAAACAATATTTAAAATATTGTCATGTTGCATTCACAAATCAACAGGAGGCTTTCAGTGTCGACTTATTGAGGGAGAGTGCTGTGTGCGTGGGCGTTTGTGTGTCTGTGTGTGTGTGTGTGTGTGTTTGATGTGTATGTGTGTGTGATGAACACAGACATCGATGGATTTAAGTGACATTGTTAAAGATTTCACATTAGTGTGCGGATGCTACATTAATTTAGTGCTTTTTCTATTATATCGACCATTCAAGGCTCTTCCTGATGAGCTGTGTGTTGCTCAAGGACACTGAGGCAAATTCTCTGGAGGGGAACGCAGCAGGAAACCCACCAATTAGTCAACTGGACGACCGATACCTCCTCAGTCGCACTGCAGAACACGTGGGTTCGATGCCCCATCGCTCCGAGTGGAATACACACTCCTGTGTTAAGATAAGAGATAAGATAAGAGGCACCGCCATTGATTTTACATGAGAAACTCTGCAGCACAGGGAAAGTGCTGCAAGAAATAAAAACAAGAACAGAAATAGAATCTAGAATAAATAAATAATAATGGTAATAAAGATATGACTGTATAAACATGACTGAGATTGTCCGACATCATCTAGTTGAACTGGAGACACTTGGAGCAGGTGGTGGCAGCAAAGCTCTCCAGCTAGTTTGATGGGACTGGGAGAGGGAGCGCAGAGCATCAGATCAAGGCAGAGCACATCTGGAGCAGAATAAAAAAAATTAATATGAAGCACCTCAGTCTGTTAGCGACCTCATCAGGAAACACGTTCACTGATCCATCTGCTCACTCGTGATTAAACACATTTATTGATTCGTTCTCTGAAATGTTAACTGAACAGTTTTACATGTGTTTTCATATTGATGTCTCCCGACTGCAGGAAGCAGGGGACTGAGCTGTGGCCCCCCCCGACGTCCCCTGGTTCACTGTCTGGCAATTAGTTCATGTTAATTCAATTAACTGCTACTCTATTTGGGGATGTTTGTTGAATTCCTTTGGGTGGATCCTACTTTATCTCCTCAAATCAAGGCCCTGTCTTCAGGATGGGCTCTAAATAGAAATATCTAATCATTACGTCGGCTGATATTGCAAACCTGAGGTCAGCAGTGCACAGTGAGGAGGAGAATTAATGTCTCTACAGGAGCCGAGCATGTTAGTCTTAGTCCCAGCATGTCGATCCGATCTCATCCCCTCCCTCCTGCTTGAAAACGTCCAAACACCACAGGAAGTATCTCAGGTTCTCACAGCGATCTCTCCGGGAGCCTCTGTGCTCTCCTGTAGTCTCTAGTCACGAGTTCACCTGAAGACCAATTATTTTTAATCTAACTGATCCTTAATGAGGAATGTCATGCTGTCGAACCCCAAAAACAAAGTTGTGTCGTTTGGAGACAAATCCTGAGACAGACTCACGGCTGGAAACTAAAAGCCTGTCGGAGCTGATGAGGATTATATCTGGTTTAAGTAGGAAATATTCTGTCACTATCTCAAGTGTTGAAAACAACAAGTGCAACAACATGACCATGACTCCAGTAATCCTGCTGGAAAGCAAACAGAACAACCAACACACTTAACATACGTGAAAACATAACCTCTTTGGTAATTAATGGAAAATACTAAATTTGGAACACCACTCACGGTTTGATTAATAGGAAGGAAACAGAGTCAATCAACTTGAAAAAGGTGGAAAAACAATTTGCTTATTCAAGAATTGTGGCGTTTTCCAATTAGCCCTGACTTAAATAGCTATTTTATTAAATATAGAATGCAATGTTTTCTTTTTGTTGCATCATTTCCTGACCTGTTCGTCTTTTGAAGAATCCACCGTCATTATCTTTAATTTCCTGCAGCTGCCAAACTGTGACTGCGCCTCAGTATTTAGTCTCTTAATGGATCTCGGTTGAATTTCCAGCGTGAATTCAAAGTTTGATGAAGAGCACATGGGCTCGATCAGATGTTCCCGGTGCTCAACGTGCCCTTGGGATTTCTTTAACTTCTCTCCCTCAGTATAAATAGCGACGCCGGTCTCCGATTTGTCCGCCGTCCAAATGCTTTGCTATCTTAAAAGATGCAACAGTGCAGCTTGGCAGCCGGCACAAAGGGAGAGTTAGGGAAACAACATTACCAGAGACCCGAGCACAGCCGCTAACTCCCCCACCGACGGCATCCGACATCCAAAGTACAAGTTCCCATCAAATATGCAGCGAGTTTTCAAAGACAGTTTGAGAGGAAGCTGGCTCTTTTCCTGCAGAATGCACGATGCACTGGCAGGACCAGTAGGATTCTGGGCAGGATTTACATCTGGAACCATCGGAAGATGAAACACTTTAAAACAAAATCATCACCTTGTATTTGTGTTATTTATTCACGTGCACGTACAGATCACAGTGATCATACAGCAAGTAGGGCAGAGAATCTCATTAAAGATTCAAACCTCAAATGAGATGAATAAACAAACCAATCAGGATGACAAGTCAGACGTGGATGAAAGAAGCAGAGAAGACAGTTCACACAGATGGTCACAGGAAAACAAAATACATCAAGAAAACAGAAAGTAAAGAGGAAGAAATATAATGAAACAGTTTGAGTTGATAAAGACGAATATGACGATGATGAAGTCAAAATCAGTCTTGGATATGTTTGCAACTTATCTGTAAGTCATCCATCCATCCATCCATCCATCCATCCATCCATCCATCCATCCATCCATCCAGAGCTAGAGCTGGACCTGGTCCCAGCCGACACAGGGGGAAAGGCGGGTTGCACCCCAGACAGTTCTCCAGTCCGTCACAGGGTCGAGATACAGAGACAAACAACCATTCACATTTACACCTGATTGTCTTCGGCCTGAGGGAGGAGGTACCCAGAGAAAACCCCCGTAGACACAGAGAGAGAGAACATGAAAAAACACAACATACAGTCGGCCGTGTAGCTTCAGACGGTGCTTACCACTGCACCGGCATGTTGGTGTTTTGAAAAGACATTAATCTTTTAATTCACGTCTGCGTTGTCATCTTACGTTATCCTGTGTGTTATTGGACTCGCACAGAAATGCCACATTTCATCGAACCGATAAAAACCTCCTCCAGCTCCACATCTGCAGAGCGCTGCTCCCTGCCCTTCACCTCACTGAACGTCCAGCCTCCTCCCATGAGGCTGGAGAAAGTGTCCTAATGGTCCACGGCCGGCAGAGCAGCTCTCTGCTGGGTTTGAGTCAGCAGGCCATCAGGGCGAGAAGAGGGGGCGGCTCCGGGGAACCCTGCAGCACATTGGGAACAATCCGGTTCCCTGGATGATTCCTCACCAGGCTGCCGGTGGCCCCATCAGCCGGCCCGGTGATCCGAGCTGCTCCGTGATTTACAGTCATGCTAAGGAACCTTGTTTTCTTTCTGCCACACACACAAGTCTATCATAACAGAAATAATGGAATTGTACCCGGCATGGTGATTTTGTGTGATCCGGTAACTTCTGAGGTTTTAAATAAACTCTAAATCTAAAAATAAGACCCAAGTTGAAATGAGCTTCTGCCACTTATTTAAAGAAAACCTCCCCTGGTAACGTCTTGTGACTAATGAGGCAGGTGATGGAGAGTTAATCATCATTTGATCTCAAACTGAATGTCCATTATTTAGAATCCCCTCAAGTCCAAAGCAACAATCAGGACACACGATTACGATTTGACTTATTTATAGAACAACAGTAGTTAAACACCTCCTCAGTGTGTTGTCCTTCGAGTTGTTAGTTCCATCCTGACCCTCCATTGCAACCCCCACACCCCCCACCCAACACTCGTCATAAACAGACTGGATTGACGTGACTGGAGTTATCGTATATGTAAGATGTAGTTTTGGACTCGGATCCCTTTGAGAGTTCCTCTCCCGCTCCTCCAGACAGTCTGTCAGGTGCTCGGCTGTCAGCTCAGGTGGGAGCTGGGTCGGCTGCAGAGACCTCAGCGTCGGCACCGGCGTTATTTATCTAAAAAAAAATAAGTGCATAGAGGAGATCAGCCGCCTTCATGCAGAAGCACAAAAGACACTCTACAGGATTTACTCCTGTGTTTGTTGCTGACGGGGCTTGAAGCCAAAATGGCGTCTGGATAGAAAAATGTCACCTTTTCCTTCCCCACAAACTTTTATACATGTGCCTGGAATGGAGGAGCTGTGTCCCTGTCAGTGTAATTGCTGCCATCATGTTCTGCAGCCTGAAGACGCCACAGTTTACTGATCTGTCACTTCTGTTGGTTAGACCTCAGGAAACAGGACGTGTCAGGGTTTGCTGCAGAAGTCTTTCCTCTACACTTTTTGTTTTTAAAATGCATCACTGTACGACCAGCGGTGAAGGCAAAGCAACGCTAACACTCACAAATATTGAATGTGTTGAATTTGGAGTTGATGCTCATGGTTCCCAGAGGTTGATCCCTGTTTCTTTACCGAGCTTCTGTCTTTCCCTGTTTCACCAGGTTCACGTTTGAGATCTCAAATGAAATTACATGACAACTTCATCCACTTGATTATTCATTTCCATTCCCTCTCCTGGAAGTGGCCTGACATTTACCCAGATTCATTTTCCAGATGGAGAAATCAATTCTTATTTTCCAATGAAATATAAACACGTTGAGTTTGAGGTTTGTCAAATTACACACAGAAATAGATGTGAAATGTCGAGATGTAAAAACATGGAGTCGAGCTGTTGCACTGTGTCGGTGGCTGCTGGGAAACGGGAGTTCCTCTACACGACTTATCTGAGTAAACAGTCAGCCGCTCTCTTCTGTTGTGTACGAATACGTTTCCATGGGGACGGTGGATCCCTATCAACCTGGTATCTGCCTTGTCTTCATCATCAGTGTTGGATACACATGTGTGGTGGCTCCCCGTGTTTTTTATTTATTTATTTATCTCTCGGTTTCCTGGCACTTCTCTGACAGCGCGTCCCGGCTTGGCACCAGGCGGTAACAGATCTGAATCCACCGTGTCTGTCTGTGGAAGCAAAGTATTGGCTCCTCCTCAGCTTTGGCCGGTGCACAGCGTTCGAGCATGTAAACAGACGGCTCACAAACTGCCAGACTCCTCTGATGAACCCATCTACACAGCTCCAACATTTACCAGCCGCTCGATGCCACCAATTTGTGAACTTTTAACGTTGAAATGTGAAGGATTTTAAACTTTAGAGTTTAGACCCTTTGTTTTGGAAGTGGATTCATAAAACAAACTACAAAATAAAAGTAATGTGAGAGTGGACGCCAGGGCTTGGCAACAACAATATCAATAATTATTGTTATATACATTTCATTTTATATATGGAGAAGATATAACACATCATTCACTCAGGAGAAATAATCTGACTTCAAAAGCATGTGACATTTATTGTGCTAATTTGACGAATGATATGAACATATTTGTCTAGATGCAATTTTTGGCCGTGTCCTCCAGCCCCTAGTGGCGGCCAACTTCACTACATATGCTGGAAGCAAACAACCAATCAACAACAGAGTGGGGCCAGCTGGCCAATCAGAGCAGACTGTGTGTTTGAGACAGAGGCGGAAAAGAGGAGCAGCAGCAATTTGAAGGAAGTGACATGTTTTCTGAACATTAGAGCACGTGAGCCTTTTTTAATAGAATCATAACGTGTCTCGTGTTTAAGGTTTTTTATTCTTATGAACACATTATTCAACGCGTGTTCTTGAAACAAGCATCGGTGAGCGTGACATCGGGAACCATCACGTTTCTATGGCACTGCTTTATCTTCTGAATAAATACTTTATTCATATTCACAACCCATACACAGGGGATTGCCATCAGCTCTTATATCTTTATAGTGAGAGCAGTGCAGTGGAAAGACAATTGTTTCAGACCCATTTGAGACACAAGTCTTTTACTGCAAATTCAAAAACATTATTTTGTGTTGAAGAGGAGAAAGAAACTCACACGCCTCCAGTGCTATAAATTATTTTTCACCAGTTTTGTGAAGGGGAGGGGCTCCTGTTGCCTAATTTGATCAATAATGTCAACCTAAGGAATCATAAAAGACCTTTATTAGGAAGTTTATTATCCCAGCCCCCTCCTCAGTGTTATCTTTCTCCAGCTGAGCGCTCCAGAATCCCAAGTTGAAGCCGGGAGCTACTTACAAAGAGAGTTGCATATGTATGCAAAGCCTTTTAAGTGTGAAAGCCAAACACAGACATGTTTCAAATATTTTAGGTGCATATTGGTTGTCCAGAGGGCTGCACACTCAATTTTCATATCCAAGCATTAATATCCAACCGGGGCATTCTTCACTGTGACCGTGGATAATATGGCTCTAATTCTCTGGACCTCATTTACACGTGATGTTACAGAGTTGTTTGTTATGTGTGGATGTAGCAGACTTATTAATTCACATGTTGTAATAAAGCTGCTCCCGGCTGTAGCTGCAGTTTCTAGATGATGGACTGAAGCAGCCGTGTTCGGAATGTAAAACCTCCCTGGAGAAGAAAAATGGAGAAAAGTGGAGGTTTAATGTTCCGTCCTTATATATTAATAATAAAGTTTTAGCAATTAACCCAATTTGAAACAAACACGTAAAGCTGCTTTTCCACTGGTGAAACAACCCACTTACATTTCTCTTTTGTCTGCGATGGGAAAGGAAACAGGAGAGAAAGGATCAGTCACCTTTTTAAATAGGATGGAATTATCCCTCGAACTCTGCTGCTCTTCCAGAATCAGATCCATCTCTTGTCTCCCTCACTGGCAGCACTTTTGTGTTTGAAGAGCTTGAAGCACAAGAGCCTCTCACAGACCTTTTTTTAGAAATGATAATATGTTGTTGGACTTCCCGGCAACAGCAAATACTGAGAGTTCTCCACAGCTCTGACATCCAGGGATTCGTTCCAAGAAAGTTGGGAAACAAATATAAACAAAATAATCAAATCTGAAGAAGATATCAGAGTCCACCAAACCACCAGAAAACTCCCCCGTTCTCCCACTTTTTAACATTTTGTTAAATATGTGTAGTTTCGTAATATTATCAGGATTTGACAAAATAATCCAGGGCTTTATTTTCCATCTTTTCAGAACTTTTAATCCCGTCTCATCATCGTCATCATCATCATCATCGTCATCATCACCACCAAGAGGATTTTGTTCAGTCGTGTCTGATGACAACTCACATATTGTGTCAAATATACTTTTGTCGTTCTGCAGTTTCCAGAGTCTTCAGTGAATTTTCAAGTGCGTCATCACAGATATTTTCCTCCAGAGCAGCAGCAGCAGCAGATATTATATAACTGTGTTCACAGGCTGACGAGGAACAAACACGAGGAACAGACACAACGACAGACACAAACTTTGTGTGAAACCAGTAGAGAAACATAACTTCTTTCAAATGTATCGTATATGTATGTACTTTAGCTACACACTTTTACAGCAAGGCTTCACAATCATACACTGTACATACGGATGCACAATAATAACCCTAATAATATTGATCGCCCCCTGGTGGATGCCTGCAGCATCGATCATAAAGCCCAACTCCTCCATGTTAGCAGATTGGACATGCAGCAAACTTTAAAGCACTTTATAATGGTTCTAATTAGATATTTGATGCCTGTGATTGGTCGAGCATCTGTATAGGTGGGATCTCAATGGTTTTCACCCTTATATAAATTAAACGCTCACAGTCCATATCTATGTTAAACAGCTTCATTAATATCAATGAGATTTATTCAGTTTAAACCGATCGTCCTTTTTCTTGAAGTCATGTTTAAACCAGTGCCCCCCCGACTGGAAGCTTCCGACCCCCCTGATTGAAATATGTCTTTCATGAATTTCATGAGTTGAGACGCCGGCTGACTCTGTGTTATTCTGCATAATGACCACGTTCGTTCAGTTTCTGATTAATGTGGACATTAATATTAACACCTTAATAATTTGTAATTTCACAGTGACGGCGCAGAAACGGCAGCGACCGGAACGGAGATGAGAGTCAGTAATACTCGAGTCACTGACGCAGCAAAGTATCAACATTAATTCCACATAGCCTTTAGATTCATACATCCCCTCTAAACCCAGTGTATCAGTAAATCCAGAGTGTCTGAAGCCTAATGACAGTTTGCATTGCAGTGCACTCGGACTTGGCAGGCGGCTGCACTCGGACCACCCGGCTGTTTGGAAGTGGCAACGCTCCGGCAGTTAATTAACAGCCAATCTCGGCGTGTTGGCATGGTAACAAATACCCAGCCTGCAGCAGTTGGAGGAGGAGGAGGAGGAGGAGGAGGGAGGTGGAAGGGAAATGGGGAGCGATGGATGAATATGTGCATCTGTCAATTATTTTAATGAGACGGCGCCGTGCGAGCGATCAGCGCGAGCCGGGGGCCACCGCCGGCTGCAGCGGTGTCACTTACCCTCAGAAAGACTCCATTAGTGTGAGTATGTGACATTATATCAACACAAATGAGGCATCGAGTAGAACAAAGTGCAGCTTGACAGCTTCTTACAGTTCAGATCAAAATCTGTTGACTTTTCTGCTTTTAGGAACAACAGCACCGGGACCTGGATGTGTTCACGCTGAATGAATGAATAACTTAAACAAAGTGTCTCTATGGATCAAGTGCGTGTGGTAATAAAACATCCACGTTGCCCTCTTGTACCTCCACAGATGCTTTTCAACATTTTTCATATGAATCATCTTCTTCCTCCACACTCACACGTTTCATTGCCGACCCTCTTATCTGATTATAATTTCCACTTCTTCAAAGTCTTGAGTTTTCTTAAAGGACGATATTGACGAGGTTAAAAGTAATTGAACCCACAGATGAGGTGAATCTGGATTATAAAGTTATTTGATAAATCCGATTTATTTAAAAAAGAGGGAATGATGATTTTTAAGGATTTAATAAGGATTTGCAGATAATTAAATCTCTTCTACATGATGTCTTAGGTCCATTATGTTTATTTTTTTAATTAATTACACTGTTTGTTGGTGTAAGAGTTGCCAGAACTCGTTGGCCGGCATCTTGACGGACGAGCTGCCAGCCACAATAAGGCAGTCTGTGTTTTGTTTATTTTGAATTGAGGATTTTAGGTCAATAAGACTAAAAACAAAACAAAACAAACCCAAATGAGTTTCGACTTTAGTTTCAGTGGCCAAAGTTTGCTCCAAGCCTGTTCATGAAGCATGAGCCCAAACTTTTAAATTGTCCCTCAAAACCAGTTGGAGAAAGTCCTGGTAGTTTGACCCTGATTCTGCTTTTGATCTTATTTATCAAACAAACCCACATTTGGAGGCAATTTATTGTAGTTTCAGTATTTCTGATATGATCCAGGGTTGCCATAGACGCCGATTGATGTTGCTGCCAGTTTACAGTTGGTGCCCCGACACGCCCCAAATTAACTCCATAGCCAACATTAAATCCATCGTTCCTGAACCAGAGCACATTTCCCCCCAAACCAAACCAACAGAATTGAATCTCGGTCTCTGGTGCAACAGTCGTGGCGTTTCAGCTCCTTCCACCTCCTGGCATCTTCTGCTGCTGTTATAAAATGTGTAGAACTAGTTCAAAAAGTAAAATAATACATGAACAATAACCCTAAAGGTGTTTCCAGTGAGTTGTAAAAAGTGACACTCAGGGGTCATGACCAAGCAGAATAAGAGCGTGAGCGTGTTGGGAGTCTGAATCTGCTGTGTCGGCACTTTTCTGCAAACGCTGGATTACGCTCGTGGCTCCCGTCGTAAAAAAAAATGAGTCGGCTGCAGCTACAAGGGCTCACGACCCAAATGTGTGTGACACAAATAGGTTGCCGTGCCGTGCGGGTGTGTGTTACACTGCTGCGGCACACTCTGCCTGATAAGGTAAATGGTACAAAGTAATTTTACCATAATCTCTCAGCGATTAGCATCTGCTGTGTGTGTTCAGAGGTGAGACTGTTATCAAACCTGATGTTACATAAAGAGCAGCAGACCTCTTTGTAGAAGTGATCAGAGCAGCTCAGCCTCCACTGAGCACCACAGACCTCCTGGTAATTATCTGTGAGAACACAACTGCAGCGTGATTATACACTTTTTTTTTAAATATGTTCTTGCACTGATTAAATTTAGAAAATTCTGATGACGGTTCAAGATCTGAAGTCGCAGCCGAACTTCGCAGACACAGAATCCTCTGCTGCGCCCGTTTGATGCTGTTTTCATAAATTATGGATGCTCCCGTCCTCCTTCAGCCCCGCCTCCGACTTCTTCATCCTGGGAGATGATCAGTGAGAGCAGCTCCTCTGTAATTCCAACCAACAGCTCCCTCTTTTGTTCCCATCTGCCGGGCGGAGAGGCGGGCCTCCGTCAGGCTGACGTGACGACAGACTGGAGCCGACTCCTCCAGCTGCACCGTCTGTAGCCGTCCCACCTGGAGCAGCGTCAGTACTGTCCCCCCCCCCGCTCCTGGTTAGTGTCAGACAGCGGACGCCTTCATTCTGCCTTTTCTCCACTCGTCACAGGGGAGACCAGTTCTCTGTCCCACAGAAGAATCAATATGAAGATAAAGTTTCTCTCTCTCTCTCTCTCTCTCTCTCTCTCTCTCTCTCTCTCTCTCTCTCTCTCTCTCTCTCTCTCTCTCTCTCTCTCTCTCTCTCTCTCTCTCTCTCTTTCTGTGAGAGGTGAAGGACTCTAATTGCCGTGTCACTCGCAGATGGCTTTATAGACAGAGGTACATTTCAGTGATTAAGCCGAGGTAATAAGGTGACTACCAGGAAAACAGCAATTAGTGCAGCATTGGATTGACACAGTGAAAAGCTCATGTACATTTCCTCTCGACTTGATGGCGGTGCAGAGTGGGGTTTGGACTGTGATGGTGTGGCAGCCACAGCTGGCTCCATCACGGGGATCCGGTGGGACGGGGACGCTAACGGGCGGCGGGAGCCAGTCGATGGCTTCAGCTTATTTCTTTCTGCCATTTGAATGTGAATGTTGATGATTCTGGCAAAGTGTTTGTTTATCCTCACACTCGTATCGTGCTCATCGGGGCGTTTGGGTTCAGTCCTGGTTGTGCACACTCAACGATAACAGACGGGAAGGACACACTTTGTGCCACAGTGTGCACACACTCCTCTTGAGAGAGACACGGACACGATGCTGCTGGAATCAGGCTAAAAACATCCAACGTCTTTTGTTCTAATCAAAGCAAACATCTGAGTTCATCTCTTCTGTGCTTTTACTGATGTTCTATAGATCCATTCATCCATCCCATCGGTATCTATACTGGTACCAGAGGTCACCCGGGTCAAGAGCACATCACCAGCAAAGACATGAGAACAGAAAGGCCCCTGATGGAACCAGGACTTGAACAAGAACCTTCTTGCTATAGCCCCATGTTTTCATAATAGAAAACATGATTAAATTGTTAATCTAGAACATAATAATCATATCAGAGCCCCTCCCTGTCAAATATCAACATTTTGAACATTACGCTCATAAGTTTAAAGTTCTCTTAAGTAACTGCTTGAAAATAATAAATGAAGCTGATACTGGCTGAATGAAAGTGAGTTTCTGACACTGAGCTGAAGAGATTAAACTGTTTTATCAGCCGTGTCCGTCACTGACGAGACGATAAGAAGCCAGATCCAGAAGAGTCCGAGTTCAGTCGGTGGGTAAACATTCTGGATGTGTCCCTGCCTCAGCTGGGAGGGCCGGACAGCTGGAGACACCTGGACACACCTGGAGACAGTTGGAGACACCTGGAGACACGAGTCTCATCGTGTAAACACAGAGAGAAATAATAATGAAGCTTCAGAACCGGCACATTAGTGTTAATGTAGAAGTGCTTACTGTGAGTTTCTAGGTGTGAGGAACATCACGTGCGTGTGCAGAGGAAGTGATGCAACGTTTTCCATAATGAAAACTGGTAAAAAGGGGATTTGAATTAGCTGCAGTGAGAGATAACAGTGCACACGCGGATGTTATTTACCGAGCACGAGATTGGCCCGTCTCACGGTGCCTTTCTCTCATCTCGCTCGCTCGCCTGGTGGTAGAGTTTTCATTATCGTGGAGTGGGGGGGGGGACAGCAGAGGCTAATCGTTCCATGACCAAGCAGATTAAACCATTTTTTGCATAACAGGGGCAGAATTATTGTTTTGCAAAGTGCTGCGGCGACGGCCCTCTGACCTTGTGCAGAGTGTTACTCACGCGCCCTGCGGTACAGTGTCGAATACACTGAGTGTGTTTGTGTGTTTGTGTGTCTGCAGCTGGAGTGGCTAATTGATCTGTGAGAGAAAACCACGTTTGGCTGGAATCTATTAATTTTTGTGCGTTGTGTTTGCAGAGATGCTATTAATTGAATGTGTTCACTCTGACATAAGGACGCATGCTAATGGTTCCTAGTTGAAGCAGAACTGTGTCATTTACAGCAGCAGATGCTTCAGGCAGTTGGAGACGGGGCCATGTTTTTTAAATCACACACAACTGAGCAGTTTGTGTTGATTCTTCTGTGTCATTAGCCAGTGCTGCTCCTGTTGTGTGGAGCTGGATACGCTGGTAAAAGACCAGCTCTCATGCCAGTGGGTTTTCATTATTGAACTATGCTACCAAAAAGGGACTGTGCTGGACCCGGCACCACCAGGGGCTGACCCCAGATCAGGATTGAGATTACAGTAACATTAGTTTAGTGAATTCATCATATTGTAAACCGAGCAAACGGTTGAAATGTAGTTCAGTGTAGGTTTAGTTCATTCTTCAGGTGTGTGTTGACCCCCTCAGCTGCACTTGGTATTTATATACATGTACTTATATATGTCCATCATGCTTTCCAGAGGGTAACTACACAGCAATGACAATATAATAATAAGCTTCACTACATCTTCACTATCAAGTACCTGCATATTGTATCATTAAGTAGTTCAGCCTTAAGTATACGACGCCTCCTTTACAGCTCAAATCTCATCATGCAGTTGAAATCTGATTTTTAAGGGAGGTGTTGTTGTGTTACTTTGTGCTAAATGAGAAGTGAAGCCATCACATCATTGTCACTGTGTGTTATCATCTGGAGACCATGAATACGTAGAGAAACAGTTGAGATCTATTGCTGCGTTTACACCTGTTTTCCACACTTTTTGGGAAGGCCTCAAATATTGTTATATTTGGAAATGCTGCTGCTCCTCACGTTATATAGTGATATCTGTAACTAGGCAACTAACTGCAAGGTACAGCATCTGCTTCCTGTTGTGTTGGTGTTGACGGGGATTATTATCACCAAAATAATTGTGTGGATGGAGATTGATTTAGTTTTACAAATCAAAACATGGCAGTATGGAATCTGGATGTAGCCAGAGTCCACATCTGCGTTTGAGCATTTCAGTGCCCGTTGTACCACAGAGTGAGTTCTCAGGCTGGTGTTGAATGAACGATTCACGATTTCTTCCGGTGAGTTTTCCGTGTGTCTGGTCGTTCTGTTGCTGTTCAGTCTCTTCACTGGCAGAGCTAATCTCCCACTCCCATGTTGTATCACCCGGGCAGAGGGGGAGTTGTGATAGAGCACTCTGCAGCCTGAGTAATCCTTTTCACTAAATTGCAAGCCACTGTTTATTCAACGCCTTTCGACAAGCACACACTGGCAACATGGACACATTTCTGTGAACTGCAGCCTTGGCAGTTTTTTGTTTTTAGGCTCTGGCTCGTACAGTGATGCATTGTGGTCCGGCACAAACACATCTGGACTGTTGAAGATTTGTTAGTGACTCAGATTAAGAATCAAGCAAAGAATCTATCTATTATTTATCAATAGTTGTATTCATCCACCTATCATCCATCCATCTTTCTATCTATCCATTTACTTATTTCCTCATCTATCTATTTATCATTTATCAATTGTTCTATTCATAAACCTATACATCCGTCAATAGCTCCACCAATCCATTTATCTATCTAACAATTTACCTATTTACTCATTTATCCATCTATCTATCTATCTATCTATCTATCTATCTATCTATCTATCTATCTATCTATCTATCTATCTATCTATCTATCTATCTATCTATCTATCTATCTATCTATCTATCCATCCTATCCATCCATCCATCATCCATCTATCATCCATCTATCCATCTATCTATCCATCCATCCATCTATCTATCCATCATCCATCCATCTATCCATCTATCCATCTATCCATCCATCTATCTCATCCATCTATCCATCTATCCATCTATCCATCTATCCATCTATCCATCTATCCATCTATCCATCTATCCATCTATCTATCTATCTATCTATCTATCTATCTATCTATCTATCTATCTATCTATCTATCTATCTATCCATTTACTTATTTATTTATTTACTTATTTACTCATATATCTATTCATCCATCTATTCATCTATCTATCTACCTACCTACCTATCTTTCTATCTATGAATATATCCCTTCATCCATAACTACATCCCTTCATCCATTTACTCATTGACTGATCTTTCTATCCATCCATCTCCAGTATCTCTCTTTCTATCTATCGTCCAGTCTGAGCACCACAACTTCTCCTTCATGTATTTTTCCTCTACAAACGAACCATTAGTATCTTCACCGTCTCCTGTGGATCCTCTCAGGTCGGCCTCTGCTCCGCTTAATGGTCTGAAAACAAAGGCGCACATTTCTCCCCCCCCGCAAGGTCCATTAGAGGACAATGCTCAATCTGACATTCACGGCGTCCACTTAACCGGCGTCCACGTTGGCACCGGCTCTCCGTCATCCGCCTATTCCCTTTGTCTCAGCTCTGATCCCTGAACAAACAATCTCTCTCTACCTCGCTATTCATTTTTCAAACCCAACGCCATAATATCTCCCCAGACGGCGAGCGCCACGCCACACATGCGTCTAAGTGGAGAGCTCCAATCCATTCCATTAGCCTCTCGAGCAGCCTGTTAACCTCGGCCTGCGTAGCGTAGCAGGAAAATGGCTGTGGAGGAAGTGTGGGGGTGGGGGTGTGTGCTGTGTCACTTTCGTTGCATCCGCTGTGGTTCTCCGGCGCGTGAAAGTTCCCTTCAGTCACTGAGTGCTTTTAAAGTTGGGAAAACGTGAGGCTCTATTGTTCTTTGGCTCTCAATCAATAAAACATAGGCCTCGGCATGTCAGTGTTTCGTGAATATTTCATCTCACCGCTTGTTTCTCTTTTTATCTGCCAAATCACTAAAGAAAGATCAGGAAATCTTTCCTTGTGGGCGACTTTGAATCGTTTCATTTTTTCCGCCCCATTTGAAGCAAAGGAAACAATAAACTTAAGAATCACAAAGGGAATTGGAGAACTCCATATTCAAAGGGCTCACGTCAGTCGCCTCCACGCTGATATCACCGCCCTGCTCGCTGCCTCCCACAGCGGCTTCACGCAAACCCATACCCACTCTACACTGTCTTATTAGAGAAATGTGTTAATGACATGTAAATCTATTTAGTTATGCTATCTCTGAAACATCTACACAACAACATCACAGAATTAAGGTCATAATCTGTTCATCAGCGTGTGGGTTGTTTGCATTATTTATCGTTTTTCATATTTCACTTATGTCATCTTTTCCAAATAAAGACTTCAGAGCTCGAGTCAGAGGAGTTACTGCCACATTTTGGACATGTTTGCAGAAATATCCAAATCTGCATGATGTTAAAAGCAAATCGTGAAAACATTAAATCTGTGGAAAGCAGAACATTTTGATGTGGACAATAGAAAGAATAAGAAAGATTGTTTTCCTTCGCAAATTCAACGGATGCACTTGTGGTTTGATCAATTCCCACATGAGACCAATACAGTTGCTAGCGCTGCTTTAGAATCATCACATGACCATTATGGATTATACATAAAACTCAAAGTGTCCAGATTCAATCTTTGGGCAAATTCCACATAAATCACCATGATTTCACTTTTTAAGTCAAAATAATAAAGAAACAGAACCAACTAACAAAAGCAACTTATTCCTTATTTATTAATTAATTCGGTTCATATACCTCTCTGTTAATTTTCAAAAGATATGAGGGATATAACAGGATGAAGAATAGTCATATGTTAGTAATTGGTACATTATGTTTCGAGTTGTGTCCTGACGCAGGTTAAGAAGCCGTCTCAGTTGTCCCCTGGTGGCCGGCTGCAGTAAAGGTCATAAACCCCACCCCCCTCCTCCATGTCAGTGGATGGGACATGGACCAAACTAAAAAGTCAGATCACATGCCTGTACTCAAATATGATTGTTGTCTTTCTTCTGCTAAGACATTGGCTCTAAATGTTGTCCAGGGATATTTTCGCTTCATTTCTTGATACTGGTTGGGAGTGTTAACACATCTTTCTATACACTCTATCTAACAAACTAATGGAAGCACCATATTTATGTATATTCATGATCGGTCCTATGACAGTTTGCATGTCAGTGTGTGACGGCGGCTCCTTTAAGCCACCAGCAAACACTGGAGCATCATTTAAAAGTGTGAAGGGACTTTGGATCAGAGACACAAACGAATGTGATGCATATTTTAAAATGTATTATCTAACCCCCGTTGGGCTGCCAGTTCTTTTTCTAACTTGAATCTAAGGAGAGGGTAAATAAACAACTTCTCAGCAATATAAATTAGTGCTGAGGCAGGACTCTTTGGTGCATAAACTTAATTCTTCAAATTCCACCTGTTCCAAATCTGGCTTCTCCTCGGGGTCCCGTTCTCACACTCGCTCACGACATCATCGCCTTGGTTTTGCATCAGAGCTCATAAAAGTGTAAATACCAGATGAGTGGGGGGGTCAGACAGGTTTGGAGTCAGTTAAGCTGCAATACATTTACAGAGAAGAAGTTATTGTTTACTATGCAAACACTATTTTGTCTGTGTTTCTTCTCTGAACAACTTCAAAAACATAAACATCTGCATCTAAGGTCTTTTCACCATATGTAATTTCTCTGTCAAACAATTGTAAAACGGCCCTCGGACTTACTGCGTCCTTTACGTTGGCATGGTTGTTAAGCTATGAATCCACTAGAGGGCAGCACAGAGTAAAGACGCCTTTATTTAATTAGCAAATCGTACAGGCTCTCCTCGAAAAAGTTCCGCCATTGCTAAAATATCTTCCTCGTCTCGCTTGAACTATCGACTACAGTGCCCCCTTGGTTTAACTGTGGTACTGCACCTTTGTGTGTGTTCCTCCGCAGCCGTAAGCTTTCAGAAGTCGTCGCACAAATACAAACGAAACGAAGGCAGCGTACCGACAAAGGGCTCCATCCATTTTCATATTTGTGTTCTTTATCTTATTCTTGCACGTTTTTTAATTCATTATTCATGCTGCATAAACCTGCTTTTATTCATTCATGGTTTGGCTCCTGTGCATGCGCTCTGATCTCACAAAGTTCAACTCAGGTCGATTATTCATTGTATACGACAACAAAATATTTAACATACATTATCTCAGAGCGCTTTACAGAGGCAGGTCGAGACTTCTGGATATTAAATAGAGAAATCCATCAGGTGCTCAGCACGAGCACTTAGTCCCAGTGCAGAGGGAAAACTCTCAGACGGAGGTGGAGGCTCGGCGGCTGTCGGCCTGGTGGAGTGGACGGAGACGGGTGGAGAGGAGAGCAGGACACCAGGAGAAGTTATATATAGAAGGAAAAGAGGAGAAATTATTGGCATATGGACTAAACAACGAAATGATCTCCTTGAATCTAGTTACAGCAAAAGATGCAAGTGGACGATACTCAGTCACTGGTTTGTTTCTTCTGCTGTTTGCGTTTCTCCAGCCTGGATGTGAGAGACGAGGATTAACTTTTCTTTCCTCATGAGTTATAAGTAAGTTTCGGTGGAGGGCTGATTAATAAGCCGGAGTGGAAAATCTCAGCCTGTGCCCCGAGGAACGTGAGAAGTAATATGAGTAGCCTGTGTTGATTAATTTACACTAATATAATGTCTACTTGCTGCAACCAGGTTTCAGTAATACAGAATAAATCAACGTGATTAGTTATCAAATCATTAACTAATGGGGATTCACACGAGAGCGATATAATAATAGACTCCTTTTAAATGTCCTGTTCTTTTGGGGGGGTCATATTCGGGTAGTTTTATTAATTTCATCAGGTTTTTAAGGATAAATCCTCTGCTGTTTACTTTTGATTTAATTAATTGAGGTGGTCGGGGGGTGGAAGAGTCTCTGTAGGGTTTTGGACGGTAACTGATTTAATGGGAGCACAGAGGAGGAGGAGGAGGAGGAAGCTCAGCTCCTGTTGATGAACTCAGGCAGATATGATCTAGATATGAGAGCCGCTCCATCTAAAGTGGGATGAGGGTGAATCTAAGGTCTCCCCCCCCCCAAAAAAAAGATCTAAATACCCTCGTCTTCCAGGTCATTTGTTTCAATGATAGATCCACAGGAAACTAAGGACATTGTCTGTACGTTCATAATTCTTATTGTTCCAATTCTCTTAGTTTCCACTGACTACACGTGAAATACATTTCTCTCAAAGATGTTTTCTGTATCTTAGGTCGTTCTTTTGCCTCTGATGTCTTCTGCTTTTGCTCCAATCGCAATTAGGCTGAGCGTCGCCTCTATAATAAAATGCGACTAAAGGTCGTAATAAGCTGCAATGAGCTTGCTAATAAACCTCAGTGCCCTGATATTCCTCCGTGATGAATAGACCAGGGTGCCGGTTCAAGTGAAGACACTCACTCACTCTCTTCCATAGAGGGATAGAGGTTGAATCCTGTTAATTAAAGTCTTCTTTTGAGTTGCAAATCCTGTGGGACATGCAGGTATCATATGGTTATTTACCTGGTCTACTCGTCACTGCAAACACTGGAATCTCCTTCTCCAATCCCCAAGAAAAGGGATTTTCATTTTCTTTTCTGGGTGAACCCATAATTTAAGCTCTGATCATCATGTGCTCGTTTCCCTCGACTCTGTCTCCTTCAGTTAAGATCATGAGTCGTTGGACAAAATCCCCTCGATAGCGAAAAGTACAAAACTCCCAGAATCAGCTGCTTGAACTAAAAATCCAGTTAATTCCAGAGAACAAAGTCTGAACATGAATTCATCTCTTTGTAATTCTCATGTTGTCCAAAGCTTTGCAGTATTATAATAGAGACGTGTCTGGTTTGCAGCAGTATTCTGCAGAGACCCTCATCCTGAAGGAGAGTGATTCCACGGTGTGGACATGGTGATGGCCAGCAGTCTGTCAGCTTCATGGCCTCGTTCGGCGCAGGACATTTTGACACTTTTCAGCAATTCCCAGAGTAATGTGGATGTTTACAGAGTCGAGCCATGCGGGGGATTTATGTCCCCCGGAAAGCCCAGTGCAACATTTTCATCAAATTTTGGTGACTTTTACAAGTTATTACTCAAAACATCCCGGCAGCAAAGTTTGCCTCTTAGTTTAGTCACGTCCCAGAGGCGCCGCGTTCATCACCCGCGTGTCGACAACGTCTTTTTAAAGATGCTGGGAAACGTGTTTATTCTGGAGCCTCCACTCAAATCACTAAACATCTGAGTTTACATTCAGCGTCTCTTTAATCCGACCACTGGAGGAAAAACACTGCGCCGCTCTCTCTAAGCCCCCAGTTGTCCACGAGCAAGTGCTTTTTCTGACACCCTTTCTTTAGCCTGTTGTGATTTGGCAGTCGGTTGTGTAACCCGTCACCATGGGAACAAAACAACTAAAACCTGTAGGAAATCTCAAACAAGGACAGGCTATCGTTTTCTCCTCCCCCCCCCCGAGAGAGAGAGGGAGCTTCACGCTGGCTGTGTAGGGGGCCATGACACCATGAAGATCTGCTGAACAATAGACTCCTGCTGCTGCTGCTGCTGTTTGTAGGTGAACAGTGTCACAAGTGATGAGAAAGATCTTTTTAGTTTCTCCTGGCGAAAGTCAGAGGTCTACTCACATCCAGGAGGTTTGGTTCTTTCAGGCTCGTCACGATGCAGGAGAAGGAACTTAATAAGCCTTTATCTGACAGGTCTTTGGTTAAAAGCTACAAACATAACAACCACACGTACATAACAACTACACACACACAACAATATGGTGAAACATGTTGTTATATCTGTACATATCGTGCGAGGGAGCTACCTGAAATGATGGAAAACCTCTTTGAGAAAAGGATATTTCACATTTACTTTTAAATTTTGGTCCCATCTGCTAACATGGAGGAGGTGATATGTGGGATGTTTATTGCAGCCAGCCATCAGGGGGCAGTCAAGAGTCCTCGGCTTCACTGTTGGGGAGCTGTCATGTCTTCTGAGGTTATATACAGATGATAGGTATATAGGAAAACATATACCTATCATCACAAGTTAAGATGAACCGGAGCTCAGTGAGTGAATAGAAATGAAGCATGTGTTTTTTTTTCCATAGTCACAGTTTGTGTAGTACAACATTTCGCTCACTGCTGTGAATGATGTATCTCTCAGTCCGTGTCAGAATAACTTGTTCTGATCCCTGAATGGATGAGAACAAAATCCAACAATGCATCTGTGCAACTGACGCAGCTTAAAAGATTTACCAGTGAGCTCTGAAAGGCTCGCAAACAAACAACTGAGACTTGCCAGTCACATTCAAAACATGTGACGGGACAGACGCTGCATTTTTTACCAACAACAAAAACATCAATTCACGAGATTCACTCACCGTTTACAAGTCTTCTCCAAAAAGAAGAGGCGATGAAAAGAAGGTGAATAAAAGCCGGGAGCTCGCATGTTTGAGTCCCATGTGTTGCAGAGGGAACGATTCTCCTGCTCCAGGTTTCAAGGGGCCTGGAGCCAAACACCCCCGACCGCTCAGTGGTCAACAAGAGAAAGATGATTTTGGCCCCACCGAGGATGAGGCCCACTAACAGCTCCTCCTGAACAAACAGAGGTTAGAAAAATGTTAATACCGTGACTGAATTAAATGCACAGCGGAGAGGGGGATGAAGAGCAGCCCCCCCCCGGCAGTGGAATTTAATGATGAGAGGCAGGGAAATCAGAAGCAGAGAGGAAGTCTTCCCCCCCGAACGCTGGCCCTCAAGCAAATCACACCAACGTCTACAAACCAGCTTTATTTCCTCATCGCGGCTTCTTCCCCCCCCGCGGAGCGAGAACCAGGTTTCATTTTCATAACGCCGGTGGGAAAATGAAAAAAAAATAAGATCATAGGGATCATATTCATAGACAAAACCTACAGAAGCCTTAGCTCATCATCCAGGCTCATTCATACTGGAAATATAATACATTTAACAGCTGTGTGACCCCATCACGGAAACAATCTCACATCCTCCAGCAGCCTTTTGTTTTACTTTTTCATTATTTAGCTATGAAAACTAAATTATGATAATTTGCAGCCTCTTCTGAATCGACTGGGAGAGAAAATGAGAAGCTTTAGCAGCTTTGTGCGAGTGACAAAGAAGTGACTCAACGTGTTTCCACTGAGGCAGTCGTACTCGATGACTCGTCCCCGATGATTAAACAGCATTGAAAGAGTCTTTTGTTTGGACAGAAACCTGTTTGTTGTCGTGTGCGATGAGGACAGTCGTTCCTTCTGAGAGAAAAACTTTAACAACATGAAAAATCATTCCAGCAGATCCTGGATACTTCTGATTCCATGTTGTTCAGGGATCTCACAGCATCTGGGCAGATGTTTCCCTGTGACATCGACACACAAATATTAACTTTCATCATTTCACATGAGGCTCAGCAAGAGAACGAGATCCAGCACATTCAAAGTAATTAGTCAATTAAACTCTGAATTTATCATCCAAAAAACTATTAAAAACACATTAATGAGGCATATTATTGCAAAAGAGTGACATGCTCCTGTGTCACAATTAATGAATCCTACATCGCTCCTGCTGTAACACACGGGTGTACTGGATGGATGGATGGGTAGATAGATGGGTGGGTGGGTGGGTAAGTAGATAGATAGATGGATGGATAGATAACAGGATCATATTGAATTTCAAATGAAAACAAAACCAGCTTGATGGAGGAAGAACAACACATATTTGTGATTTTCTCTAATGTATTTCCATCTTCAACAGGAGCCAGTTGTCTTCTTGGGTTTCTCTCTCTTTACTGGATTTGCTGACATTAACAAAAACATACCATAATACCAGCTTCATCAATTACCAATGGGCTTGTAGTTGTCTTTCCTCCGCCTCAGTCCATTCCTCTGGAGGGTAAAAGAAAAAGGAAAAATCAATATATCAGAGTTCACTTTCTTTCTTTGCCCTCCTTTATTCCCAGCGATGTAGCTTGTGTTTAATCTTCCCAGGGTGTTAATTGCAAATTAATGACCAGAGCACCAGCAGGCTGAAAAACATATATGGTAATAAAGAGAAGCTTAGTCTATTGTATCCTGCCACAATGTGCAGAATAGCTGCGTTATCCCCCGGCTGCTTTAATTAGGGCCGTGCTGCAGAATGTGGTCAGATATAATGAACAACTGCCAATGTGCGACGTACAAATCAGCATTGTGTTACACTAATTAGACGCAGTGTTACAGTAAAATCAGGGAAAGTGACTTTTCCACAGTGGATTTAGAGGCAGGAACTCGAGGCTCTTTGAAACGTGGGATCCTTCCACATTATGTTAACTCCTGCCTGTGAACGATAAACTACCAAAATAATGTGAGAGCCATCTCGTCTCTGAACTGCTCGCATCAGCGTTGTCCTTGCTCCCCTCGGGGCAGAGCCATTGACAGATCTGTCAAAATGGCGGCATTAAATGGGATTGAGTGTAATGCACGGCGCTCTCTCATCTTTATGGCTGTAACTTCTATATTTTCCTTCATTCAAATCAGTAACGGTCGTTTCCTCTCTTTCTGCCTCATGAATGTTCGGCATATCTCAGAAGTCGGGGCCTCCGTTCATTCGCTGGGATGTCATCGTTTAGATTAAAATGTCTACAATGTTCTAATAAAACAAAACGACACGATGAAGCTTTATTGATCGCCACCGGGGAAATTAGGTCGTTGCATCAGCAGAAAGTGGAAGGATTCAGCCGCAGAGCACAGAGGAGTCGATGGGTAAAAATATAATCTGAAACAGGCAACACAACAGACACACTAATGAAAACAGACAATGAAGAAATGAATTTACTATAAATGATTAAATTACACGGATCAGCCACGTCAATAAAAAACAGCTAAGTAGCTTTAATGTTGATGTATAATCTGAATCCCTTTGAAACATCAGGAACGTGACTTCATCGGTTGTTTCACTGATTTTCATCAGCTTCAAACATTCTCCAATTAGCCGCGATGTTAACGAGTTTCCTGCTTTAAAGCATCACTGTGTAACTTTTACTGAGCAGCAGCAGCGCCCTCTGCAGCCACACGTGGGTATCATGAAACACCACTGCTTCCTAAACCAGAAAGGCTGCAGCTTTAACAAATCCACCAAACTCTGTTTCCTGCAGAATATTAGAGATAAACTCTGGTTTTTAATAACTTCTGAGTCTTTTTAAATGATCTACAGTTCAGCTTCGGTCTGTTTGTTAAGATGGATGACATGACAGCTCCCAAATGTGAAGCCAAAGCCTCTTGATCGCCACCTGGTGGCTGGCTGCAGTACATCATACGTCCTGTCTCCTCCATGGTAGTGGATCGGACTCAAAATGGTGGAGCCTTGCTCCAAAGGCACAAGATGGCGGCGTTTGGATCCAGCGTATTTTAGCTTCATGTCTGGGTAGTGGGAGGAAGTGGAAACACGTCGTCCATCTTTGTTTACAGTCGATGGTTCCACACTCGTCCCAGGGGATCGAACCCAGTCACTAAAGTTACATAAATCAACTTCTCTCTGATCCAAGTCTGTGAACCATCACATTTAGTTTTAAGTTTGTGGCAAATCCAAGTAAATACACTTGTTTAACTAAGAACTTACAGGTAACACACATTATACACACTAATACCGACTCATTTACATAATTGCACAAACATGGATTAATTCAACAAACTTTTTTCCACAGGACAAACAATGTGAATTAAATCCTAACAGTTAACAAGACTGCGGTTTAATTCATCAGCTAATACAGTAAATCCTCTAACGTGATCCCTGTGTGTAGGAAATCCCTGTGTGTAGCAGCAGCTGCAGTGTAACACAATCCGAGGCTCGGTTTTACCTCACACACAGAATCCCCTATGGGAAACCCTGTTGTCTGGAGCCCTATAGATTGCGTCAGCCTCAGATCGTATTGAGGCACAGATCACGCTGCCACAAGGCATTTGCATCCTTTCATCAATAGAATCACACACACACACACACACACACACACACACACACAGACACACACAGCGGCTGTGGCAACAAGGCCCCATTCGGCAGCGCAGGGGCCGGGGCGGAGAGCTGCACCTAATAAACATCTGCAGCTTCACGGTGCAACTCCAGTGTGGGATTCCAGTTGGAGATGCAGGACTCCACCCCACACACACACACACACACACAAACACACACACACACACACACCCCACCACCCTCGCTCCTGCAGCTTCATATTCAAACAATCAGAGAAACAAATCAATCCAGTGAGGAAGCAACAACACGTCGACATTGTTATAAATTTCAGGCTCCACAAGATTCCACGTTTCTTTGCTGAAATTACCCAATTAGACTCTGAATCATTAGCTTTGCACCGTGCAGGTCGGCTGTCATGATCAAAACGAGAACACAGGAAGAAAGAAAGGAAGAAAGAGAGAAGCCGTGATGGTTCTTGTTTTTCATTCCTCACAGAGTTCTGCAGTACTTCCTCTCAGCACTGGGAGTAATTGATCGCTGAGTATTTGATGGGAACCAGTGGCCCCACTCCCTCGTCAGCTTCCTGGGGATCAGGGATATAACTGATAGACTCCCAGCAGGTCTTTAATCAGAGGACCACCACATTATATCATTATATTATTCCAAACAGCCTCCACTGGACCGGGCGACTGATCATATAAATTATGGATGGTTTTTATGGGTGCATATAAAGGATCAATGATGAAATGTTCCATATCCCACTGATGGTGTCACACCAGTTATATATTCTTCCTTTTTAATCTGCAAATTATGCCTCATTAAAGCTGTCCTGTGAGCGTAGTGTGGAAGTACACCAGTGCTATCGGCCCAAATTACAAAGCGAGGCTTTTAACAGAGGAAACACTCCATCTCCTCTAATTGAGACTCTGTACCTTCACAGAAGTGTCTGCTCGTGTCCCACAGTTCTGGTCCAAAGGAAAAGATTGATTTAAAAAAATTGAGGGCAGAATTCAAATCGGTCTCATAAACAGACGGCGAGCGCTTCACAGAGAGGTCCTGTAGTTTCACTTCGCTGTTCTCCTTCCCAATTAGAACTTCTGTTTTCATCCTTGAAGTTGTGAGATTCAAAAGGTTGACGGGGATACTTAATGAACACACATAACAATCTGCAAATATGAAAATGAGAAAGGGTTTGAATATATATAAAGATTAATAACAGTGGCCAGTCCAATGATCCTTTTGTATCAACACAATCACCTCTGTCCTGCCCGTGTTGCATCTTGCATGATACAAACAGAAGAATCTCTGTTGCACGTTGTTCACAAGATCATTGCACGTCTTCACTGTTGATTTAATAAAGCAGCAATTAGCACGCTCACCTGGTTGTCATGTTTCCATCACTACCAATTATAGCAGGATACAAACCAGTCAGTCCTATGGGAGTGAGCGCTGAGCCAGATGTGAGTGGGTGTTTGAAGCTTGTAGTGGAAAAAGATACTGTAGATTAACTAGAGGTGTCTTTTACTGTCTGTCATTCAGAGACTGGATGTGTAGTGTAGTCACAGGTGATAGTGAAGTAAAAGATGAAAAGGCAATTAGTTGGAAAGGTCAAGCAATGATTGAAAGGGACAGAACATGAAGAGAGAATGAAATACCGTGGATGGATGATGTGGGTCTTCACCTCCCAGGCTCCGTGTTGCCACCTTGTCCTTGGGGGCCTCCACAGGTGATGAGACATTGAGACTTTGAGACAAATGCACCGAAGGACAAAGTTGTGTTACTTTCTGAGACGCAGCTGACTTGCAATTTACATTTAGCCCAAAACCGAAATACCACAAAAGTTATTAACGTCAAACTTTCTGCATAATTCAAGAAGCTGAAGCTGAAACAAACCCTGTCATCTTCTACCTGATCAAGTTCCAGAGCGGAGACGAGTCTTTGAATCTGTTTCCTGTCTGAAGTAAATTAATTATAGCATCTGCCTTTTTTCTTTATGTGGGTTTGGCAGCTCGTTGCTTTTGTTTACCTGTCAAGTCTGTGGATATACATGAACTGAAAAGACCGACTCAAGGCCACTTAAGTTATTCAAAAAGAAATATGTATTCGGAATTTATGCATAAATTGTGATGACTGACAAAAACATCTAAAGAAAACAAACAAGCAAAGACAAACGTCTTTAGACTTTGCATTTTTTTAATTGCATCTCAATTTTTAAATGATGTGACCACTGAGGATCCAGGCAGCTTCAATCTCTAAGGTTTCAGTCCTTTGGTGGAAACAGTGAACGTGGTTTGATTCTCCAGTTCACAGAACTCTGGGTGCAGCAAAGAAAAACTCCAAAAAAAATCATTCCAATAAAGATGTCAGGCAGCAATTGGCCCTTTTCCATCCCCCGGCCAGGAGCCGCCATCGGGTCTGTCACCGTGTGAGTCTGCAAACAGCGAGCACAGCGAGGAGCTGGTGGAGGTGTGTAGCTCTTCATCCAACACCTCACGGAGGCTGCTCCCTCTTCATCACTCCCTGCAATATCACAGATTCATTCTCCAAAAGTAAAACACCAAAGAATAACCAATGTCTTTATAGTAGAACCATAAAAATATTATAATAATACATTTTATCTATATAGTGCTTTTAACCATCCTCAAAGACTAGAACTACAAATTACACTTCATTAATCACCGTCCTGTTGTGTGGATGCATTTTGAATTGTGTGTTATTACGACGTGATAAAAGCCGCAGCAGAAGGACAGTTTGTGTTTGTGTTACTGCCGAAGTCGCTGCAGACGCACCTAGTTCATCATACTGCACTAAATTGTGAATACTGCAATACTTTCATCAGTGTCCCATCGGCTTGTGTTACATCAATTTGAAATGAAGCCTTTGAAACGGGCTTGTATCTCCTTTCGGCTTCTTCCCATTTGTTAAATCAGATTGCAGCGTGTTGGACGTGGCTCCACTGGACTTCCTGGAGTAAAGCATATAGCAAAGAGCCTATAGAATCACTGATGTACTCCACTTAACTCTGAGACCATCAAAGTGATTCGATCTCATGCAAACACACGGGGCTGGACAGATCTTCCCCCCGTGCGGCCGGGCCTCTGCCTGTAATTACCTTATGCATATAGATGGAAGCCGGTCAAACACGAGGCCACACGCGGGCGACCATGTTGGAGATAACCCAGCTGCCGCGCGTCTCTGAAGGGAATCAGCATCTGACCGGCGTGGAAACAGGACTCGCTGCACCGAGCGCTAATACCTCCTTCCTCCTCGGGCGGACGTGTCTCCTCATCTCCTCATCTGAGCTTTGTGCTGCATTCGGAGCAAATTGAACGATAATGCAAAACCATTTTTAAAGATGAGGCACAACTCGGCTGAAGTGCAGCGAGGGCGGGGGATTCCAGGAGTTAAAAGTCGACAGGAGGAGCTGTTTGAGTGTTTCTCCCGAGCCGCGCTGTGTGTGTTCAGCCGAGTGAATTGAGTCGAGGTATTATTTGACCGTTTCAAATGTAATAGCGGTATACTCAGGGCAGAGTAAAAGACGGGGAGGTAAGATGGAGATCGATAGGGCAGAACTCGCTCTGTTACATTAGCGATGCCGCGAGCATGCTCTATTTTTCTCTAACAATTTCTCCTGACCTTTTACTTGAAGAGATATTCATGCACTCCTCTCTCTCTCTCTCTCTCTCAAGATCAAATGTCTGCCCTCTCCTCACAACATCCACTCTCCATTTCCCCTTGAGTTGGCAGCCAGCTCTTTGCATAAGACAGCCTTTGTGTTGGTGAGCAAGGCACCGAGTGGAGGATCTGAACAAGGCTGTTTGAGCTTTATTCTGCTGAATGCCGTCGAGATTCTCAGGGCCACAGCACAGACTGAGTCCAAGTGCTTTCAAATTTTAATGCCTAGAAAGAAATGCAGAACAAACACGATCCCCTGGTTATAGAGTTGTTTTCATATGGATAATTGGGTTCGGTGGTTTTATGGTTTATTCTTTTAGAGTTGGTCGCTCACAACAACAGGAACATTTGGGGGCGAGGGGGTGGAGCCTGTAGAGCAGCAGAAGACAGGACATGATGCATACATTATTACTGTGCATGTCCACTGCACTAGAAAAACAATAATGGCGGCTATAAACTAGTTTCTCTACGTTTGGTTCGCTCTGCTACGTCGAATCACAAGTTAGCGTCTTGAGGAATCATCGATGTTGACTTTATCGCCACCTACTGGCCACGTGGGCTTGTTTTAAGGTTTTGGAGTTTTGTCTGAATTTGTAAAGCAGAGGTTGTGCGGACGAAGTTGAATCTGCAGTTGTGTAGATTAAAGCTGCTCATTTTCATCCTCAGATATTTGAATTCTTCAGTTTCATGACATCTCACACGCAGCCCCTCTGGAAACATTTCAGGTGAAGGTCTGGACTCCAGCACTCTTCTTTGAGCAGCTCCTGTTCGTCAGGATCTTTTTTACAGACGCATCTCTCCCAGGACTTTGGCCCCACCAGTATAGTAGGGCCTGGGGCTGTATTCAGACTCTGGGATTTCAGTTCTCAGCTCAAGTTAAGAGTTTGAATCTCCTGCTCTTTCTTCCGCTCTTTCACATTTTTGTTGCAGTAAAACTCTTCTTGCTTCATGTTCTCCGACTCACTTCTCTCCAGGATCGAGTTCTGAAACACAAAAAGCTGAGAATGAGTGGATTGATTGATTTGAATTCTCCGACGGGATAAATCAGCAGCATTTGGTTTTGCACCAGTTCCTTTTTCTCCCTCATCTTAAACTGTCTCTCTTTGCAGACTGGTATTGGCACAACAGCAGATGTGAAACCACACAGTTCAGCCTCAAAGTGGCCCGATGCTTTCATTAATTGACATCACACAAAGTAATCTAATGAATAGAAAGTGCCCTCAGACCATAGACACCCCACCTCGCTGACACATGCACACAGAGCAGATGTTTCACGTAATGGGAGCACAACAGGAAGAGGATTCAATTCAATTTGGCCTGAGGTCTAATAGGACATCAAGTGGAAGAGGAAGGCGATAGGGTTTCACACTGGAAGCCCATCTGTGTCCATGCCCCCCCGCCCCCTTTAAAACCACCTAACCCAGTGATGTTGTTAGTCTGAAAGGAGCCAAGAGCACCCTGATGCATCGTGGGCTATAATCACCTTCTCGAATGACACAGCGGCGCCCCGGGGTAAGAGCAAGGGGCAGGGATTTGTGTTGTTTGATGGCATCCAGTGAGCCCAGTGTTACTGTACAGGTTCATTGCATTTAAAGGGGATTAGGAGATGCCTGGGCGGTAGTCAGGTGACCTTCAGGACCGACATCAGAGTGCCCGTGTCACCGCGCGGCTCCCAGTCCTTAGCGTGTCGCCAGAGGCAACAAACCAGTTGTGCGCTTGGCACCAGATACACTCGATACACTCGGGCAATGTTCCGTCTTCCAGCGGCAGCCTCGGCCTCCGATCAGCCGCTGACCTGCTCCTCTGCTGCAGTGAGGCAGCGCTCTGTGATTATGATAATTTATTCCATCTTACTCAACATGCAATGAAAGAATTTACACGTAGATCACGAGGGCTTCATGTAACACGCAGGCCCAACAGAATATATATAGATATATGTATAGTTTTTGCATTATTATTCTAATAAAAAAGCGAACGCTACATATCTGGGCTGCAGGAGTTTTCTGTTTTATTCACATTCGTCACAGTGGAAGGTGAGAAAATCAATGTTTTCACTGCAGATGAAGAGAAAATGGGTCTTTCCCTCCTCGGAGGAGAATGCTCCAAAGTATGAAGCTACTTAGATCATGAAAAGAAAAAACTGATTGCGGCAATAACCTTGTTTAGAAAGAAAAATCTATATTTACTGTTTAATCATTTGGAAATGTTCTCATAAAGGGTCAGAGCCAGAAACACGACACAAAGACACGTCTGTACAACCACCGCAGTATAAATACTTTTAATAGTATTTGTATCACATATCTTAGTGTTATATTTCTGTGTTTTACCTCATCCTTGTGGTCGTTGGTTCCAAACTCCTTCCTCCCAGCTCCTCTTTACCTGTTTGAGCGAATCCCACAGATGGATTTTATTGCACCGATGATGCAAACAGTTGAATATTGTGTCGTCTTTGGTTTTTCCACATGCTCAGATAACGGCAGCAGACTGTTTGGAGTCACAATTGTACGTTTAGACTTTTTTCCTGATGTGGCCCAACAGATGCAGGAGAGAGAGAGAGAGAGAGAGAGAGAGAGAGAGAGAGAGAGAGAGAGAGAGAGAGAGAGAGAGAGAGAGAGAGAGAGAGAGAGAGAGAGAGAGAGAGAGAGAGAGAGAGAGAGAGAGAGAGGAGAGAGAGAGAGATGAGAGAGAGAGAGAGAGAGAGAGAGAGAGAGAGAGAGAGAGAGAGAGAGAGAGAGAGAGAGAGAGAGAGAGAGAGAGAGATGAGAGAGAGAGAGAGAGAGAGAGAGAGAGAGAGAGAGAGAGAGAGATGCAGTTAGACGGAAACTGCTTTTTAAAAAAAAGAAATAACCATTAAAACACCGGAGCAAGCTGGATACCATTTTGTTTCGGGGGCTGTTTGGCCAGCAGCAGGTGCTTGTGGAACACATGGAGACACCATTCCTTTAAGTGCCTTGCTCGAGGCCACCTCGACAGTGGCATCGGAGGCAGGGGGGGAGGATGATGCACATTAACTTTTAAAAGTCCCAGCAGATCTTTGGATTCAAGGTTCCTCGGAGCTCCAGGCCGCTGCTGCCTCCAGACACATCGAGGTAGACGGAGCAAAGTGGTGGGAAGCAAGTTCCAATACCTACTTACTTTTTAATCACGGGGATAAAATCCTATCGAGCAGTAAAGAGTGGAGAGGAAAAACATGCTTCCAAGGTTTGAACATAGGCAGACGTACATATTGTTGTATGTGAGGCGTGTATTTGATTCTAGAGCAGGTGGAAGAGTCTCAAAATGATTTCCATCGAGGAGGTTTTGTTTTTCGATTTTCAGAAATACAAAGAGAATGTCCGCACAATTGGGTCCAGAGTTTCTTGGGAGTTGCCTTTTAAACGTGAGCAACGCAGCAGCAGTTGCTTTCTTTTTCTGTTTTGTTTTTTCAGGTTTTTCGTCCGTCACATCATAATCTTCGGACATTATCCAGACTTTCCTATAGGGGGCAGGCTGGAGAACCTCCGGAGAATGCCCCCAACCTTTGTGTTCTCACACATCAGCCCCTCCGGATGATTTTGGGGAGATTGTGCAGAGTTCAGTTCACGGCTGAAATCAGCTTTAGTTTGTTAGTTTGCTAGTTTGCAGAATAACTTAAACAACGTTTAAACTGATTTCCTCGAAACTTAGTGGAAAACTTTCACCAATTTCTCAGGAAATAAGTTGCGTGATGGATCTTGATGAAAAATTTGTGTGTGTTATTTTGGTGCAGCTTGATTGAATTCAAGGGGAACTGCAGGACTCCCAGTTTCCTCATGTTGAACATTAAAGTTAAAACATGCAGTTGGTCTCCGGAGTGTGAAGCGAACTTGTCGAGCTGAACCTCGAGGAAGTTTGTGCGACCTGCTGCGGATATTTGTCGCTTTTAATTTTGATCAAGACGAGAGCAGCTCCTCTCTCTAATCACGTGCACGCATTCCAACGTGCACACATTCCTGTGAGGTGGAGAGCGTTGGATGGAGACTCCACGGCCTCTAAGTAGCTCCTCTCATCATTATAGTTCCTGCAGACTTCTCTATGGCTACGACTGCTCATTTGTAAGTGTGGGATGTTTCCCCGGCTGCGGCTTCATCTTTTGTTGCACCCACTGTTTGCCATTCAGTTTATGGGGCCCACACACACACACACACACTCACACAAACACACACACACACACACATGAATCCCTCTCTCTTTTATTATGGGAATTCCAGGCACATGTGAGTGGAGCAGGGCGGCAGTCCAGATCCCCCTCCCCCTCCAGCTGGTATCCCCTCATTCTCATGGATTTCTCAGGGGGCTAAAGCAGACGAAAAGAAGGGGGAGAAAGAGGAGGAGGAGGAGGGGAAGAAGGAGAAAGAGGAGGAGGAGAAGGGAAAGAGAGCTGGGCTAATTCATCAATAATCTTTACCTAATCCCTCCCTCTCCCCTTCTCCCTCTCACTCACTCTCTCTCTCTCTCTCTCGCTCGCTCTCTCTGCCTGGAGGCATTCAAGCAATACATCCATCCCCCGCCCCACCTCACACACACACACACACACACAAACACACACTCACTCACTCACACACACACACACACACAAACACACAGCCCTTATAGTCACTTGCATGCACACACACAGTTGAGTCTGCCCGAACACGTCCAGAGAGAGAGAGAGAGAGAGGATGAATCGGGCTGCAGAGTGTTATTTCTTTCACCTCCGC
Organism: Pseudopleuronectes americanus; assembly: GCA_038501795.1. Classification (NCBI taxonomy): domain Eukaryota; kingdom Metazoa; phylum Chordata; class Actinopteri; order Pleuronectiformes; family Pleuronectidae; genus Pseudopleuronectes; species Pseudopleuronectes americanus. Next base: position 20,283,109 of record CM076728.1, on the reverse strand, counting down.
CTCTCCGTGTGTGTGTCTGTGTGTGTGGTGTAAGTCTAGTCCTCTGAGGGTTGTGTGTCTTAGCTCTGACCGGGAGCTAAAATGGTGATTATAGACTAGAGACTAGGTGTGGCAAGATGGGGCGGCGTCAGAGGCTTTGTCTGTAGTTCCCGTGCAGCCCACCAGCCGGGAGGAGGAGGAGGCTCCGCCTGTCTATCAGGAGGAGCTCGTCCCGGAGCCCAGCTCAGTCTGGGATTCAAGGAGCCGCGGCGTGGAGCTGAACCACGCTCTTCAAAACCAAGGACCAGCCACGGGGAATCAGACGAGCACAAGTTCAAGAAGCCCAGAACCTTTGTAGCTTGAAGAACCTGACCCAGTGAAGAGCCGCCGGATCATACTGCTGTTCTTCTTCTTCTTCTTTTTCATTTTTTTTGTGTTACCCTCCCACCCTCATTTATTCCTCTTCTGCAACACATGGCAGAGATTCTCTCGAGAGGAGCCGAGGAGAAGAGGACAAAGTTCTGTGGAGCGCCGGCTGAGGAGCCAACCCACCGGAGGAGGAATTAATTTTGGTTTTTTTTGTTTTACTTCTTCTTCTTCTTCTTCTTCTTCTTCACATTTACAGAATGAGATCTCAATGATAAAACCATTTGGAATATGGGACTTTTAATATTTGCTTTGGACCATGGGGACAGGCCACTATGTGTTTGTGCTCAGCTCTGGGTCATTTTGATAAGTATGTCACTTTTTACTCTGCTTGTTCTTTTAATGACTTTGATTCAGCTCCGGCGTTGTTACTGGTTTTTATTTAAAGTTACCGTGAGAGTTTGACTCTTTGCTGGTTTGTGTGGGTTTTGGATCAAATGGGTGAAAAGCTGTGATCCTACGAGTTGTTATCTCCCTGAGAAACATCACACACCTTGTTGATGTTGATTCACTGGACGACCTCTGACCCGGGTGCTTGACACGTATTGGCCTGTTATCGTCTGATTAGTGTGTGTTGACCTCGTGCCCCTCTACCCCCCCCCCTCCAGCTGCCTGAGTAGTGACTTCCTGCTCATATCTCATTCATTGTTATCCTCTTTGCATCTTTTATCCTCCAACAAACTTTAACCCCTTGTTTTTAAAGTGTTGTGTTTAGAAGTTTAACCTCTCTTCTTCTTCTTCTTCTTCTTTCTGTCCTCGCAGCCCTTGCAGGTAAAATCTTTCCAACCAGCTCGAACACCCTCCTCAGCTCCTCTGCGATGACGGCCAGCCCTTCACCGCCCAACGTGTACCTCCCCGCCAACTTCAAGATGTCCAACGCACAGCTGGCGTTCTTCTTACGAGAGGTCCAGAGCACAGGACCATCTGTTGGCTGGTGGCGGGGGTGGTGGCAGTAGGAGCAGCAGTAGCCCCAGCGCTGGACACCCGCTGCAGCGAGCCGAGAGTTTTGTGGTTTTCCAGACTAAAGACCTCCCTGCCATCAACATAACCTTTGGGCCTTACGCCAGAGACCAGACCCTCACCAAGGAGCTGCTCCAGCCAGCTAGTCCTCTGGATATCCCCGGGCAGCTGACGGTCAACTGGAAGGTGCGGGCCTTCATCGTCCAGGCCCGGGTCTTCTCCAACAACCCCACGGTCCAGGTGTTCTTCTACATCGCTGGCCGTGACTGGGACGACTTCAAGGCTCAGGACAAGATGCCCTGCGTCCGTCTGCACGCCTTCCGGGACGTCCGGGAAATTAAAACCTCCTGCCGCATGAAGGGCAACCTGGCCCAGTGCTTGGCTCAGCTGGATCTGCCTCCGTCCTGGTTTAACACCAACGTGGCCCCACTGGGCAGGAGGAAAGGCTCCGGGGACGGGCCTCCTGGACGGGCTCACCAGTGAGACCCTCCAGGCCGAGCTCTACTACACTCTCCACGAGCCCAATCTGGAAGGGGAGTGCAGTGAGGGTTCAGGTCACAGGGGTGGCGGGGCTTCCAGGGGAGAACCTCTGTCACAGCACCCCCTGCTGCGCATTGGGAGCATCAGCCTCTACCAGGCCAGTCAGGAGCAGCTGCTGGTGGACAAGCAGCTGGACAAAAACATGTTCCTCAGGCTGCCGGAGAAGCCCCTGAAACCCGGAGAGACCCTGAAGATCTTCCTCTACCTGATGCCCAACTCCACCGTGGAGCAGTTCAGCCTCAAGTAAGTCTCGTTTGAAATGCACAGTCTGAGAGCTGCTCTGCCTGAATGTCACATTTAATGTGTTTACACTCACACGTTCACACATCGGAGAAGAGAACATCTGATGAAGCTGTGTACTTCCACAGCGGAAGCTCATCCTGAGTTTTCCTGCTTCCATGCAATCATCTCCACAAGTATCATTGATTAACAGATTATTTTCGCAGCTTCCAGGTCGACTCCAACATGAGTCATCGCTCTCCAGTCGTAAACTACAGTCTTATGTCTCTCTTTATAATTACGCTCACACATAATCGTCTGCAATTTGCCGAAGGTTTACGCTGAAGGCGGCGAGGCTGTGTGTAAACAAAGCTCTGCAGTCTGATGCTGCCTCGTGTGAAGCCCCCCCGGTTCACAGGCTTATAGGAAATATAGGATTCACACGTACAAATAGCTCACGACTAATGGAATAATTATCACAGCACGTTCCATTACAGCCTCTGTCTCCAGCCAGGTTCAAGGCAGCGTAATTAGATAAGGAACAATATTAATTGTGGGATTTAATGCTATTATAAGATCAGAGCGTGCACGTTGATTGTGGCCAATGGTACGTTATTCCACTTCATGCAGTGTTCTGTGTTCCAGCGTCATTTCTGTTCATTTTAGGCCAAGTGAGCAACTAATCACATATTTCATCCTTCTTGCTCGTTTCTCCTTCACCGAAGCCAAGCGACGTGTCAGGAGTAATAAAAGTCCGGTGAGATAAAGAGGAGGCGACGGGGGTTAGAGTGACGCAGCACCGTGGAGCTCACCTCCTGAAGTGGAGGCGGAACACCGAGAGATTTATTCTTTTCCCCTCAGGACGGGATTGTGTGAATAATTTCCAGGGAAGTGCGGCTCAAAGCAGTTTGTGTTCTAAAGCCCCGGACCTGTGTTTGACCAGGTAATGCTCCTGGATCAGTCACAGTCGCGTTTCAGACTCGTGCACTTTCACTGCACTGGAGGAAAAAAGCCAAATCCTTAATATAGGGAGGAAATATTATCATAGATCTTTTAACTCATATATATATTTAATAGGTAATGTAGTTGTGCCCACAGCAACACAATTCCTGGTTCCCCATTTGTAAATAATATAGCTGGTGCTCGTTATCTAAGATACAAGGCAAACACTTAACCTGTACAGTAATGATATTATCATCACGTTTCATGTCACTTAAATCAATGAAATCAATATTTTTCATACTAATCAAGATAAAATATATAACAGATATCGATTGAAGTGTCTAAAAAACGATTAAACCTATGTTATATATCTGTTGAATGGGACGTTTCATATCCATACGTACGATGAAGGAGAAACAAACACGTTAGCCACGTAGCCAATTAGCTCTCTCCTCCTCCCACTGTTTGTTATGGTCACTACTGATGGATTATTCATCGGCCCTTTGCTGCTGTGCCTCGTGAATTCAACTTAAATCCATGACCTCATCTTTTGAACATGATTTGAGACAACAGCTCCCATGATGCCACGCTACTTCATGACGTCATCGCAACAGGTCTTTTGTTATCGTTTGAATTCATGGACCCCCGATTGTTCAATTATTAAAATAATTAGCACTGGCTGTATTCAATCGAATTATGTATAGATGACATATAAGAAATCATTTAAATGGCAAATGCATGGAGTTTAATGCAAATAAATGCATGTGTAATGTGTTGGCATTTTTATTAGTATATAAATGGCAAATGCCCATAAAACTACAGATATTTACAAAACTTTATCCAGGGATCATTTTGTAAATCATCTTGTGGAATTTGATACAGTTTTGAAAAGGTCTCAAAAGCATGGAAGGGTCTTATAAGATAAGGTAAGATAAGATAAGGAAATCCTGAGTGGCAGCCCTTCCCTCTGATCAATGCACCGTTTTGCAGTTTCTGACATTGGACCGTTTCAGAACAATCTGGTGCAATAAATAATATTCTTCTAATATCTGAGGAGAGGGAACGTGAGGCTCATTACGCTGCTGAACTCTCTGCACTCTCCCCTCGGGTTGTCAATGCAATATTCAGGGTTAGAGAATAAATGATTATTTGCACTTGACAGAGCTCGAGGAGGCAAAGTGAATTCTCTCTCTCGCTGCTTGGGGGCGTGAAGGCGGCACGAAGAATAGAAACGGGAGGAATCCATTATCAGTCAGTAACCTGATGATGAAACACACTGTAAATATGAAGGTTGTAATCTTTACAGGATCTCTGGAAGACTTGCAGAGTATTAATTAAGGCTCAATAACTCATTACGGGCTCTGACAGGAACTGGTTCATTAGAAGTGATTCTCTCGACTGTAGAAGCCTTTTGACTGATGATCACACAAACAGATAAAACACGTGTGGAGCCTTTTTGGAATGTGAGCGTCATCGTTTCCTACGAATCTCCATCGCTCCTTCATATTAAAACACAACCACAGTTTTCAAATTACAACTTGTGCTTCCTAAAATCTCAACAGCAACTTCCTTTGAGCTTGTTGATGCATTTGCAAATAGAAATACTGTTTTGACATCTCTTCATGAGCTCGGATTGGGGTTCATCTGTAACTACACCTCTGGCCAGAAAGTTTTACAGAATTAATCATTAATTGAACAGTTAATCAGGTTTCTGAGTTTCACATAATCTAACTTTACACACTATCTAACTGTCATTCTTCTTGGGAATTACCATATCATAAAAAGAACAGTTATATTTTTATCAAGAAGCCAGAAGAGTGATTTAGATTTGATCAGATCTTGTGAAGCGAGTTTCACGTTGGACTGAGTTTGTTTCTGAACTTCTGCACTTTGTCCCCAGTCGTAGAAGATGCATGTTCAACCCGGTGGTCACGTGGTTTCTTGGATTTCGACGGGTTTCTAATCTGAAATTAGTTTAATAATTAAGCTTTTAGAGGATTTTAAAGAATTTAAATATATCCCTGCAGCCCTCCTTCTTCTTCTTCTTCTAAGAACCAGACGAGAGCGTGACCCTTCCTTATCAGAGTCCCAGGAATCCCAAACACTCACAACTCCCCCTCTGAGAAACGTACAGTAGCATCCGGTGTCAGTCATTACATTGTCTCTGACTGGGCTTCACTTACACACCTTCATGGAAGATCTCCACCACAATGGTATGAATCAATCACAGACTCCAGCGTGCGGCGGTGTGACAAAGCTGCAGCGAGTGTTTGTAGAACAAGACTTCGCCGAGTCCCCCAGCCTCTTGAAACATTTAGCTGACCATGTTAGCATCGTGCAGCGTCTGTGATCCCCCGTGAGGGAAGCAAGTGAGCAGCGATACAACACAAGACTTCAAAAGAGAAGGGAACCCGGAGAAGAAGGCCTGCTCCTCCTCAGTGACTCCACTCGATCGGGTGTGAGTTCAACACTTCTGGAAGACGCCTGTTCGGTTCGAGGAGGATTATTAAAGATGGAATGAGAAGCGTCTTTTAAAGATGAATCCGAGGGGCCTCCTCGTTCTCCTCTGACTCTCTCCCTTCTCCTCCGTCGCTCCCTCCAGTTCTCCTCCTCTCAGTCACGCTGCTTTGAAGATGTTTGACTTATTATTGTCGACGCCGGGAACTCGGAGGCCAGAGCTCGACTGGAACCTGCCCTCGTTTCTCCACCGCGGCTGCAGGGACGCTGTCGGAAATGAGCGTCGTGTGTGTGTGTGTCAGTGTGTGTCAGTGTGTGTCAGTGGGACTGGGAGAAGTGATGTGTCAAATTTAGTTACCACGGTCATACAATAATAATACGCAGCTGTTTTTAGACTCTCCTCCGCTCGTCCTGGTGCCGACTCGTTCTCCTTCTCTGGATGAGTTTTACTTTTGCATTTAAATGTCCTTTAATTGACTTCGATATTTTTTCTAAGCACCATCGCACATCGATGAATATAAAGAATCTGTAGTATAGAATAATAAAGGGCAGCAGTTATATTTTAAGGTAATGTCTTATGAACCAGCTTCAGATACTGGTTCATGTTTCCTCTAACCAGTATCTTTTATTTTATCCAGCTCTGACCTGAGGTTTGCACAGTCACAGATTTTTTTTAAGTAAAGTCTCCAAACATGTTTTTACAAAATACTTTTAGTACATTTTAAAACCTAGTTTCATAGAAAGCAAGTAAGCAAACATATGTATTAATGCTTATCTTTTGAGGGTTGTGGTGTTTCCTGGACATGGTGACAAACCCACAGACACAGTGACTGAAACCCGACTCCTGCTGCTGTGAGGTTGACGGAGAGCAAACCACTGCACCACCGCGCCGCTTCCCGTTGCTTAATTTACGATAATGTGATTTGCGGTGTCGCTTGTACTCAGAGAATTATCACCCGACTCTGCAGATTTATGATTCTCATTAGCTCCTCTCTCTTTTTTTTTGCTCATTGTTTCAGTTTTCTGGGTCACAAACTCTGCTCCCGCCGACCTCCTGTTCACCTGCAGCACAGAGGGAAAGTTCTATAAACCCACTGGTACCGGCTCAGTACCACAGTTAGAGACCGGGTAGTGAACACAGTGCAGGATTCACAGTCATGGATGAGAAAGAGAAAGAAAGTTTATGGGTGACGGGGCCTGAATTTTAAGTTTACACCTCCGCAATTGCATAAAGTTGTCTCAGATAAGCAGTTTTCAGACTTTAACTTTTCCAAGAGTTTTCCTTTCACATATGAAAAACTACCCGGAGGTTGTCCCGTTCAGACACGATCAGAATAATGGGAAAATATCCCAAACCTCCCGGCAATGGGCAGATCAAATCACATTTTCATAATCATCTTCTACGTGTGTGGCTCCTCTTATTTAATCTTCATCTTTTTGTGTGCAACATGCAGACGTTTGAGTCGGGTACTGGCAGGAAAAGTTCTGGAGAATGTCCGTGGCAACCAACCAGACATTCACATCCTCACATACAGTTTTGTAAAAACCTTCTAGAAGATATTTGGAGTTCGGTGCAAATCTGAAAGCAGCTGGTGAAACATTAGAAATCAGTCATATCTCCAAAACATACGTTTCTTCTTCTGGTTGTTACAGCCTCAATGATTATTTCACAAATTCTCCTCTATGTGCAAAGCTTTGGCCAATAATCTACACAGTAATTTATCATTAGTGAGGATCAATTGTCTGGATGCATGAATTAAACCTTGTCTCCAGATGTTCTCCGTCCTGTGAGATAAGTCCACACCTCCCCATGCCCTGTCCAAATGTCTCTGATTGGCTGTGAGCCCACCTGGGTCGAACCCAGATCTGTAACAACAGGTCGTTTCAAATGAGCTACAACCTGAAGCTCCTGCTGCTTCACTATCTGACACGTCATTATCATGTGTGTTATCATACAGCCTGAGCCTTTTACCCTTGTGTCTGCGTCTGTTTCTCCATCTGTGAGCAGTCGTCCTCCACATCACAGACAAGTGTTTGCTCCCGACTCAAAGCTCGAACCTTCAGGCTGCTCCCCTCCTCATGAAAGGATCATTATTTCCTCTGGAACTCACCTTGCTTTGCCAAAGAGCTATCGTCCCCTGTTTAATTCATGGGGACGACGACTTGGTTGCAGAATATCAAAAGACTTGAAGAGTAAGTAGCTTAACCTCAATAAGACTCTAAACTGCAGCGAGGTCACTGCATGCATGTGGATGGAGTCGATATTGAGCTGCCAATTTAGATTTTGGCGACTCACTGACATTTTCGCTGAAGTAAACACTGCATGTCTCAGTGCACACACACACACACACACACACACACACACACACACACACACACACACACACACACACACACACACACACACTGTGCTGAGCTGTGTTCATATTATCCTGATCCACGCGCACGGTTCGAGCCTCCTGGAAACAGTGCAGTGCTCCGGAGCCCTGGGTGTGACATGCAGTATTCAAATGCCCTGGCTCCAAACATAAAGGCTGGAGGAGAGAGAGCGCAGTGGAAGCCAGGGCGAGTGACCCACATTCAGTCGGTAGTGGCCTCGCCCCGGCAGCGAGGCGGCTGCTCGAGCATCGCCACTTCCTGACCTCAGCCTCTGCTTCCTGCCAGCTCCGTGGTCCCTCTCTCTCTCATTGTCACAGTCAGGGGTCGGCTCCTCTCCTCCCGACGCTGTGATGGGACACGTCAGCACCTCTCGCCTCGGAGTGAGCAGGCGCTCGGATGGTATGACTCGGGAGGAGATGCCTCTGCCACGGGGCCGTGTTGTCAGGACGCATCGGGCGCCACGCTGCTTATCCACGACTCATCTCTGATGGATGAGGAAGAGGTCAGCGGCGTGTCGCTTCCCTCAAAGTGCTTCCACTTTCCCGATGACAAAATAAAACACAGCCTCTCCATTAGGGCTGAAGTGGAACGCAGCGCCATCACTGCCCCTTTTGACGTCTTTGCAAAGTCCCCGAGCAAGCAATCAGGAATCTGTCTCGGCTGTCAATCGTGAGGTTTTCACTGCGTTTCTTTAAATCCTCAAAACAAGTAATCACAGCTGAACCACATCTACTCCTGGGAGGAGGCTGGGTTTGTGACCTGTAGCCAACCCAGTGCCTCGGCTTCCTGTGAAGTCATCCAGCCTCGTTCTTAATCGTGCACAGTCAAGCTTTATTTACGTTCTTCTAGATTCTGTGTTACACTCATATCTGCCGGGGCCTTGTTGATCTGCACTTTGAGTCTGATACTCTGTGTTTAGAGAGTTTTGAGATAAACAAACTGGGACCAGAGCTCATTTTAATTAGTAACACATTCTGTCTCACTCAACCCACAGCCGCAGAGTTCACCGGGGGTCAAGCGCTCACTTCTAAACTCATTAGGAAGTTACACACAATCTATTAATGCTTCTCCCACCACACTGGAAATATGACTGTTTGTATTATTCACTTTTGTGTATACAGTGAATCAGGAGAAACAAGGTCTGAGTTCTTTAACCCTGTGTTTCTCATTAGTTCAATGGCCATCGGATTGGTTCTTAAAGAGACAGGAGGTAGAACCCAATGGTTTGAGACAGAGGCTGAATAGAGGAGCTGCAGCAACAGGGCATTTTAAGGGAAAGTAATTCCCAAACCTTTTTACAATAATAACACTTAATTCCACCTGAATATGATCAGAATATGTCTCCTTGCTCAGAGCCAGAGAAGCTAATGAAAGCAAAGCTCCCAAAGCTTCTAAAGGAACCAAATATCAATCTGAATAACACAAAATATGATAATTATTCCTGAGAGCTGCTGAAACCCGTGTGACCAGAGATTTTTTCACCCATTAACTACTTCATCCAACTTGAGTGAAGTCTCTCTGACAGCACTAATCGCTCTGGACCTTTGTGATGTGGCTCTGGCAGTTTTTTGTATTTATTAATTTCCCCTTTTACTGAAACGCCAGGAGATTTCAAAACCTGAATTTCCTCTCTATCATTTATTTCCATTGCTAGTTCTCAGCATGCGGTCATCTCTGTCGCCTGAATTGCTTTTTATTAATCCATTTTAATTAATGTAATGTAAAATACCAGCGAGTGGTGTTAACTCAAGCTCTCTGCTCGGCTCCTCTGCATCGGTTTTAACGTCTTTATCAAGAGTTAGTTCGCAGATTAGCAATGAAAGCTCTGCCTCTGCAGAAATGTATATCATTATTTTTGGCCATTAGATTGCATTAGTCTAATGGAAGCTGTAATCTTAGAGGTGAGGTGCAGCATACAAATCTTCACTTCGCATTCCATTTCATTATCAACCCCTTAGCTTGAATATTTCATGCAGTTAATGGACGCGTTCATATTTGTCTCATGCTTTCGGGAAATCAGTTGATTTGTCCGACGGATGGATAAACACAGACCTGGGCTCCTTCTCTTCTTTTCCACCTTTTCCAATGAATATTTGAATATCGCCTGATTCCTCCTGCAGAGCGTGAGTTTATCGAAAGAGCCCGAGAGACAAATTGACAAAGGCTCAGAACTCCTCATTTCCTCGGTGGGCAAGTTAATCATACAAGTCTTCCTCCGGTATAACAAGAGTTTTCCTTTTTTTACGATAAATGTAAATAAGTTTTTCCCGAGCTCCGGAACTTAAGTGCTTTTAAATCTTTCCATCGCCCAAATGTGTTTGTTCCGTTCCCTCTCGTCTGGACAGGTTTATGTTCGGTCTCCACTTCAGTTTAAGAAGTGAAATACTGCGACACCTCCCCAGGAATGGAATAGAGTATTCTGTGTCCTGCTGTTTGCTTCAGTCTCATAGCGTACTGTGTTTATGATGTCACTGGAGCCCACGTTGTCCTTGACGTCTTGGTCTTGATTGTGGGTTATATTAAGAAGGAGATCATAGTCTCATAGATCTCCGTCTTCATTTGAATTTGTGGCCCCAGAATAAAAAGGTGACTCTTGTTTTGAAAATCGTGTTCTGCATCATAAGAACATTACTTATTACTTGTGATTGGTCAAAACTAAGTAATTATGTTTCTTTCTCAGCTTTAAATTGCTCCTCCATTAGATCATTTTTCCACTTGCACAAAGCCGCCCTCGTCCAACACACATACATTCACGTGGTTATCTGCAAACCTTTAGGGGGTTTAGGGGACAAGACCCAGATAAGCCACATCTCGTTTACCTTCCCCTCCCTCTTTCATGTTGTCACAGGCTGAAATTGGTGAGGTTTTATTACTATCTTCTCCTCCCTCCGTTCCTCCCGTCTCCATTTTAGATATATATATATTTTTTTTAGGAACAGTTTTGCCAAACCAATCTGCCCTAATAGACACGGCTCTATCCAGCGTGAAGGATCCCACTGCCCAGTAGGCCCCAGTTTCAAAGGAGGCAGTGGTGTGGAGAAGTTGCATCTTTCCACTACAGCTAACTTTTGGTTTTAATGATGCACTCGGTGCCCTGAGTGACTGCTGCTTCTCGATACTTGTTATTTGCCAAAAAAAGCCTCAAAAATCGAACCCTTTGCTCCAAGATCAAGAGAATCCTTCTCTCCCGAGGGCGAGAGCCTGCAGGGTCGTGCACGGTGGGAGTCAGTTCTCCAGTCATGGAGTAATTTCTGGATTCAAGGAAGCTTCTGTTTTTCTGTTGATCCGAAAAAAAGAAAAAGTTCCCTGGATCTTCCTCCTGTTTCAGGCTGTTGAGTCGCTTGTGGTCACTGTAAACACTGGAAAGTTGGAAGTCACAACACAGTGGAGAGTCGCTCACGAGGGCCGAGCACTCCTGCTCCACGCTGACAGAAATACACCGTGGCAGCGTTTCCCTGCAGCATAATGGGAGTAATGGTCAGATAATGCACTGGGAGCACGGCAGCCGATCTCAATGGGAGGAATTCAGATAAAGACAGGATTGGGTTAATGCATATTCATAAAGCGCTGCAGCCCTCCAGGACTCATAATCTAATAATTGTCAGTGGATGAATTGGTTTTTCCGCTTCCTTCTGCAGGGCTTCACAATCTGCATGAGGAGCCCATGTTCTCCACCGGCTTTCAGCTCTCTGTATGACGGCCCCCTCGCTCACCCATGTTTCTTATTGTTCAGGGTTCTCTGGCGTTCAAGTGGCCAAGTCTGCCTGAAATGATCATTTTCTTTCTCAGTGACGTTCAATAGCTTTTCTTCACGTGAGGCATCTTGGCTTCCAGTGGCGTTTCGGCCCAGTTGGCACGTTCAGACTCTTCGGATCCATCTTGAGGAGGATTTGATAATGAAGGTCTACTACAGTAATTATCAAAGCAACCTCTGGCAGGGCAGGACTCTGCTGGACTCCCCCCATCCCTCTGTAGCACGTCCCGGGTGGACTCGCCCTGCTGCTCCGAGGATGGACTAACCTTTGCTGCAGGAGCTGCAGGAGCCGTCGAGTCGTAAAAAGTTCCCACTGAGCTCTCGCTGCTTTTAGATGTTAAATCACACGCTGATGTTTCTCAGGTTAAAGGATGTACCGGTCGCTAATTACTGTTGGATTTTTATGGTGCCCCTTTTTTTTTATCACTTCTGTTATATGACAACCTGGAAGCCAGAGTAGAATTAGCACCTTTGTTAAATTATTTTTAACAATTAGTATTAGTCTGCAGGAAAGAGCAGCTTTCCTCCTGTGTTTGCTTTTCACGCAGGAAGTGATGTGTTCATTCTGCTGCGTAAATCACGTGTTTGTGTTTACAGCACATTGACGTCGGCTCTTATCACCACTCTTTTTGTGTATTCTTGTTGTGTAACCGTGTTTTAAAACGCACCCACTCGCTGGTAGAGCATCTGCTGCTGTGTCCTCACATCCTCTCCTCTGGACCTTCTGCAGACTTTATACCGGGGGGGCTGCAGAAGGTCCAGATGATCTCCTGGGTTCCCTTGCGTGATGGCAGCCGCACACACACACCTTCCATCCACGGGAAGCGTTTCTTATTCAAACACGATGCTCAGTGCGGCGGAGGGACATTAAGGAAGTTCAAAGGGATTTCACACAATGCAGTGTTTCTTGGCCGCCGGCTGCTGCTGCGTCTCGAACAATGTTGGAGCCACGTCTGAAAAACTGAAACCTCCGTTTGTGGTCAGTGTTATTCAGTCTGACTGTCCCCCCCTGTCCTCCTCCCTACCTCCCTACCTGCTCTCTCTTCATCCCATCACGTGTGAAACCTCTTTTCCTCCTTTCATCTAATGTCTTTGTTCTTCTCGGGGGGGGAGGACTGGGTAGGTTCCCACTGCTGGAAGGTTGTAACGTCGGGCTGATTTAAATTGGAATAATTCTGAGCACACTTCTCAAAAGCCGATGCCTCCCAGCGAACTAGGACAGATTTGTTATGGCCATTTGCTCTGCCCCGTGCTCTGTAATGGCTGTTTAGCACTCCATCCTCACAGCTCTGCACCGAGTCGTGAACCCAAAACGTTTGGTGATGCTTCCTCTCACGTTTCAGGGGGAGTGGGCAGCGCCGTCCTCAAATCCTCGGCTAGGTTTTTGCAGCGTGTTAGAGGAACAACGAGAAAGAGCTCAACTCTCCCGTTTGAAGTCGCCTGTGTGAAGTGGACTGGTAACGCTTCCAAGACTGGTAATTCTCCTCGGTGTGAGGTTTTAAAGGCTGCGCTCTTCTTTGTTTATTCCTCTGTGGGAAGTGTTTTTGTTTGAGGAAGCAGTTTCTTCTGGTTGCAGCCCTAGAAAGCAGCTTCCTGCAGCAGAGGGACCGAGAACAGAGTCGTTATTTCAGGCTCAAATCTTCAGGAGGCTGGAGCTTCTCTGATTTGTTGTGTTGCAAACTTATTAAAAGTATCTGCTTCAGTGGAAAGATTCCTATGAATAAACCAGATGATGAGCAAAGGGAGAGAATGAGGTCAAAGGTGGGGGGGGGGTCAGAAGATAAATTTGCAAACTGACTCTCTGGATTGACTCGTCCTCTTAAACTGGTTGAGTTTATCCATGACAAATATATTTTAGAACGATATTCAAGTTCTGGATTGGTCTCTTTGAATTGGGTTTGGACTCAAAGAACAGAAAACCTCTCACATTCAGGTTCCAAAAGAAGATCACAGCCCAAGCTTCTCTCTCGTGGATATATCCTGCAAATATTAATAAACTTTAAAAGTAGTAATACTGCTTTGATGTAGTATTATGTCCACTGACTCACATTGGACGGTAAACTGGTAAATAATACAGTATGATATCAATCAAACTTTATTTGTATATCACCTTTCATACAGGTTAGAACAGTTCAAAGTTCCCACAGTTCCCAATTGACTGATGAGCTAAAAATAAGACAGAAAATCATCAAAATACTGACAATCATATAATGTAAAATCGATTTCTCAAAGTTACAATAAATTGAATATATTGAAGAGGAAAAATCTCTATATGGAGATAAAAACATTTAATAATATTAACAGATAACAGATAAATTTAATTTACTACATGGATGCAATCTAATATTGATAATGTCTTTAAATCTCACTTTATAAAAGGAATAATTGAATCATAGCTGACTAATGCCAATGATGACGTGTGTCCTAACAAGAGTTAATCATAAGATCGATATTATGGGGAAAGTTTCCTTGACAGAAAAGATCACAGAAGAGTAAAAAGAAGAATTTCACACTGAGAACTCAAACAGAACGCCTGCTGCCGAGTGAGCAGCAGTAAAAACAATCAGAAAACAATAGCGCTGCATCTGTCAGAGGGATCAGAGCAGCCGCTGTGGATGTGACTGTTTGCAGAGCGGAGCTGTCAATGACTAATATGTGAGTCAATGGGAGGAGATAATAGAGGCAGGATAATGCAGCCGGCAGTAGAACAGAGTGTTACAGCGGCGGATGATACTTGACAGCGACCTGCTTAAGCACCAGGCAGCTGCTTCCTCACCACTCACACCAATAAGCTGCTGTAAATAGACACGGGAATAAAACGGCTCAAATTTAAAAAACATGATATGGTGAGAATTACATTTGTGATAGGTTGCGTTTCTGAAAGGATTTTTACAAAACTCTGTGAGATTCCTTATAGCAGAGGGTCGTGTGTAACAAAGTCTCCTCATGAAGTTTCTACCACTTAGTATCTGTATCGACTCCAGTTAATGACCTGCCTCCATTAGCTCTCCACCCACCCACGAAGTCAGAGACTCCAATAATCAGCGAGCGCCGCAGCCCACAGAGTGGAGCCGGCTTCAAATGAATGTGACACCCACTAACGTTTTAAAAACAAATGAGAGGATGCTTAATTAAAAAGAGAGAGAGGCTGCTCTCCCGCCTGCTGTCGTGAACACGCTGCATAAATACAGAAGGATGTTGGTGTTTATCCTGTTTCACGCTCTCGTGTCCAAACCGGTGTCAGAGGAGATTTAAAGACAATTTCCACAAAATGTTCCAGTTTCTGATTCTGTCGAGTAAAGAGGGTTTAAAATCAAATATATCTGGAGCTGTGTTACCAGTTATTCAGACAATAACCCCCCTCTTAAAGGAGACACACAATACTCTTTATTTATTGCTCTTTTTGTGAATCTAAAAATTCTGCTCTTGAAAACCTCGCCAGTGGTTTAGGAGCTAAAACCAAATGTTTCAGACAGAGGCTGAAAGGAGGAGCTGCAGCAATGGAAAGCGATGATTTCTCAACCTTAGGGCATATAAACATTGAATTCTAATTGAATTAAAACCATCAACCTGAACTTGAGATGATACGCTTTCCTTTAAATCTCCCCCCCCCCAGACATGTGTGCCACCTTGAGGTAACTGACAGTGTTGGATTTCCATTGAATTGTACTCGAGGTTCGATTCCAGGCCCTGAGAAGCCCCCGACAGCGGCGTGCACACACAACAGTTAGTGATTAATCACACCTCCTTCCAAACACGGGTGTGTACATTAGTGCGCCCGATCAGATGTGTTTGCAGTGAGTCGGTGATAGTTAGCTGATCCTCCAAGCGGCCGCGCTAACAGCCTGGATTTAATTAGACACAAAGTCGATGTAAGGGGCCCGATCAATTCAAAGCCAAATAATAAAAAGGTGATGTTAGAACCTACAGTGTCTCAATGAGCAGAGACGCTCCTCTGTCTTTCATCTGTCCGGCCGTGTCCCACTTCAGCAGACGGGTCCATGTCATAATTTGTGTTTACCAGTGGACCCAGAGCTGTGTAAACACAAAGTATTCCCCCTCACCTTCCTCCACAGCGCCGGGCCCCCGGGGGTGGGGGGGGAGGTGCACGACAGCCACAGCGCCGAGAGGTGGAGGCGGAAAGGTGTTAGGGACCTGTTGTCAGTTCCAATTGGTTCTCGCCCCCCCTCCCCCCCTCCACGCCAAGCTCTCCGGCGTGCACTTAGACAGCTGGTGGCGAGCGCCTCCCCGACAGATAGGGAGGGACATTGGAAAGTGGGAGTCGGGTGTTTGAGAGCTAAGTTGTCTCTGCAGCCTCGGCCCTATCTGGGGTACCCCGTTCTGGTTGACATGAAGCAATTTCCTTAAGTAAACGAAGCGCTAATATCACGAGCACATGCATTCAGACGCCTTCTCGGGGTGAGGCCTGTTGCCTGGTAACAGCGTTTTTATGAAAGAACGGTAAATCCTGATGTGATCTGAAAGGATTTGAATTCATAACCTCACGTCTGGAAGCAGGAAACGGAGCCAGTGTTTGATTGATCGTTTGATAAATGGATCCATGAGGAATATTAATATTGGTATTTCACGTTGTACTCTTGTTGAATGTAATCAGAGAAATCCTCTCAAACATTAACATGACTCTTGAGGCTGTGAGGAGTTACATGTGACATAGAGCTCTGTGTGTTTGACTTTAACCACTTTGAACTTCTTTATTTCTTTTGTCATCATATTCCAACTCTCTCTCCATCTCACCAACATGTCTCAACTCGCCCTCACTCCCTCTCTCACTCCGGCGGTGGAGAATCACTTTCGGCTCTTTCGCCGAACGGATGATTTTCTTGTCACAACGATTTTGCGCCGCAATAAACTTCGACTTTGTCTGATCTTCAAACCTCTGGATCTCCAAAGGGATTAACTGGGTTGATGCAAATAGGGTTAAGCTATCAGCTCCCCCAAGCAGTGGCGGCTGCTGGGTAAGTGAATGACGGATCACGTGTCAGGATGGCGTGGAGGGTGGGGGGGCACGACAGAGGGGGCGGGCCTCTCCAGGGATTCGTGGCGTATCGATTACATCCTAATTACTGTCAGTGCACAGATTCTCCATCAATTACAAAAGGATTAAATTTAATATATGTTCTCAAAGTCAAAGTACAAGGCTCTGTTACCAGACACCACACAAGATTATTGATCAGTGCTTTGGAATCGTTATTACATGAATATTACTCAGAAACTGAGATGTTTAGGATCGTTATTCTTATTCTACTTTAATTATATTTGATACTCTTGCTCTCTTCCACAAATGTATACATGTAAGACTGGAAGATGATGTTTGTTTTGTAGATTAAAGGTGTGTTATATGCCCGGAAAGGGACCAGCTGACAAAATACATCTATTATATTCTATTTTAATAAATTTGTACTGTTTTGTTGATGAAATACCAGAAGAAAATATACTTTTTGTAACTTATAGGTGTGTAGTAATACCAGCATAGGGGCCAAATCCCATGAGTTAGAAATATACAAGTACATCTATTGTATTTATTCTAATCTATTATTTTCCCCACAAGTTTGTATATGTTTTAAAATACAAGTTAGAGATGTTTTATAATCCCAGAAATGACACAAAAATGTATGTAGGAAAAGAAGTCATTAAATACTCAACAGATTCCTCCTGGACTTCCCACAGCGTGTTTACATTAGTGCCAAGTTGATAATTTACCCGATGGAGAATAATTACTTCCTTCTCATTGGCTGGCAGGTGTCCTGCGTTTCCGTGGACGGTGTAAACCAGACGCTCCTCATGCAGATGTTGATGCACCAGTAATGAACTTTAATGGTGGCCTCAATTTATGCACCAGCTGTTTTTGCTAAAGAGCCCGGGAGTTTGTGTTGTTGTGTTTGTGCGACGGTTAAACACACAAACCACATTTCAGGCCCGTTGACATTTGTGAGGACGTGGACGTCCAAACAATTAATTAAGAAGTGGAGGAGGGAGTGTGCAGAGAAAATGAAACATGGCAGTCGTGCTTCATAAAACTCTGCTGGGCGGAGTCTCATGTGAAAGTGATTATAGGAAAGTAATGGATTAGGCCCATTATTACACTTATATTAATCACAATACAGGGACTAGTTATTTATCTTTTAAAGGAGACACATTCTGCTCATGTTCAAGTTGATAGATTTGATAATAATTCATAAATATTCCAAACTGATCCCATGTTGATGCTCCTCAGAGTTCCACTCAAACTCCAGGTATCGTCTTGACACTGGTTTCAAACCCTTTTCCAGCTCCATCTTTGGAAGTTCCAGATTGAGAGAATCTGTGTTTTTCTTCTGTGAATCTGTATTTAAAACTAAAACTGTCACTCGGGAGCAAAGAATCTGTCTTTAAACTTCAAAGAAGCGACTTTTATCTTGATAATTACTGACATAATGATATGAAACTCGAATATGAAAGTATTTTGTGTTTCAGTTGTCGTATCATTTCGCTGCTCACTGTTCCTCAATGTGTTGTGTCTTTGGTTGAACACTCAGGTTATTTAACATTTATCCTACACACGCTATTTGAGCAGAAAAATGTCATTTTGCTGAACCTGACTCTAAAAATAGTCTTTCCCTGTGTCAGGGCTCTGTAACCTTCCCTCTGAGGCGAGGAGACTGAAATACCACCACAGCTCTTTCAGGCGTCAAAATGCCGGTAGCAGTGTGCGGCGTTATTGTTGCATCACTCACCGCGCAGGACACCTCAGACATACTGTCAGTGTCCAGGTGATCGAAGATGAGTGTGGAGGAAACCAGGCTTCAGGTTTCATCTCCAACTCGAGCAGCACTTTGCAGGAGCGAGAGGAAAAAGGAAACTCGACTCTGGGTTACACAAAAGAATAGGATGCTCTATGTTTGCACAAAAACAAGCTGAATAACTAAATGTCGGAAATGAGTAAAAGAGGATTCACTGGAAGCAGCAGACACAAAACTGAACACGCAAAGAGAAGTCTGCATGAAAAAGAGGAGACAAACACGTAGAAGACACAAATTGACGAAGATTTAATCGCGGTGAGACGACAACATAATCTGTGTTGTTCATATGTAAAAAGGCAAATTCACAAAAAAGGGCTGTGAACTTTCTATCCAACCTCCGTGCCTGAAAATAAGCCGTTGTCGAGTTTTAATTTCTAAAATCAGAAACTCTCATTGAGGAACTGAATGATAAGAACATTTGGAACAAACACCATCTTCACGCTGGAGCTTATCTTCTACGACCGAGGGGGTGTGACGACAAAATTGTGGGAAAAGAAGAATAGCTTGTGTGGGAGGATTTGGACGTATCTTCCCTTTTTTTGCGAATTAATCTTGACTAAATTGTTGAGTTATTAAATTGAATCTAGAGGGAAACTCTGGAAAGTGTTGCTCTGGAAAGCACGTTGCACACTCGTCCAGACCCTCCAGATCTGAGAAGAGCTTTTTGATGGAACATCTCTCCGCTCATCGCTCTTCACCTGTCTCCATTTCACCAGATCAGTTTCTTTCCACCGTTCTTCACCTCCATCTCAACCCACCCCTCTATACCTCGTCTAATCTGCACCGTAATCGCCTCCTCCCCGCTCTCCCGTGGGGTAGAAACACAAACTCCACCCGACAGCGTCCTTTAGCAGCAACATTCCTGCACACTAGCATTAATTCTGTCGGAGGAGGAGAGACCGAGGGACATGAATAATGACTTAGCCCTTGTTGTCTCGCTGTGAGAGCCAAGCGTGAGGTTGTAGAAACACTTTACTTTGCATAATTTACAAACACACACAGACAAACACACACAGACACACACAGGCAGCGTGATGATGCACATATCACCCACAGTGGTGTTTATATAGACTTCATCTCTGATAATTCTCATTCTCTGAGCCTGTTCTTTAAGACGAGCGGCTGCAGGGTCGTGAGCAGATCTTCATCCTGCTGCTGGTGGAGATGTTCTCCCTCATCACAGGCCACGGAGCCACTGAGTGAAGCTCTGCTGCAGGAGTTCACACGGTGTGTTTACACTCACAGCGGCTCCAGAGGCTCATCGTGTTGGAAGTGTGTGAAGAGACGAGTGTGTGTCAGATCTCTGCAGAACATCTCTGTTATCAGGGCGGCGTCTCCAGATCACTGCAGGAGGAGACGGCTGAACCTTCACTTGAGAGTCGGATAAGAATCTGAAATAAACCTGTGTTTGTGTTGGACTGATGTGAGCTCATAGGCGAGGCGCTCCTCTCTCTCTCTCTCTCCCTGTAAGTTGGTCAAACCTGCTCTTGAGGTATCCGCTTCTTTTTTTTTATAGACTCATCTTAAAATGATGTGCTCTGCAGCCACCTGCGCAGCTGCTGCTCCGGAGCTTTAGGGCCGCCACCAGCATGACTCCATAAAGGAGGACACCTCTGCAGGGTGAAGTGGGTAAACAACACGGCTCCAGCTGCAGCTCCTGAGTGTGTGTCTGTGTGTGTCTGTGTGTAAAATGGACCATAAAAATATGCACCAGTTTGGCAGCTGCAGACTCACAAACACATCAAACCTGAAACAGAAACCAATGCATGTTTAAAGCAGATAGACAAACAGTTTTAGAAATCTAAATACTTTTGGCCTCTGCAGCTTGTTATTGAGGATTTGCATCGATTATCAATATGCACACATTCTTCAAATGTTCAACGTGAATCCTTATGGACATAATCAGTCACAATTCTTCATTAGAATGTCTAAAAACAACTAGATCTGTTCTATATTTTGTTAACTTGTGTACTTACGTAATCCAAAATGTCTCCGATCCCCTCATCCCACCTGCCGCCCCTCCAGATGATTTCAGGAGGTTGTGAGTTCAGTGCATGTCTCACAGCAGCTCTAGAGAGCGAGGAGCCCTGATTGGAAGCCGAGAGTCACACATCCTTTGATTTAATTGAGCAGCTCCCGACTCGTCAAAGCAACAATCATCCTGTTGGCTGCTGGAGGAACCGTGTGTTCGGTCCAAAGAGAGTTTTTCTCTGGCAGGAAGCTGTGGAGCGCTTCATTCAAAAAACTGAAAAATAACATCTCCACAACGTATCTGCTGCTGAACGACTCGCTGGCGTCGGCTGTTTGCTTTTGCAGCAGCTGTAGAACGCCGGCCCTCGTGCTCTGCATGGCCGAGCTTGTTGCTGCTCGATCTAACAACCGGCGAGCAAGAAGTTGTGTTGATGACAAAGCTAGAAACAAATAAACGCACAACACACACACCAAGCAGCGGCGTGTTTCTGCTCGATCTGCTCCCGCAAATGAGCTTTTTTCTCCTTTTTTTGTTGTGATGGCATATCGTAAAAAAGTCGGGGAGAGACAGAACCTCATGAAGAAGATAGAGATCCTCCATGTTATCGGTCAGGAGGGCGATGAGTCCCGTCCTGGTTGAGGTGAGACGGTAACGACGCCGATGAAGTTGAGAGGTTTTCAGCTCGGAGCTCAAAGCAGCAACCTCAAAAGATAAAGATCCAAAAGATGCAGGGTTCTTCTCGGTGGCTACAAACACTCGCTCCTCACTCAACATGATGGTTAACTGTCAGGATGGAAAACAGCTAAAACAGCTCTGTGACATTAAAGCAGCCGGTAACACACATCCTGTATCGAGCTCCACGTTTTTATTATTACTTCCTGGCAAACGGATCTGCACGTGTGAAATGTCAACTTCACCACTTCAGTGTATTTTAAGATTGGAACAAATCTCCGGAGCCTGGGAAGCGGCAGCGTCTCAGCTCGGAGCCGTGAACACAAGCTCCAGGTTTCTACTGTTCACCCTTCAGCAAAGTTTCCAACACTCGCTCAGACTCGCGTGTACTGATTGTATATCTTCTGACTTGTGTGCAAAGCAGATGGAATATTAGTTTCCTCTTTCCCCAGGTGTCACTGACACTGGCACATCAGCCGATTGGTGGAAAACGACTCTGACGTGTGGTTCGAGGGGAAACAAAAGCTGAGACTTCAGGAGCTCGACTCCCTTGAGACGCTGAGATCTGATGAGCTTCATTCATCTCACTTCTCTTTATTTAGCTCCTTAAAACCATCTCTGACACACCTGGAAATGCAGACCATGCTGGTCTAAACAGGGAAATGCTCGAATAACATCTCCGACACATGTAAACGGGTAAATGCAGGATTTAAGAGCTCCACAGGCTCAGTAACGATTGTAATTGATTCTCTGCGTCATCGCGTCCAAACGTCTCAGTTTCTTCGTGTGTGAATGAAAACGTTGAAGCCTCAGAAACCACCTTGGAAATCGATTCCTGTCTGTGTCTGTGGCAGTGACGGGTTCCTGCTCGGGTCAGTGTCCTCTCTGAAGCCACATCGTTCTTCTCAGTACATCTGTCAGTTGTTCTTTTTAACACATTCTCTTATCTGTCCACTCTCAGATGCTTTATTCATTTTATCTGTAACACAACAGGAGTCTGGCTGCCTTGAGGAAGCTGTGGATTTTCATTTTCATTTTCATTATAAACCTTCTTTTTAAACATTTCTTTAACAAACACACTGATGCAATTCTTCTCTGCTAAATGGGACGACGACAGGAGAGTTCACTCGGAGTTTAGAGATTAGCTAAAACACAGCCTACATCACACGGAACCCGAAATAGAAAGAACCTCCTCCCACTCTGCTGGTGAATTATATTTACTTAATTTATCTGTGAGCAGAGAGTCTCCTCTACAGGTGGCGTCCGTGTCACTGAGCAGGAAAATAACCTCCACCACGTTTTAGCTGTTGCTCGGCTTTATGTCCTTTTTCAGAAAGATGGGCCTCACATTTCACAGAGCTCGTATGAAACATTAATGTGGTAGAAGCGTCGTCCGGTTCGAGCACAGAGAGCAGATAGAGCGACGCCATCGACCAGTCACATTTAACCCAGAGTGCACGTTGGAGTGGCTGGTGCCGTGCACTAAGTGGCACGAGCGTGTGCCGACTGCACAGAGGAGCCTCGGGCTGTTTGCGGTAAAGGTTTAATTAAACGCTGTTGCATGTTGGAATGGGGAATGTGCAGTGGAGGTTTAACTTGGATGTGAATGACAATCCAGATGTTTACCTGAAGTTCCTCCGAATGGGATAGAGGTGAGAACACAAATGTCCGAGTCATTTATGCCCCTGAATGCAGCAAATATGCGTTGTGGCGCGTATTGATTTTTTATTTTGGTGCATGAGCCGTGCATCAGGGTCTCGCCTGTTTTCTCCTCATGGACCTCACAGCAGAATAGACAGTTTCAATATCTACCTGTGGAATATGTCAATTTATATTTGCAACACTTCTTGTACCTGTTTCAAAGTAAAAGCATTTATTTTGACTGAATCAATTCTTTTATGGTTTTTACGGTGACATGTTTGCAGGAGCTGAAGATGCACAGCTTCATACTGTAGAGTTCTAAGTTGAGTACAAAGACCAACTTTTATTCGAAGAAATCCAGTAGACGCTCTAGAAACCCCTTGTAGCCGCTCTGCAGCAAATGTTTTACTCTGGATATTTTATAAAACTTTTCCTGCAGTCAAGTGAAACGTGAGAAATCAAAGTCCAGAGAACTCACAGCGAGCGAGTGGGCGTGTTGATGATGTTTCTAACACGTGATGGATGTGAAACTGGAAGAAAACCCAAAGACCTAAAACATGTGATCTCCTCAGTGGAATTCACACCTCATGTCTCCTGCTGCTTCTTCACATGTGACAGACAAACTGGAAAATGTCCCCAAACCTCAGGACGTTTTCCAGAGGTAATATTTCATTTCTAAAGGTATTAACAGAGTTGCCACATCAACCTGATTCCTGCAGGTATCAAAGACGTGACAGAAATAATCCGCTCCTCAACGTCCTGTTCTCCAACGCGTGGCATTACTCAGTATGCAGAGGAGGAGGAGGGACTGATATTTCATTGATTCTCAACCCTGACATTTTATATCGTCTTGAAAACTAATCTGGCTTCATTGTTTCTGCTCTTTGGCGAAAGGGCAGAGAGACGACGTGTTGGGGGGGGAAGTTCTGTAAACTGCACAAAATATAATAAAAAAAAACATTTTCATCAGCACCGACTGCCACCGGGAAGCTGCCCCGACTGTCAACAGCAGCCAGAGAATTATTTCAGTCAGTTATGAGATAAAGAGATGGAACAGCCAGCCAGATTGATTTGAGCTCGGAGAGAGAGAGGCGTCCATATGGAAGAGCCCCCGACGCACACAGATTGCTTTAGGAAGAAAACACTGCTACTTGTGCTACTTGAAGGATTTTTCAAATCAATAAATCCTTCCTGAGACGTTTGTGTAATTATTGTAAACACACACGATTCTTATCCCCGGCTAGATTTGCCAGCCGCCGCCTTCAGCTAACACTCGTGTGCCATCGGGTCAGGTGCTGCTGGGAAGAGAGAGAGAGCGAGACATAAAGAGAGAATGATTTGTGGCACTAAGGAAAACTGCACTGTTCTTTTACTGCAAACCGAGACGCATTTATCAGGTTTTTCACACAACGCCAGAAGGTGGACGGGGCAAAAGGCCGATGGAGGAGCCACTTCCAGCGTTTAAGAGTCTTCAGCAAAGACAAAAGAGAGAGAGAGAGAGAGAGAGAGAGAGCCCGGGGCTAATAAAGGCAAACGGGGATGTATCTGCGAAGGGAAGCGGGAGCTGCGGGCGTGAATAAATTGGAGATTTCATTTTTCTTTTTTATGGTCACATTGTGGAACAGAGATAATTCTCATTTGCTTAGTTTAACACCTAAAGACGTTGTGTCATCATTTAATTTTGCACTTAGAGTTTTAACGTTATTGTTTAATGTATTTGCACTTTATTTATTGGTCATTTTCTCAATGTATTCAGAGCTTCTTGGCCACTATAAAAAAAAATCCCTTTTAGATTTAATATAGTTATATTTTATCTTGTGAATATTACCCTTGTTCTTACATAAGCTTTTAGGGTATTACCTCTTAAATACAGGGAATATAGCTCAGTGCAGACCAGTGGATCCAAGGTGATATACAGTCACATGGTTAGAGGTTGGAGGAACTGAAGTGCCCTTGAGCAAGGCAGTGACACTCACATGCTTCAGCAGAACTGCACGCAGGCCAGTTTCTGGAGTGTTTCTGCTGAGCGGCTACTTGTGTGAAGCTGTTTTCAGACCAGCTCAGAAGTCTGCACATTCTTCTGAAAGGTTCCCGAGGGGTTTTATTCGTGAATAACAAGTTTGAGTCAGTTGCTTTGGACTTTATCCACGACTTTCTCCTGTCATTCTTCATATGTGAAAAGTCAAAAATGTACAGATCATCTCTGAGAACATCTGATAAGATCTCAATCGTGAAGACCCAGAAGCATGTAGATCATTTGATCCTTATGGACCTAATCCACCGGAGAGGGAAAGTATGACTCCATTTGTTAGAGACAGCTATAAACATTCAAACTATTTGCATTTTATTAAGATGTCCCCCGGGAGCTCAGGCCTGTGTTGTGTAATGTGGCCTCGTCCCCGTTGACCTTACACGTTAAAAGTTATGGGCTTGTTGCTGAAACCTTTTCACTGAGACGTCTCAGA
The DNA here is from genome assembly GCA_038501795.1 of Pseudopleuronectes americanus. Classification (NCBI taxonomy): domain Eukaryota; kingdom Metazoa; phylum Chordata; class Actinopteri; order Pleuronectiformes; family Pleuronectidae; genus Pseudopleuronectes; species Pseudopleuronectes americanus. Next base: position 20,257,903 of record CM076728.1, on the reverse strand, counting down.
GCGAACAGGTACTTTCTCCAAGTACTCAGTAATATGACTGTGTATTATATTTACATATTTACTTTCTGCAGCGGGCTGCACATTGTGCTCCTTCAGCTTTATTATCCAATTTATAGAAGTCTGTAGCATTAAATCCTTTTTGGTCCAAGTAAACAATACGGTGTAATTAAGGAAGGTAATTTCCAGTGGTGTGATTAGGAAACTGTTTGGGTGCATTCAAACACAACACGGCGTTTTGATATTAACTCATTTCACCGGGTGTTTGGAGTGAAGCTGTAATCAGTTTGCTTTTAAAAGCCTCGGCAAAGACTTCAAGAAAACAAAAGTTTAGAGTTATAGCTCAAGAGAAAGAACAGTTTACAGTTTCTACTTGAGAATCACAGCCTGCACATATGAATAACATGGAAATTACATCTTCATGTATCTTTTAAACGTGGATTTTCAAAGGGTAAAGTTCTAATCTTCTCCTGGAGCCAGATAAACTGCAATAAGAGAAGTTTGTTTCTGCATGTTAAGTTTAAAAAGCTTGATTCCAGCCCTGTTATTCCTCTGGACGTCTCTTCTCATCCACGTTCAGCTGCCACAGAAGTCAAATGTTGTTCGCAGCATCTTTAATAATGTGGAATGTTTTGTGAAAATCCGTGGTACTCAAACTCAAAAAGGGCACATGCACGTTTTCTGCTGAAAACCAAGCAGAGCATCTTATCTCCTTCTAAAGATTGCACGTTAGCCGATGAAAAGGAGAGAGGACGGGTGTGAGACAGCAGGGAAGTGCCGTCTGGTTACTGATGGTGAGCAGGAGCAGAACATCAAGCATGTAGGAGGTGAAGGTTCAGGATGAAGAGCTGGTTCACACTGGTTGTTTGGTTTAGGACTTTCTTTCACTCCTTTGATTTTTCCAGGTCTTTTGAATCATTCCCTCTAAAAAAGCCCTCGGGGTAGTTTTCATCCAGCTCGCGTTTGCCTCAATCAGGATCGGGACTGGATGAACTGGTGAAGCTGAAGTCAAGGGCGTGGAGGACACGAGGAGCTTCTCCCTCTGAGAAACTGCAAAAGAACCTTTATGATGGTGTCTGCGTGGTCTGAGGGATGCTGGGATGGAAGCGAGTTGGATTTCACGAGGCTTTAAAAGGAATCAGCAGACGAATCCTCAGCCAGGAGAGAACTGGTCCACCTGCCAGTCTGCACCGCTTCCTAATGGCAGCTGCTTTTCTGTGAAATGTCATCTCTCTTGAAATAACACGTCAGGGTGTCTCACGTTTCATTTTAGATTCCATAGGGAGAGATGTTCCCCCCACCCCCCCCCCTTCATCTCCGAGCTCAGGGCTCAGCTCAGAGACGTCCATCGGGTGTGCAGATTATCAGCTACTGAATATTGTATATTCATGCTTCTTTCTTGAGGGATGTGCCTCTCTCTCTCTCCCAGTTTGATTTACAGTAGGGGTTCACGGTTGGGGTTCCTTTTCCTTTGGGGAATAAAAGGCTGGATTTGCATCTGAAAGCAGTAGATCTGCCAGGTAAGGGGAAGTCACATCGCTCGGGGCTGCTCTCGAGTCGGCTGCTGTCATTTGTCGCAGGATAATTGACATCAGTTCGAGGTGCTGCTCGGAGGGGCTCCCCTGGAAAGCATCAGCTCATTTTAAAGAAGGTATAAGTGTAGTGTTGATATTCCCTCACATTGACTCACTGATGATTTATTGTGATTTGGACGGATGCATGTGTTTTTCTCTCAGTGAATAATATCATGTTTGGATTTGTTTTGACGGGTTAATGTGCGTCTGTTGAGAAACTGAAACATCTGATGTGAAGCCGTCGCTCATTGAGCTTTTCGCTGCCGTCTCTTTTTGATGGAACCAATTTCCAGTAAATCTGAATTGGTGGTTTTTTAAGATCTCTTTCCTTCTCCTGTCATGCTGTGAAAAGCAATCTGAAGATCACGGCCAGGGGCAGAACTGTCTTCTGAAGAGATGTGAGTCAAAGCTGCATAGTAATGATTATTATTTTCACTATTGATGAATATGATGATTATTATCTGGGCCACACAACCAGTTTTGTCAATGAAATTTGTAGATTTTCCTGCGATAAGCTGCAGATCTGTCTCCAGGGTGAATCCACCTTTAGCTCGATGGACCTAAAAGAAAAGACGATTCAGAAAATTACAAATTCTCCCATTGAAGAAATCATATTCTGCATTGTTGTTTGATAATTAACAAACTGAATCCTGGACATGATCTTTGTGTTTCTTTATCTTTGTCTCATTCGCCTCAGCACAAAGTGAACATGGCACCCCACGCGTCGTTAACACACGTTATGCATTCGAAAACTTTGTTTCTCAACACATGTTAGATCCGTGCTCTGTGCGATCACTTCTGAGCTTCACGTGACAGAACAATACTGCAGGCCACTGCTTTGTGAAGGTTTATTTATTTATTTTGAAGGCATCATTACCGTAACTGAGTGTGTGTGTGTGTGTGTGTGTGTGTTTGTGTGTGTCTTGTGTGTGCGTATTTGTGTGTTATGTCCCATGAGACGGATGGCATTTCTTTTATACCGGCTTCTGTGTGGGTGTGAATCTCCAGAGGGAGCTAGTTTTACTTGGAGCTGTCCAATATGAAATAGAAGTTCCTCAGGGGAAAAGTTGAGAGCATCAGCAGCGGTGCACGCACTCCTGCTCCAGAGGATCTGTGAATTTAATCTCCTTCTGTCGGCACCTTGAAGGGAAGCTCGGTTGCTCAGTTGCCCACTTGCACTGTATTGTATATATTGTGTATTGTAATCACTGCTGCTCACGAGCTGCAGCGGGCCTCGCTCTCACGCTCCACCGAGCGGCAGCGGGCCTCGGACGTCTCGGTGCTCGATCTCCGAGTCGGTGCGTCTGAACTCTGAGCTAACAGTCGCTCAGCGCCCCCTGAACTCTGAAGATCTGACCTGGAGTCAGGGGAAATATTATTATAATCACACTGTATGCAGAGGGATTTGAACTCAGGGAAATGCCAGCGAATAGGTCGCAGCTCAGCTCTGCATCTGCTGGCAGGTCTGAGTTCCGCTCGCCTTATCAAATAAATTGGACAGTGGCCATTTCCCATTTGCCTCCTCAGAAAGGTTCTGGCTCACCACAGGGTCTCCTGCTCGTGGCGCTGGCTGATGGGAAGACTACTTAGAATAATTGTCCTCAGAAAGGATGCCCTCCCAATGCCGCCGCCTACATGCCTCTGCAAGTGTGTGTGTCTGTGTGTGTGTGTGTCTGTGTGTGTGTGTCTGTGTGTGTCTGTTAGTGTGTGTGTCTGTGTGTGGGAGAGCAAAAGGAGGAAGCCTTTTCAAAGCATGTGTCAGGATCTGTGTTCAACATGTGTTCACTCCAGACTCGGCTTGTTACTGAGACAAGAAAGGGACAAAACTTCCTTTTACTTTACAGGAGTAAGTGGAACATGTGTTGTTTTGTTAATGGTCTTTATATTATATATTTATCTGTAAGTTAGACAATGTAGATGCAGGAAATGTGGAGAGGCTCATAAAATATGTATGAAAGACGCCTTTTCACCACTGATGTCATCCACAGTGAGAAGGGTGTGTGCTGATCACTTCATTACTCTTTTCTGTGTGTGTTTGTGCGTGTGTGTGTGTGTGTGTGTGTGTGTCTGTGTGTGGCTTTAGGTTTCAAACCCTCGTACAGTATCGTCTCCGATGACGCACGTTAATGTGAAGATGAGCTTTGATGTTATCTGCAGCCTCACAGAGAAACGTCCTGTGGTCTATTCCCACATGACGATCAGGTTGTGGACAATGGCGGTGGGGGTGGGGTGGGTGTCCAGGCTGTGGAAACACAAAAGCAGTTTTCTGACAAAGCAACGCTTCAGGTGTCGGGGTTGTTTTGTACTGAACTTGCAACTTGCAGAGATAAACCTGGGTTTGAAACATGATTTATATTCAATTAAGTTTTGGATTCTTGTTCAGAGAGAAGAAGAATCCACAGCTACCTGGACACTGATGAGCTGCAGCCACAGCACTAATGCAGTTAGGTCACCACTGTAGGAGACACTTAAAAACACTTGAGAACATCAATAGAATTAAAGGGTTTTAATTAAATGTGCAGTTCGGGTGTTTTTCTTAGACTCGTCCCTCCGTGGGGCGGGTGATCAGCTGGAGGTGATGGTGAGGGTGATGTCATCAAACATCTGTTATACTCCATCACAGAACATCTTTACTTTTACATCACATGCTCAAAGGGTTTAAAGGTAAATGTATGTCTTAAAAAGTGAAGCAAAACTCCTGAATATATAGTTTATATGCAGAAACTGTACATATAAGAAGCAATTGGCACAAAACTTGAAGGATGAATGGAACAATCGCATATTTGTGGACAAAGGTGCAGAAACAGGATGTGTATTTTCACTTAAAATTGCTAAGTAGGATTTTTTAGGTCAAAATGATAAATCTACTGTGTTTGTTTAGTAATTTTCCATCTACCAAGCAGCGTTCATACACTGTCAGGGGGTCAGGTCGGGGGGGGTTGTGGTTATTTGCGGTTCTGTATCTTGCTCAAGGACACTTTACAATGCAGACTGCAGGTGCCGGGGATCAAACCGTCGACCCTCTGGTGTGTGGCCGACCCTCTGTACCTCTCCCCGAAACCACAAACGCACAAATTGTACATAACAAAAAAAAATAAGAGCCTTTTATCTGCGGCTACAGCAACAAGCAGCCTCTGTTTCCAGACCTGCAGTTGTGTTTCTCTCTAAGCAGCAGGAATCCGGGCGCAGCAAGTCGGAACACCGGCCGAGATTTTAAACTCCTGAGATCCTTAAACTTAAAAGGGACACGCTGAGCCGTCTCCTGTACACCGTAATTATAACGTCTGGATCTTTTCCGTAGCAGCAGACATCACGAGACTCGCTTCCCTGATGCAATTATTTGCGTAGCCTAAAAACACAAAAAGCATTTTTCTGGTTTTTTTTTGTGTCCCCTGGAGCCGTACTCCACGAGCTGCTGTAGCTCTGTTTCCGAGCAGATCATCAAAACAACTAAATGCTCGTCCTCTTTTCTCCTCCAGTGAATCCTCAGATCAGGATTCTGAACTTCTGGGCCACACGGCGCCGCACGTCCAAGCCCTGTCTGCGTTTATTCTTCACATTTCAGTCAGAAGTGGCTGAACTACTGGGCCTGCTGCTAATGTCCCTGCTGGCTGCGTCCCTCTCGCTCGTGTCTCTCGTCCGACTCGGGGTAATGAGCATTAGCTCCCGTGCGTCGCTCGGCCAAGTGAACATCTGTGGCTGCTCCAGTCGTCGGGGGCCTCACATTGTGGTGCAGCTCCACGGATCCAAACCGACACCTCTCTCTTGTCTCGGTGGCAACAATGACGATCACGTTGCATGAGGCCTCTCTCTCTCTCCTCCTCTGGGTTCTGCTGCGTGTGCATGTTGCTCTATCTCTCGAGCCCAGGAGGCGAAAAACCCCAAAACGCTTTTTAAAGGAGAAGTCATCAGGTTTCTGTTTGTTTCATCCTCACGTTACAGCCTCATTTCTGCTTCTTCTTCTTCTGATCAGTCGTCTCTGTCTTTTCACGACTCTGCAGGTTTCTGTTGAGCCACGGTGAATATTTAACTTTTCTTTTTGTTTAACAACGAAGCCAGGAAGTAGAAATAAATAAAAATATGTGCACCAGTACACAGCCGGATCCAGCAGAGAGCAGGCGGGGGCGCCGACCCCCCTAGAATTCTGACAAGCCCCCTGCAGCCACACACAGACACACACAAACAGACACACACAAACACACACACACTAGATGTTTTCTTCCATGTTTCACTGGCAGACCAGGAAAGTAGTTCCCTCCTCTGTCAACCATCCACATTTTCTGCTCAGGCAGCTCCACATTCACACGCTGGCTACTTCCTGTTTTTCTCCATCATTGCAAACAGGGATGTGAAACTCCAAAACTCCAAACTCAAGTAAAACTACCTGATGAAATCATAGTATTACTGCGTAGTATTACTGCTGAATATCCTTTGGTACGTGCTGTGCTATATGGAAAGATGAAATATTACTGCTCACACAGCTCAGACCTGGTTTCCAGTCAGGTCCTCTGTATTAAATTGTGTTGTCATCGC
>CM076728.1:20000655-20251599 GCA_038501795.1 Pseudopleuronectes americanus | reverse complement strand
GGCGCAACGCGAGACGGCCCAGTCGACACCGTGGCTGTATAGAGTGCGCCGGGCGCGCCGCGGGGCGAGGCAGGGCTTGCGGACGGGGAGCGCCTGTCCCCCCCGGCTCGGCGGAGACCGCGCGACGGGCGGCGCGGGGGGCTACGGCTGCATGCGTCAGGGGCCCGTAAAGAGGCCAGGGGGTAATTAGGGCGGAGCGGGCGGCGGGGGGAGGAGCCGCGGCGTGGGGGGGGGCGGGGGCGCGTGGGGGCCGCGCGCGGGCGCTGGGGTGACGCGTTGAGCCGAGCGGAACGGCGCTGCGAATGACCAGAACGGGGGGGGGGGCGAGGTGGTGGGAGGAGGGAGCGTCGAGGGGGGATGGCGGCGGGCGGATGCACTGGAGGGACAGGTTGGGGCGCCGACTGTGATACGGGATCGTGAATCGTGGTGGCGAGGGAGCAGTGGGGGGATCATGGGGGCTCTGCGCAGCAGGGTCGCAGGGGGGGTGGGGGGCATGAGCGTGTTGCGAGGTTAGAGGAGGGTAGGCGTGATTGAGAAGCAGGGCGTGGCATGGCGGTGTATAGAGACCGGGGTCGACGTGGGGATTCAGGACGGGGGAGAAGGATGAGTGTGATACGCGGGGTGATCGGTGAGGTGGGGGGATGGGGGAGCTAGAGTGATGAGGGGGAGGGCGGGCGGCGTTGGGGGGAGGAGTTGGGGGGGGGGAGGACGCCCGGGAGCTGAGCCGGGTCGCGCGGTCCGGGGGGAAGGAGGGCGTATCTGAGGGGCCGGGCCCGGTGAGGGCGGAGGGCGCGGGAGGGGTGTGGCGAAGTGGGGGTTGGGGAGGGGGGCTGCGCGGAGGGGATAAACGTCAGGGGACGTGGAGACGTGGAAGTGTTGTGTGCCGAAGGCGCGCGTTGGTGAGAGGTGAGGATCTGGGTGACGGGCGGGCGGGGAGGGGGGCGCTCAGTGAGTCGGGCGGTAAGATATATGAACGGTCGGTGGGGGGGGGGGTGCGGGAGGGGGGGGGGCGGGGGGCGGGGGGGCGGGGGAGGCGGAGGTTGAGACGCTTCGTTGGCATTGGGTGAGCGGAGAAGGGGTCGCGATGCACGGGTGCGCGGGTGATTGAGGTCTGCGACGCGCGCCTGCGTGGCCGGGAGCGGGCGGGTGGCGGAGCGAGTAGGAGGGGGATGGGGACGCGCGGGGGCGGGGGGGCAGTGGGGGGCGAGCCGAGGCGGGACTGGAGGAGATCAGAGAGACGGGAGAGCGGAGGAGGTATGGGGGGAGCGGTAGATGTGGGTATGGGGGCGCCGTGGCGTGTGCTAGCGACCGGCGGACGGATGGGGTGACTGTTTCTGTAGTTGTGGGGCTGGGGGGCTGTGCGGCGGGGTGGGGGTGGTTGGTGGGTAGCGGCTGCGACGCAAGCTGGGGGGAGATGGGAAGTGGGTACGATAGAGGGGGGGGGTTGTGGTGTGGGGGGGTCGGGGGGGGTGTCGTACGGAGCGACGGTTTGACGTGTTAGTGTGTGAGGTAGCGAGACCGAGGACGTGTGGATTCAGAGGGTCGTGGGTCGGGTTCGGTCGCAGGTGGCGACCCGGGCGTACTGCCGCTTCGGGAAGGCTGGGGGAGTACGGGGGGGGGAGGCACGGGAGAGGGAGAGGGCGACGCTAGTAGGGAGGGGAGCAGTTATGGGCGGTACCGAACTCCCGGCCCCACCCCCACCAGCACATGTCAAGGCCATCCTATATCACAATACCACCCCAGTTGGGGGTGGGTATGTGGGGGCGGGGATGGGGTGAGGGTGCGTCAGAGGCCGTGCGCGAGAATGGGCAGATGCCGTGGGGGGGAGTGGTTGTTGGCAGAGGATGGCGCGCTTAGGGAATGGAGGCGGGCCGGAGACGCCGGCGAGGCACGCGTGGACTAGCGGGGATGGGAGCATAGGGGGGGGGTGATGGAGGGAGGGCGTAGTGATTGGGGACTGGTGGAGGAGGATCGATGGAGGCTTGGAGCGGAGAGGGAGTGGACGACGAGTCTGTGTCTGCTGCTGGGTCGGGGCACGAGCTGCTGGAGAGCGCGTAGGCGGACGAGAGGAACGAGGGTGGAAGTATTCTGGAAGGGGAGGGGGGGGAGACTTGGTGGGACGCAGGGTAGGGAGGGGGGGGCGACAGTCGCTCGGGGTGCGCGGCCTGGGGGAACACACCGTGAGCGGCGGAGAGCGGCGTAGGTGAGGGGGGGGGCACGGGACGAGGGGGTGAGCTGAGGGAGAGCGAGGCTAGCAGTGTCCGAGGGGGGCGTGAAGGTGGACGTGCTGGGGAGAGTGAGCAGCTGCGTGAGGCGACGTTGGGATGCAGTAGGAGCTGAGATTGGGATGTTGCTGGTGGAGTGTAGCAGGGGGGGCGCTAGGGGTAGGGCGGAAGGGGGGTGTGAGGGGAAGCGTGAGGCGGGATGGAGGGCGCGGGATTGCACAGATAGAGCCTCTCGGGAATACGAGTGGGGGAGAGGGGAGAGAGCTGGGGGGGGAGGCGACCGGGGGGGAGAGAAGGAGAGCACGGGGGGAAGGTCGGCTGGGGGGGAGGTAGTCGATTGAGGGGGGAATGAGAGGGCAATTGGGGGATGGAGCTCTTGGGGAAACGCTTACTGCGACGATGGGGAGTTGAGTGGCGGAGCGTGGGGGGAGCTGGGGGGGGGAGGCGCGCGAGAGCGAGGACCGGTCGGGGCGTGACTAGGCTGAGGGGAAGATGAGGACGAGGGGTCCGCAGATTGAAGGACCGACAGAGGGGGGGGCGTGTGGTGCGGGGCGGGAGGAGCGGGAAACAGCGGGTGGAAGCGAGGGCGGGTGGGAGGAGGGCCAGGAGCGGCGAAGGGGCAGTGGCGGGGAGGAGAGACGAGGAGAGGAGAGACGGGGAGGGCCAGTGCAATGAGGGTGGAGAGAACGGGACCGGGGGGGGAGGCGTGGGGGAGGGGGAGGGGGGCCGGAGAGCTGAGTTGGTGAGGAAGGGGGGGGACGGGGATAGGTCAGAGCGGGCGGGGGGCGAGGACGGCCTCTGCGAGGCGCAGTGGGGGGGGAGGAGGGGAGGCGAGGGGTGAGGCAGGAGCGCGGACGAAGAGGTGCGCAGGGGGGCGAGGGAAGGAAGGAAGATGCGACGCGGGAGGGGGGAGGTGGGGGCGGTAGCGATGAGGAACGACCACGGGATTACATGAACGAGGTGGGGGCGGGGGGAGCAGGGCTAGGGGAGCTAGGGGCGGTGCACAGGGGTACGGCGGGACGGGGGGAGGGCGGCGGGGACGTAGGGGGGGGGTGAGTGGAACCCACCGCCAACCCCCCGCCCCCCACCACCACCCCCGCAACACCCGTGTGGGAATGCAGGAGAAGGGAGGCCGTGGGACTGTCACGGTGGGACGCTGGTGAGAGAGAGGGGGGAGGGAAAGGGGGCGAAACATGGACGCCGCGGGCGAAGGAGGTGGGTGAGCACTGTGGGAGGACCGGCAGTGGTACCCAAGGACAGGGTCGGATGGCGAGGACGGAGGGAGAGGGAGGAGCAGGAGGGGACGGCATGGAGAACTAGGAGAGTGGGTGTAGAGACGGGCGGCCGGCGAAACGGAATAGGACGATAGGGCGGGAGGACGGCGAGGACTGGCAGGGTTTGGGTGTGCACTGGGGAGCGGGGGTGGGCGGGGAGCGGGAGCGAACAGAGAGCGGGCGCGGCAGCGAACGAAATAAAAGGGGGACGGGAGCGGGAATGGCGGAGGGGCCGGGGGAAGCCGGGCGGACGAGGGCGAACGGGGAAGAGGCGGGGGGAGCGGACAGGGAAAGAGGAGAGGGATAGGGAGAGATGGACGGGAAGGAGGGCGAGGGCGACGGGGGAGTGGGGGCAGGGGGGCAACGGCATCTGAGGTGGCTAGGGCAGCCGGAGGGGGGAGCAGAGAAGAAAGGGAGCCGGAGCGACGGGGGAAGAGGGGGGGGGTCGGGCCGGAGCGGGTGGAGAGGTGGGGGCGGGGACGGCGCCGGGGCCGGGAAACGGACTGGGTGCGGAGGGGGTGGGGCAGGGGGGCGTAGGGAGGGTGTGCTGCGCGAGACGGAGCGGGGCGGTGTACCGGTGTGCGGCATGGGAAGGGGGCCCGGTGAGTTGCAGGGGGCGGGAGGGAGATGGCTACGCGCGAGCGGAACCTGGAGTGCGGGACGGGAGGGAGGCGAAGGGACGAGCTGGCTCGAGGACGGTGGCGGGAGGGCCAGACGGAAAGCGTGGACCAGGATAAGGAAGGAGAAGTGAGGGAGGCCTCGCATGGGCGCCGGCAGTAGGGAACATGGCGCGTGTCAGAGACGGGCAGAATGCTGCGCGGCGAGGCGGCGGGCCGACCCCCCGGAGGTGCTATACGTTTGATGGCGAGACGGGGGCCGGGGCGCGCGAGGCGCGGCTCTCTGGGTCAGCCGTGAAGGGGAGTGCGCCGGCCGGCGGAAAGTCCCGCGGAGGTTGAGGAGGACTGATGAAGCACCAGGAGTGAAGCTCGAGGCGGTGGACGGAGCAGGGATGTAGGACGTGCCCGCCCGGGGGGAGGTTCGGCACCGGATAAGAGCGGGGCGGCCGTAGGGGGGGGGTGGGTGGGGGGGAAGAAAGGAGCCATGAAGAGGAGCGGAAGCGATGGAGGGGGCGGCCCGGCCGGAGAGGTGGATGGAAGAGCCGGGACCGCCGCGAGGAGGGGGAGTGGATTGGGGGGAAGGCGGGGGAAGGTGCAGACCGCAGAACGAAGTTTTTGCGGAGCGCACCGCGGCGCCGACCGCTCGGGGGAACTTGGGCCGAGCGCCGCCGGGAACGACCGCAGCGACCGGGGGCGGGGGGGGGGTGCCAGCGGGGGACGAGTGGCAGGGCAGGACGTAGGGGCGGTCAGGTTCTGCAGGAGCGGAAGAAACTCGACACCGGCTGAACGGCGGTCGGTTGGACCGCCCGAAAAGGGAAGGCGAGGGGGGGGGCGGGTGCGTGGGGGGGGGGGGGGGGGGTGTGAGTGTTGGGGGGGGGGGGGTGGGGGGGGGTGTACGCCGAACCTCCCGGCGATGAGATTCAGGGGAGACCACGCCCGGCCGGGGCGAGCGCGGCTCGGTGTCAGTGGCGGACCCGGGGCCGGTGTAGCGAGCTCCTTGCGAAGCGTTCCTTCGCAGGCAGTCGAACTATATCCGACCGGCTCAGCTGACAGCCGAGTAGAGACCAGAGTACCAGAGGTAAGCGCCGGTAAGAGGTATCCGCTCCCTGAGATTCTCCCGATGCACATTCGAAAGTAGAGGACAGGTTGAGTGTCGAACATAAGGCAGGGACAGGATTGGGCTTGAAGGTAACAGATGATATGAGCTAGCTGAAAGATCAGAAGGGGTGGTGTAAATAGGGAGGAGAGAATAGAGAAAAAGATGATGCGCAGACGAAGAGGGAAAGAATATGTTATTGGTTTGATGTTTGAATGAAATATAGTCAGCCAAATGTTGTGTTGAAGTTTGAGAGAAGAGCATTTGCTAAGAATATCACATGTGAAGTATCATGGAGCAATTCCCGCAGTTATCTCTCCACGTGGATTATGTAGTGATTAAAAGCGTTTTTATTAAGATAGCAAAAGATCATTATTTCACGAGTAGGTGTAAGGCTATTATGGAAAGTGATACGGACAGACCAACGGAGGTCAATTAAATCCTCTTTCGGTGTGAGATGGAAAGTGTATTAGTTGAGCCGCGTTTTGCCGCCTCCCCGACTCATAGCCTAGGAGTTCATTTTGTCGATAAACGTCTCCAGTAAGGGAGACCGGTACAAATTGATGCCTGTCTTAGTTGCTGGTAGTATCTTGCTAGGTGGGAATGTACAGCATAAATATTTCGAGACTTTCTCGATGATAGGTACGCGCACCGGAGAGAAATGGGTACCAAGGTCAATACGAAAAAGCGGATGCTTGAGGTTATTATGTATAACAGAAGACTCCAATAAGATACGAGGTTTTTAGAGGAATAAGGCTGGGGAGTTGCAGAGTGTTTGCGAAAGGACATCGCTTGACATATCCAAACCGCGGGTATTCTGTTAGAAGTCGTCGAGCAACGAACTCTTACCAGGACCGCAGAGACCTACACACGTTTTTGAAGAGAGCGAAGTAAGGCATAGAGAAATGAAACAGATGAAAGCTCCGCCTAAGGAGTATTCCGAGGGATTACTGATTTAAGCCAGGGGAGAGTTTGGCCTCGTTATAAGCCAAAAAGCAGCATTGTTGCTGAAAGACGTAATTAGTAATGAACCTTCAGCAATCACCTGGTAAAGGGCCCAGAGGTAGTGGGACAGGCGAATCGTGAGCGCTCTGCTAGAAGGGAACCAGTTTGTGAATTAGTAAAGTACACTCCCGCAAACGACATTGTGATGGGGACGACGACAGAAAGACTAGGCCAAATAGTAAAACAGACCCGATACGGGGCCACCACGCTGCAGGTGCCCACAATGGGGTTATGTATATGAGACCAACAAGTGCGCCCAGCGACGGCACGACCAAAGGGGGAATCTAAAGATTCACTACATAATCCTACAAGCCGCGGTACCGTCCCTCGGTTGTTTGTCATCTGCCTGCTCTCAAGCAACACCTACTTCACACTAATTTGTGACAGCCGCCATCGACGACCTTGTTGCTTCTGCATCTTCCACCCTCCTCTTCAGTCCAGCCGCTTCACCCCGTCGTCGCATTTGGCAGCCATCACATTGCGTCGGACCAGTCATACGCCCCACCCCCCCGCCGTTGATAAATCCGTCTCTCCCTCTTTTCTACATTCTGTCGGCTGACATACTCGAGGTATGACAGCGCGATTCTGGAAAAATTTTCGTCACTTTTTTGTTGATCTCGTAAGGCCATCTGAAGAAAGGGTACGGTTGTAGGATGATCGAGGGATGACATAATTTAGTGAGGGCTATGTAGAAGGAGGTTATTGATTTAAAGCAGTACGGGTGAAGTTAAATGGGCATAGGGCGTGATAGGGGGTTTAGTAGCCAAAAAGCAAGTGGGGGATGTTAGTAGCTGTGCTAGCATGTGGGGGAAATTATTAACGGGAGAATATTGAGCTGATGAGAACAGGATCAAGAAAGGGGCTGAAAGAGTCAGGCGGGTAATAAGGAGCGCAGTAGTGGCACCGTTAACCTCTTCAAGTGAGTAGCCGACACAAGTCTACCCTGTTAAAGTTAAAAGGTGGGCCACACAGTATTAGAAGTAGAGGGGGGTGGTTAGATATATAAGATCGAGGGCCATTCTATCATGTACAGGTGCGAGATTTACCGGAGGGGACGATAGCGACGGGGCAGGAAGGACAAGCACGCGACTAGCGAAGTATAGGCTTAAAATACAGTCTCCCTCAACGGTTTCACTGACGCAAGGTATCGTCTGCCGCGGTGCTGTCCTTGATACGGATGTAAGAGCCCCGAGCCCGTTATCCGTATTGATTCCCTAAATCACCGTCCAGCAGTCTGAGTCTTTGAAGTAAATGGCTTATGAACCGACGTCTCACCGCTTTATCCGGAGCAAGGGGCACGCCCATCTGCACCCCTCATACCCCCCACAGTCTCAGCCCCACTTCCGTATGAGAAGCAGAAACCTTCGTATATCATTACCACACTCCTTACTACTTTAATTTGAGTGAGGAATGGTGCCTAAGGCGTTAGCACACGTTCCCTACACGAGAGCGACGGCAAGGGCTGACGGTCCCAATTGAACGGCCCAACCTGTCACATAATACCATCCCTAAAGTACGACGCAATACCTCCTGATGCAGGACGCAGCAGACACACCAGACGCATTGTTTCCTCACAGACCAGCGGGAGACGTAGTAGACTTCTAACATAACCCCGACCCACAGGCAACGAGCAGCCGGGCGCGTTGGTGCGCGGTTCACATGTAGATTACGTCCAAAGAGAGACACATGAAGTGACACCTTACAAAATCTCATAAAGTCAAGCCACGGTCCTTTTTGCTAACGACCAAAACTGAGACGGACGCGGACAACGGATAGAGCTTAATGGAAACTTCCGGGAGTGTCGCTAAATGATTTATGGTGCGTATTGAGGGGTTCTAGCTGAATCCAAGTGAGACACAGAGCTGTCGTGGATATCCTAAGAAACGAGTTATCTTGTGTTCAGTAGTAGACGTAGTTAGATGCTGGATTAAAAAAGTCTATTCATCTGGCCCCACGTAGGCGCGTATAGTGCTTACGCAGGGGAAGAGCAAGCAAGGCGGCATTATTGAGCGATGAGGTGGTAATGTTATTGTGAAATAGAGGTTATCTGCCACAGCTGTAAGTAACAGCGATGTATATGTAGTGAGGACATGTGTACATAGTACTGCACCTTGACAGGAAGGGGGGCCTAGGAGGCCTGCCAACCATTCCTCATTAATTCGTATCTAATGGCAGAAAGTCGGAAAGACCAAATGTGAAAAAGTGATTATAAACGGTTCGTAACACTCGAAGTCGACTTACATTGAAAGGCTCGGGTTCAGACTCCCCCATGCAGTGCCTCCACGTCGGGCACGCCTAGATCAGGAGGTGTAGAGACTCCCTTGAGAAGGGTTGATAGTGGAGTTGACTAGGATAAGGAGGCAGGACGATACGGAAAATGTGGCTATGCGAATTAGGTCGTAGGATGCGGATCATTTGAAAAGCACAGCGACACGCATTGATTGCGAAGGGGCTGGTTGTTTTAGCCAACGAGACAGGTCGAGGGGTTACATTATGACACAAGTGTAGCCTAGTTGATGACAAAATACTTACTAGAAGAATACGTAGGACAGAGGTTGTTCATCCAAGTTGCGCTATAAGGGGAATAGGTTCCCTACACATCCGTGTAATGGATCAATTTGGTTTAAACGAGAGCAGCAACTTCGATTTGGTGAGACCTGATCCTAAGACACCACGATATGTATCCGCATTCAAGACACAGTTATCAGGTACGAGTGATAGTGGGAAGATGCGTGGTAGATTGTAGTAGAGAAGTGCCGCGGCTGGTTCATAGATCATTGCTGCAAAAGGCGGCGCTGATCTGCAGTACACCCTCCATTCAGTTGTTTCTGCTATGAAACGAGTGATGAGAGATGGATTTTGAGATAGGTCGATTGAGAAAATAGAAAGAAGGATGTTAGATGAAAGAATAGTTAATGTGTTTTTCACTCGGAGGGCGGGTTCACGCTGGTTTAGCTCAGTCACGAGAAGAGTAATCGCCAAAAGAGATCGAGAGGCGTTAGTAAGCGGGCTCCGCCACCAGGATGAAGAGAAATGAGGGACTATTAGAGAGGAGCTAGCACAATCATTTTGCCAACGGGCCCATACGGGTAAGGGCCACGGGAAAAGAGCACGCCTTCGAACCGCAAAGCAGGGACACGTAAGTCTCCTTGACGTCTAGACGCGTCAGAATCTTCATACCAGAGGCAGCAAAGTCTCTGAATAACTAATGCCCCTGCATACAAAGTCAATATGATCACTACACACAAGCACGGAGAGATCAGAGCAAAGTACACTGCCACAGCACTCTTCTCCACAATAAGAGACGAGACCCCCGAACCAGAGATCCTCGGTCAGAGTACGACAAACGGCCCCCGTCGCTGGGGGTAGTAGAGAGGAAGCCCGGGGCAACGGCGCTAATGAATCGCCAGGCAGAATTCAAAAAGGACGGAACAAGTAGACTAGACAAAGAAAGACAGGCGGGGAAAGAGCCGACGGGAGGAGAAAGAGGAGAAAAGCGGGGGGGAAATGGGGGGGGACCGGGGTACGTCAAGTAACTTGACAACGGAAGGTGTGTGGTAGACAGTCTAGCAACAATGATCGCCACTGGACCACAATTAGCAGGAATCGGCCCATAACACAATGCCCCGCTTTCTCAGATGACATCGAGGCGGACTGACGACATCCGAGTGCGCCCTAGCTGGCTACGCTCCCGTTAGAACACAAGTACGAACCCCCGGTCGTGGTTGCAGCCGCTAACCGGCCAGCAACAGGCCACAGCCGCTCGCCTGAACGGAACGCAAAACATCCACGCTTGTCACACAGCTCCGAAGAGTGCGCCAAGTGCACCTCGTGACCACGAACGAAGAGCGCCAAGGAGGGTGCGACTACGAGGGGCATCCGAGTTGCAGAAAATATAACTCCGCGACACGCCGTACTTAGAGCGCTCCGCCTTTATCCTGCAAACCACGCCTGCAACGCTTCTGCAAGCTGGTTCAGGTGACTGACTACATAGCCTCCGCCCCCAACACAGAATCCCGAGAGATGCCATCCGAAGGTTAGCTGAGAGCTCCGCCCACTGAGGACTTGTCCGAGGGGTTGACTCTCCTACGGGCTGCAGACCGGCTTCGTTGGCAAGGACACTGACCGTGGCAACGTCAGAGGGAGGATGTAGAGGCAAGCTGGAACATCGGGAGGTGGTCAGAGGTTGTGTTCTGGTGTTCGGGTAACAGGTCGCCAACCGGCTGAGTTATGGTACGGTGTTGGGGATCGGTTGGAGCGTGGAGGTGTTGTGGTGTTGAAGGTGGTGTCTTTGGTAGATGCGGCGTTTGGCGGGGGTTATGTTGGTTGTTTGTAGGGGGGGGGGGTTTGGGTGTGGTGGTTTGTGAGGGTTATTTGGTTTGTTTTTCGTTCTTGGCGTTTGGGTGAGAATGGGTTGGCACGTGGATCTGGGGTGTTTGGTGCACTCGTGTTTAGTAGTATTAGTGAGACTGTGTTGATAGAGTTACTCTGGGGGTGGGAGGGGTCGGTGTGGTGGTTGGGGGGCTCTGGGGGATGGGGAGTCGGGTTGTGTTTTGGGTGTCGGGGTAGGGGCAGTAGGGGCGCTGAGCTTGTTTTGGGACTGGCTGTATGACTTGTTGCCAATGGGGAGTGTGTGGTGGTGGCCTGTTAGGTGAGGAGGGGCTGAGATGGGGGAGAAGGTGTGCGCAGTGCTTGTGGGCAGTGTCCGGTTTCTGTGTTTCTGGGTTGTTGGGTGTGTCTTTTTTTGAGAGGGGGGTGGGTTGTAGGGAGCGGTCGCTGGTGTTGTTGCTGGTGTGTATGACGGGGGTGTGGGTGGTTGGGGGGCGTGGTGAGGTGTTGGGAGGGGGGGGCGGGGGGAGGCGGCGGGGGGGGAGTAGGGGGGAGGCGTGGGGGTGGGGGCGGGGTTGGGGGGGTGGAGGGCGGTGGGGTGTGGTGGGGGGTGGTGTAGGGGGGTCTTTGGGGGCGTTGGGCGGGGCCGGGGGTCTTTTCTTTGTCTGTCTATACTGTTAGGAGGCCCCAGACCTTGAGGATAGCGAGAATTCTATTTGGTGTTTGGAACTGCACCTCAGTTAGAAGTCTCTCGTAAGCTATGCTCAGGGAGCGATTTCATCACGCTAAGACCAGAAGGGCCAGGATAAGGTTATGAAAGTTGATAATTGAGGACAGAAAGGAATGCCGGAGAGAAAGAGGATAGTGGGCCGATGACTGCGCGGCTTTCTTCACACCAGAGTGGGAAAACAGTGGATTGAACTCAGGTGGCGAGCACACAAATAAGACCCACCCAACAATGTACACACACAAACAAACACTCAACACACACACTCCGTTTCAGGTATACTCGATGGCCTTCAAAAGTATAATAAAATACAACCTTAACCAAAAAATGCAGTCGGCTGCAGTATTGTATATGTCACGTGAATCTCCGGGAATTTGATTCAGCACAGAGCACGGATTCTAAACAGGTGTTGAGAAGAAAACAAAAGCTTTTCGAATGCATAATGTGTGTTACGACGGGGGGGGGGGGGGCGTGGAGGGTGCCATGTTCTCTTTTGCTTGCCTGAGGCGACATTTTTGATAAAAAGATTAACAGAAGAAAACAAAAGACTTAAATGTCCAGGTTTCTGTATTGTTAATTATCAAACAACAATGGCCAGGAATATGTTTTTCTGCTTGGGAGGTTTTGTAAATTTGCGTATCGTATTTTCTTTTAGGGCCATCGAGCTAAAAGGGGGATTCCCCTGGAGGACCAGTTCTGAGGCTTTGCGCAGGTTTTTCGTCTTATATGGATTATTGACAAAACTGGTTGTGTGGCACCACGATAATAAGCATTCATATTATTCCAATAGTTTATTAATATCATTACTATGTCAGCTTTGACTTCACATCTCTTCAGCAGGGACAGTTCCTGCTCCCTGGGTGATCTTCAGATTGCTTTTAACAGCTGAAAGGAGAAGGAAGGAAAGAGGATCTTTACTTTTTTTCTTTAAATTTAAAACAACCCACCAATTCAGACATTTATATTTACTTTGGGAATTTGCTCCATCAAAAATCATAGGCAGCGAAAAAAAAACGCATTATCCAATGAGCGACGGCTCCTTTCACATCAGAACTAGATTTGTTTTCAGTTTCTCAACAGCCGCCCATTAACCCAGATTCCCCCCAAAATTTAAAAAAGACCATACGCAGAACATATAGACTGTTCATGACAAAAATCCCAAAATGCTTTTGAATAGTTATAGCTATCAAATTGATGTCCATAATAGAACTGTTGAGATAAACCAACGACTGTCGTACTTTATCGGTGATGCTCAAAATACAAATTATCTCACAGCCAACTCGATCACTGTTATGAATAACTGAATGAATAGATGGAATATAAGAACATCTTTTCCTATGTATCTATTGTTGTATGAATCAGTAGGATTTATTCGCAAAGGGCGTGACATATTTCCGCCATCTTTATACTATTTGCTCTGGAGCAGATTCATAGCTGACAACTTTAGAGAGAGAATGATTTTGTTTTTATGCTTTGCTTAAGTTTTAAATGCACGTTTGTTTCGTCAGTTCTGTTTATTTCATCCCCCCTGGGATTAGCTCATCTCTTCTCATCCCGTCGCCCACGTCGCAGCAGCTGCAACAGAGTTCAAAGACCCTCATGTGTTGCCTAAGAGCTTGGTTCTGCAGCATCTTTAATTAAATGGCTGGGAATGTTTTTGTGAAAATTTCAAGCGTGGTACTCAAACTCAGCAAAGGAGCCACCAATATGACTCTACGTATATCTGAATATCCAGTCTGTAAAACCAAAGAGCAGAGCATCCCTTATACATCTCCTTCTAATACTTTGATTCCGTGCACGCAGACAGGTCCGCTAGCCTACTCGAAGTGGATCTTTTGCGACCATGGAGTTCGGATCGACGATGGAGTTGTAACTACAAATGGAGAAGACCCCAGCTAGACTCTTTCGATCAAATCGGTTCAACGGTAGTAGGCAGACAGCAGGAGAAGTGACCGTCTGTCGCTTAACTGATGGTCCCCTGAGCAAGGAGTCCAAGAAGCATCAAGCACTTATTTATATGTTAGGAGGTGAAGATTTCGGAGCCCCCCCCTTTGATGTGACAGAGATGGTTCACACACTGTACGTTGTTTGGTTTAGGAAACTTTCTTTAACTCCTGTTTTGAGAATCGTCGTTTTTCTCCACGGCATCTTTTCGACTGAATTCACTTCGCCCTGCATATAACAGAAAGCCCCCCGCTCGGGGTATTCAGGGTTTTCATACCACTCGAACGTTGGTGCCATAAATCTATACCCCCCCCCACCCACCCACCCACACCACCCCACACACGTGTAATATTTCGGCGTGCTTTCCTTTCTGACTCTCTCCCTGAATAAAAGACAGCCGGCATGATTGATAGTAATGCTGTGCCCCGATTCTCGGAGTCGTTTCAAGTAACTGTGTTAGCATAATCGTTGTTTTGCCTAGAGATAGGAAACATCACGCGGAATTCAACCAAACAGTCCGCCAACACATGTAGCGAATGTTCAGTCGATCGTCCAGTTGCCAGCAAAAGACCACTAACAAAGTATGCGCAGTATCTGTTGAAGATGAACAGATAAACACCCCTCACAACCCAAAATGACCCTACAACATGAGTGAGATCAAAACTTCCTTTGCAAAGCTGGCCTAGCTTATACTGACTGTCTACTTGTCTAGTAAAGGATGCTTAATTATCTTATCCCTATACTTCATGGACACTGCTTGTGTTTTAGGTCGTATGGTCTTTAGATTTTTTTAAAAGAGATGGAAAACATGGAGGCATTGGGGTGAGTTCTAGGCAGAGCACCACATGCGGCTAAAACAACCCATGTAAACACGAGAAAATCTGTGACAAATCACTAGAGTTCCACTTGAAGGTGCGCTGTGACGAAGGTGTTATACACGAACGACCGGAAAAAAGTATAAAAACAAAACGTTAAAAGGAAATTTTCAGATAGGATATTTTATGGTTATTTCCCGTACGAGCCCAGTCGGGGGTACTTGAGTGTGATCATTGAGATCTAAGAGGTGTTGTAAGCTGAAGTTTGCCCTACTGTGGTCCAAGAACGCACCATACTGGGTGCTGATCGAATTGGACCAACAAGAACGGATATGCTGTCATCCCCTCTGTTGAGAGCCAAGCGATGATGGTGAGCCTAGGGTGAATAATGAATCCAGAAAGAATTGAGGAATGGCGAATGAAAGAAAGGATAAATGCAAAAATTATGTAGTAAGAAACCTTTTAGTGAGGTGTCTTGCTTTAGCGTGGTTATGTTGGGACGCTGGGATTTGGAATGCGAGTTCGGATATTTCAAGAGGCTTCTTTTTTTTTTATTTTAAAAAATGGAAATGGGAATCCAACTGCGGCAAGACGTTATGTTTATCTCCCTCATGCAAAGTAGTGAGAAATGTCTCAACTGGCCCTGGTACTTCTGCATCCGTGTGATAGTTTTGAGATTGCGGTTGGCAGCCTAGGTAAATTTGGGAGGCTAGCATGGGGGGGGGCGCGGGAGGAGCAGGGTTTTTGTTAATGTTCATTAGTTAGGGTTTAGCACGGTCTTCTAGAGGCACGGTGAAGGTGAGCTTTTTGTTGTGTGAACATGGGTAGTAATCGTGTGTGTATATTGAAACTCCATATCTAGGCATGAGGGTGGGTGGGTGGAATCAAATAGCCAGTTCCATGGGGCATAGAGGGCGGGTTTCGACAGGATAGTTAGTCGTGGGGGAGTTCCCGATAAGGGAGTATGGGGACATTTTGCGGCAGGAGCGGGTGAAGAATTTTACAATCTACGCCCGTCAGGGAGAAGGAGGAGAGTGGTTGGTAGCCGGACGGAGAGAGCGGATGACCTGAGAAGAAATTGTATCTCCCCACCTCCCCACCCCCCAATAACCTCCCCCTTCTCTTCATCTCGAGGCTCCGACTGGGCACCCGGACAGCCACGCAGATCCCGTCGAGAGAGTCCATTGGGGGGGGGGGGGGTAGTCTATAGCTAATGAATTGTTTATTCATGCTTCTTTTCGTTGGCGGCACATCTCGTGCTCTCGTCAGACCTCTCGCACACAGTTGACTTACACAGTATATACGGGGTGAAAAGAGCCATAGTGTAGTCGAGCGGTTCTCTGTTCTTGTATTATTAAACGTGGGGAAATAATAGGCCTGGATTGCTTTTGAAAGCAGTATAGATCTGCCCACGGTAAGGGGATAAGTCCATCGCCACTCGGGCGACTTGCATCTCGAGTCCTAGGATTGCTTGTCATGCTGTTCGAGGATATATTGACATTCGTCTCCGAGGTGCCTCGCTCAGTGAGGGCGGTCGCCGGCCCGCGCGGGCTCCTGCTGGAATCGCACCTAAGCAGCTAATTTTAAAGAAGGTATAACGTGTTGTGTTGATATATTTCCTCAAATTCGACTCACTGATGAAGTGCCTATTGTGTGTGGATGATGCGGACGGCATGCAGGCATGATGCTGTATCTCAGTGTCTAATGTTCATGTTTGGCATTTGTTTTCGACGGGTGTAATGTGCGTCTGTTGGAGACAAACTGATATCATCTGAACACTGTGAAGCCCACGTCAGCCCACCAGTGTATCACCAGCCAGGGTGAGGATAACCCGCTTTCCCGACTCCACACCCCCCTCGTTCGCATTCATTTCAACTCAGCTCACCCTGCCGCTCCCCTTCCGTCATTTTTGATGGCACACTTGGCAACCAATCCGCTTCCTGTAATTCTACGAATTGGTGGCCGATTTTCTTTTTCTTTTTTAAGATTTCTTCTTTCCTCCTGTCATGCTGTGAAAAGCAATTCTGAAGATCACCACGGCAGGGGCAGAACTGTCTTCTGAAGAGATGTGAGTCAAAGCTGCATAGTAATGATTATTATTTTCACTATTGATGAATATGATGATTATTATCTGGGCCACACAACCAGTTTTGTCAATGAAATTTGTAGATTTTCCTGCGATAAGCTGCAGATCTGTCTCCAGGGTGAATCCACCTTTAGCTCGATGGACCTAAAAGAAAAGACGATTCAGAAAATTACAAATTCCTCCCTTTGCAGAAATCATATTCTGCATTGTTGTTTGATAATTAACAAACTGAATCCTGGACATGATCTTTGTGTTTCTTTATCTTTTGTCTCATTCGCCTCAGCACAAAGTGAACATGGCACCCCACGCGTCGTTAACACACGTTATGCATTCGAAAACTTTGTTTCTCAACACATGTTAGATCCGTGCTCTGTGCGATCACTTCTGAGCTTCACGTGACAGAACAATACTGCAGGCCACTGCTTTGTGAAGGTTTATTTATTTATTTTGAAGGCATCATTACCGTAACTGAGTGTGTGTGTGTGTGTGTGTGTGTGTTTGTGTGTGTCTTGTGTGTGCGTATTTGTGTGTTATGTCCCATGAGACGGATGGCATTTCTTTTATACCGGCTTCTGTGTGGGTGTGAATCTCCAGAGGGAGCTAGTTTTACTTGGAGCTGTCCAATATGAAATAGAAGTTCCTCAGGGGAAAAGTTGAGAGCATCAGCAGCGGTGACGCACCCCCCCCCCACCCTCCTGCTCCAGAGGATCTGTGAATTTAATCTCCTTCTGTCGGCACCTTGAAGGGAAGCTCGGTTGCTCAGTTGCCCACTTGCACTGTATTGTATATATTGTGTATTGTAATCACTGCTGCTCACGAGCTGCAGCGGGCCTCGCTCTCACGCTCCACCGAGCGGCAGCGGGCCTCGGACGTCTCGGTGCTCGATCTCCGAGTCGGTGCGTTGAACTCTGAGCTAACAGTCGCTCAGCGCCCCCTGAACTCTGAAGATCTGACCTGGAGTCAGGGGAAATATTATTATAATCACACTGTATGCAGAGGGATTTGAACTCAGGGAAATGCCAGCGAATAGGTCGCAGCTCAGCTCTGCATCTGCTGGCAGGTCTGAGTTCTGCTCGCCTTATCAAATAAATTGGACAGTGGCCATTTCCCATTTGCCTCCTCAGAAAGGTTCTGGCTCACCACAGGGTCTCCTGCTCGTGGCGCTGGCTGATGGGAAGACTACTTAGAATAATTGTCCTCAGAAAGGATGCCCTCCCAATGCCGCCGCCTACATGCCTCTGCAAGTGTGTGTGTCTGTGTGTGTGTGTGTCTGTGTGTGTGTGTCTGTGTGTGTCTGTTAGTGTGTGTGTCTGTGTGTGGGAGAGCAAAAGGAGGAAGCCTTTTCAAAGCATGTGTCAGGATCTGTGTTCAACATGTGTTCACTCCAGACTCGGCTTGTTACTGAGACAAGAAAGGGACAAAACTTCCTTTTACTTTACAGGAGTAAGTGGAACATGTGTTGTTTTGTTAATGGTCTTTATATTTATATTTATCTGTAAGTTAGACAATGTAGATGCAGGAAATGTGGAGAGGCTCATAAAATATGTATGAAAGACGCCTTTTCACCACTGATGTCATCCACAGTGAGAAGGGTGTGTGCTGATCACTTCATTACTCTTTTCTGTGTGTGTTTGTGCGTGTGTGTGTGTGTGTGTGTGTGTGTGTGTCTGTGTGTGGCTTTAGGTTTCAAACCCTCGTACAGTATCGTCTCCGATGACGCACGTTAATGTGAAGATGAGCTTTGATGTTATCTGCAGCCTCACAGAGAAACGTCCTGTGGTCTATTCCCACATGAGGATCAGGTTGTGGACAATGGCGGTGGGCGGTGGGGTGGGTGTCCAGGCTGTGGAAACACAAAAGCAGTTTTCTGACAAAGCAACGCTTCAGGTGTCGGGGTTGTTTTGTACTGAACTTGCAACTTGCAGAGATTAAACCTGGGTTTGAAACATGATTTATATTCAATTAAGTTTTGGATTCTTGTTCAGAGAGAAGAAGAATCCACAGCTACCTGGACACTGATGAGCTGCAGCCACAGCACTAATGCAGTTAGGTCACCACTGTAGGAGACACTTAAAAACACTTGAGAACATCAATAGAATTAAAGGGTTTTAATTAAATGTGCAGTTCGGGTGTTTTTCTTAGACTCGTCCCTCCGCTCGGGCGCTGTGATCAGCTGGAGGTGATGGTGAGGGTGATGTCATCAAACATCTGTTATACTCCATCACAGAACATCTTTACTTTTACATCACATGCTCAAAGGGTTTAAAGGTAAATGTATGTCTTAAAAAGTGAAGCAAAACTCCTGAATATATAGTTTATATGCAGAAACTGTACATATAAGAAGCAATTGGCACAAAACTTGAAGGATGAATGGAACAATCGCATATTTGTGGACAAAGGTGCAGAAACAGGATGTGTATTTTCACTTAAAATTGCTAAGTAGGATTTTTTAGGTCAAAATGATAAATCTACTGTGTTTGTTTAGTAATTTTCCATCTACCAAGCAGCGTTCATACACTGTCAGGGGGTCAGGTCGGGGGGGGTTGTGGTTATTTGCGGTTCTGTATCTTGCTCAAGGACACTTTACAATGCAGACTGCAGGTGCCGGGGATCAAACCGTCGACCCTCTGGTGTGTGGCCGACCCTCTGTACCTCTCCCCGAAACCACAAACGCACAAATTGTACATAACAAAAAAAAATAAGAGCCTTTTATCTGCGGCTACAGCAACAAGCAGCCTCTGTTTCCAGACCTGCAGTTGTGTTTCTCTCTAAGCAGCAGGAATCCGGGCGCAGCAAGTCGGAACACGGCCGAGATTTTAAACTCCTGAGATCCTTAAACTTAAAAGGGACACGCTGAGCCGTCTCCTGTACACCGTAATTATAACGTCTGGATCTTTTCCGTAGCAGCAGACATCACGAGACTCGCTTCCCTGATGCAATTATTTGCGTAGCCTAAAAACACAAAAAGCATTTTTCTGGTTTTTTTTTGTGTCCCCTGGAGCCGTACTCCACGAGCTGCTGTAGCTCTGTTTCCGAGCAGATCATCAAAACAACTAAATGCTCGTCCTCTTTTCTCCTCCAGTGAATCCTCAGATCAGGATTCTGAACTTCTGGGCCACACGGCGCCGCACGTCCAAGCCCGTCTGCGTTTATTCTTCACATTTCAGTCAGAAGTGGCTGAACTACTGGGCCTGCTGCTAATGTCCCTGCTGGCTGCGTCCCTCTCGCTCGTTCTCTCGTCCGACTCGGGGTAATGAGCATTAGCTCCCGTGCGTCGCTCGGCCAAGTGAACATCTGTGGCTGCTCCAGTCGTCGGGGGCCTCACATTGTGGTGCAGCTCCACGGATCCAAACCGACACCTCTCTTGTCTCGGGGCAACAATGACGATCACGTTGCATGAGGCCTCTCTCTCTCTCCTCCTCTGGGTTCTGCTGCGTGTGCATGTTGCTCTATCTCTCGAGCCCAGGAGGCGAAAAACCCCAAAACGCTTTTTAAAGGAGAAGTCATCAGGTTTCTGTTTGTTTCATCCTCACGTTACAGCCTCATTTCTGCTTCTTCTTCTTCTGATCATCGTCTCTGTCTTTTCACGACTCTGCAGGTTTCTGTTGAGCCACGGTGAATATTTAACTTTTCTTTTTGTTTAACAACGAAGCCAGGAAGTAGAAATAAATAAAAATATGTGCACCAGTACACAGCCGGATCCAGCAGAGAGCAGGCGGGGGCGCCGACCCCCTAGAATTCTGACAAGCCCCCTGCAGCCACACACAGACACACACAAACAGACACACACAAACAGACACACACTAGATGTTTTCTTCCATGTTTCACTGGCAGACCAGGAAAGTAGTTCCCTCCTCTGTCAACCATCCAACATTTTCTGCTCAGGCAGCTCCACATTCACACGCTGGCTACTTCCTGTTTTTCTCCATCATTGCAAACAGGGATGTGAAACTCCAAAACTCCAAACTCAAGTAAAACTACCTGATGAAATCATAGTATTACTGCGTAGTATTACTGCTGAATATCCTTTGGTACGTGCTGTGCTATATGGAAAGATGAAATATTACTGCTCACAGCTCAGACCTGGTTTCCAGTCAGGTCCTCTGTATTAAATTGTGTTGTCATCGCGGCCAGGATCACTTAAATCATTCCCGTAACAATAAACCAACAACAATCAGGCGTCATCCACATTAGTAAGATTAAAAAATGCATCATCGCTGCTATGGAAACATTTTGGTACCTTCGCTGATTCGTCAGGATCAGATCAGATCCCTTAATTCAATTGTCATAAATCATTAATATTGTATTCGCACTGGTACTTAACATGAACTGTAGTATTGATAGTATGTGCTAATATTAAATATATGAATACTTTTAAATTATTCAGTGCTTTTAACGATGTTCAAAGACATGTTACATAAGTCCGAACAGAAAGAGACAAGCAGACGTATATATCAAAATAAAAAGAACTCCCACAGTTTTCCATGTGAACGTGTTTCTTCAGCACGTTTGGCTTCATGTTTGAAGTCGTTCAGACGCAGCAGAGCAGTCGGTGAACTTCAGCGAGCGGCTCAGTGGAGGAGGCGTCCACACGTCCACGCTGTTTACACTCCTCCGTTTACATTATGCTCAGATTTGATGGCAGTAGAGAGATGATTTAGTGTTTTTTTTTCGAACGTCGGGTCAAGTGAACGCTCCGGAGAAGTTCTGAAAACCAGCACTCACAACTTTTGATATGCTTCCAAACGATAAACACAACACAACACAACATCAGCAGCAGCAGCAGCAGTAGAGCGGCGCTGAGGCTGAAACACGGTGCACGGCGGCGTGAGCGTAAATAAATAAACCACATGTCACCGGACACATAAAAGCTCCACATCCACAAACCGGCCAAAGGACAAATAAAAAAAAATCTGCACTTATTTTGAATTATACATATCTCCGCGAAATGGAATTTGTTTGTGTCTGCACAGGAGCAGAAGTGGCGAGGTTGTCTGCAAAGTGCCGCCTCAGAGGAACTAATGGAGCTTCTGCCTGCACACGACTGGGGGGGGGAGAAGCCTGTTTGTGCTGAAATGCAAAAAGGGAGTGCAGCTAATGCCTCTGAGACGCCGGGCTCTGACATTCTGCTTGATTTGCTTGTTTATTTACTTTTCTGCCTTCGTCCGTGCGAGTCGCTGAAGGGACGAAGGTGAAGCCTGGCCCCGTCCACCGGGGGGGCCTCGCTCCCCCGATTAGATGTTTGTTTTCCACATCACACGGTGAACGCCAAATACCACAGTCCAATCTGCCCTTGGGGCTGGCAGACGTGAGAGGTCCAGGTCGTCGGTGCCCAGATGAAACATTCAGAAAATGAGAAAAGATCGAGAGGGTGTTTGTGTAAAAGAATAAAAATCAAGCCTCATCAAAAAGAATAATTCTGTTGTGGAGCTGGCGGAGCTCAAGATGGAGTCGGTGAAGTGAGAGAGGTCGTGATCGTTGACTGATTGTCACCTCGAGTGGAGGGAAATGATTTCTCTAAAAATATATCAAAAATGTGTCTTCTCCATATCCGTTCTCACTATTTAGACCATTTCTCCCCTTTTTTATGTCTTGTTTTTGAGTATAATTATTATTTGGCTATAATATCTTTCGCAATCAAAATAAATACTTGGGTCTTGAAACGTGGTGATTTTGCTAAAACGAAATCTTCAAGGCAAAAGAAATGAAAATAAACACAAACCAACCTTAAACCCAAAACACATGTGGAGTGTTGTAGACAAGGAAAACTACAATAAGTTGACTTCACAACTAAATATTGTGTAGTCAAAGCATAATTGCATATAGGAAATTAACCACATGTTACAGTGCTCCGTTGGTACAATGCACTCAGATAAGATAAGATAAGATAAGATAAGAAGTCCTTTATTAATGCCATAATGGGGAAATTTGCAATGTTAAAGCAGCAACACATAAGTAGCAGTACTTGGTGGAAGGAGTATAAAGACATAGAAATATACAACAATATATAGAAAAAATATATAAATGTGATTGAACTGGTATATACACTGTAGAGAAATATATCATGT
This sequence comes from Pseudopleuronectes americanus, assembly GCA_038501795.1. Taxonomy (NCBI): domain Eukaryota; kingdom Metazoa; phylum Chordata; class Actinopteri; order Pleuronectiformes; family Pleuronectidae; genus Pseudopleuronectes; species Pseudopleuronectes americanus. Next base: position 20,229,413 of record CM076728.1, on the reverse strand, counting down.
TCCAGAATATGTACAGGAAACGGTTTATATTGCAGAGACATTTTTACAAATCACAGTCTTCAATCTTGAATGCATCCTGTTGCTGAAGGTCAAATATAATCTATAACAATAGAGCCTTGAATGTGCATCCATGGCTGAAAGTAGTCCCTCACAGCTGCAAACATGTTTTTAACTATAAACCATTTTTAAAGATTTGACAATCGTAACAACTGTAGTATTATGGCAGCTTTACCCTTTAGAACAAAGACAACAAGCAGAATTGAGGTGTTTAAAAACAGGGACGGAGCTGGAAGAGCTCCATTAAGAAAGGTTACAGCTTTTTGGGTAAATCACAGTTTTCATATACCCATACGTATCCCTGCAGCTGAATGTGGAGCTCTGTATTCATCCACGGCTGAAAATAGTCCCCAACAAATGGTCCCCACCATAACCTTTTAAAAAAAGAACACGGTTCCCTGCTGCAGCCACGTTTCTACGTGAAAGAAAACTATACAAATTGTGACCTTCTTGAACAAAAAGAAGAAAGATTTTATACTTTAGCAGGAGCCGGTGACAACTGTAGAATAATTGCAGCTTTACCCTTTAAAGCTCAGTTTCATTGACTTGTTGTGCTCAGAGACGACGTGTCTCAAAGTTTAAAGAAACAGAATTAGTCCTAAGAGTCACAGAGACGTTGTGTAATTGCAGCGTTTAGCAGGAGAACGTCTTACCTCAGCATTAGCTGTTTGATCTCTGCTGTAATTATCGGGCTTTACTCGTCTCTTCTGGAAGAATTTTAACTTTACGCTGTTTGTTCGTCTCACGGCAGCTGGAACAAAGCGCTGCTGGTTGTCCTCTGAGTGTCTGGGACGGGGAGATTTGTCTTTGTGACGACACTCTTGATAACCAGGGACGTGCCGTTGTTAACCACGTCTCATTTTTCCAGGAGCCACATTTATCACACGAGGAATAAATCAGATCAGCAGCTGCAGTTTCAAATTCTAGCAATTTGCTCTGCGATATTTCCCCAGCTCCTCTCTCTCTCCTTTTCTAATTTTCGGATATCTCTCCCCATTAAAAAGTCGGTCCCTGGCAGACGCAGCACCGGCTCCGGTTCTCCAGCTGTGCAGGAGAAGAAAAAACCCTCAAAGCTGTTTACTGGTGGAGATAAATACCAGAGATATCAAAGTGCTCCAGATGATTGATAAGATCTCTGCTTCTGATCCGAGGGAGGAGGAGCCGTGTTCCTCGCCGTCTATCTCGGGGAAGTCATTACGGTGCCAGGGAAAATTTGTAAGTGGTTATTGGCGTTTACATCTTGTCGGGAAGAAGGAGTTAGATTAAAGGCCCTGAAGCAGAGCGTGCTGCAAAATGTTTCTCACCGAGGAAACTCCAGATCGAAAAACATAACTTTGGAAACAGTTGACAGGTTAGTGAGCAGTGGGGAGAGAGAGCTACAAGCTGATGGACATGAGACTGGACTTGATATTTGTTGAGGAGGAAAGATTCAAAGTTTGGCAACGACAACACGATTTGCAGATTGAGATCATATTCTAATCCGATAAACCCCTAACAGACGGCTCGTCAATATACTTATATTTACAAATTACTTTACGCTTTATACTTTTTTACTTGCAATATACTTACATCTGCAGGATTATGTGAGCAATTTACACTTATACCTGCTTTAGCTTTCTCTCTATCTTTTGTATCGTGAGCCAGATACAAGTACATTTCGTTCAGATATGCACTTTGTCGTGTGAATAGTTTTTGCACGACAATAAAAGTCTACTAAAGTTTAAATTTTGGGCCATAAAATATGTTTTCCTGTTTGAACTAATACAATAAGCTTCTTATACTGCTGCTCGACCAGTGACATCATTAAACACGTCTCCATCATGTGTCAGGAGTCGCTCCTCTGCTGTTTCTCAACATGCACGAACCTTAACTCTTTTAAATAATTCGTATTCATCCAGCATCGTACGCAGAGTTTGACATTTTATTATGAAACTTAAATCAAATTGTAAAATACATTCAGCTCTTAAATGCATTCTTACCGTGAGTTTCATTACACTGGGGAGAAAAGAAAAAAGAAATAAGTCCCGTTTTGTCACAGCTCTGCCTGAGGCGACGTTCTCTTCAAATATTTTCAATAAATAATCTTCCACAGCTCCATTAAGGAACAAAATTAAAGACTCTGAGGCTGTAATTTGATTTAGTCCTAGCTTTTCACACGTTATTTATTAACGGCAGCCAGTCAGATTAAATTACAGCGTGTGGCGCCGCCGCGGTTGACATGATTTCTGGCAGCGAGTGTCATAAATGGGTCATGAGGACGTTGGCCTCCGAGCACCCGGCGGAGAGCAGAGGCAGAGACAAAGAGAGAGGGACGCTCTAATTGGAACAGAGGTCAAACAAAACAGTGTCGAGAGGGATTTTAATGATTTGTTTGTTAAATTCATGTGTCACACGAGTTCTAGTTCCACAGAACCTTTGTTGAACATGTTAAGTTCGGGACAAATTGGTCGACTGCCCCAGTGTGAGTTTCTCTTTGTAGGGAAACGTGTGATTTTTCATCTAGTGGGAAGTTAAAGAGTCTTCAGTAGAGGGAGCTCCTCTCCCCCGGAGAAAACTCCTCATACTTAATATGTTGCACACTTATATATTCTCTCTACTTATGTCTTTACACAGGTAGAGGACAAGGGTTCAAATTCGTTTTTATTACCTCAGAGAAATGCTCTGATATTCCAGTCTCTGCCGTTGCAGCTTCTCACATCTGCACCTCCAGTCTCCTGTAAACCTTAATTGCAAAACAGGTATTTTAATCAGGCCAGATGTTTTACAGCAGTGGATTCAGTAGAGTCGTTGACACTGGGAGCTGTGGAGCCAGCGAAGTGAGCGAGCAGCATCTGGGAGGTGAGGCCCAGCAGCAGCTCACAGTCTGATAGGTGTCTGGCAGGTAGCAGCTCTGTGTCAGGGCCTCACGCCTCCTCTCCATCTTCTCCCTGAGCAGCAGTCCAGCTCGTGGAGACCCTGAGAACTTGGTGCTGAGTGTTATCGCTGTTCAATGAGGAGCCTGATTCACGCGGTGCTCCCACGGGTCAGAGCCTCATCCCCTCTCCTGAAAAAGAGCCGTCTGATTTAAAAACATGGCTTCAGCACAATATGCAGGCCCCCCCCCCTTTCAAAAGATGATGATGAATATGTAGTGGCCTTTTAGAAAGCTGCCGGTGAGTGAAGCTAATGAATATAAATACACAGAATCACTCATCGGGGTTTTGCTTCCTCACCACGAAATAGTCTGGAAATGGTTCTGCCCGACAATGAGGTGTAATTATCGTCGGGGGGGGTGATCAGTGTTTTCACAGGCTCCAGTAATCAAGTAGCAACTAGGTCACCTCGTTTTTTACCATTTTCCTCTTTTCCCAACTCACATCAAAGGGAACACGCGTCATCGGGATGATTTCTTAAACGTTACATATTTCTGTTTCATCTCCCACTGACGGAGCCGTGAAAGATAATTACCGTGTTTTCTCTAACGTGTGGGATTTGATGAAAGACGACAATAAAGAGCTGCAACCTTCTGTAGTGTTGGTTTTCGAGACAGGGAGGGGTCGAGAGGGTTCGTAGCAGAGGTGAGGAAAAGGGAAAAGATGACTCGTATGTTCCCTCAGTGCAACGACCTCACCTCCTCTCAGAGTCAGGGAGCATGTCAGGTCCCATGAGGACGGTTCCAACCAGCTCTGTTCACTGATGAAGACCATGTGATGCAGATCAAAGCCATGTTAAAGTCAGTTAGAGGACTTTAAAGACAGAGAACAGGATTTAGTTCAGGATCATGTCTTTTGTCATATCTCCTGAAATCCTCTTTAAATCCTGATTGCAATGAATTCATGAAAAGTTCTGACCACAGCAACAAAATAAAAGTATGGAAGAAGAAGAAGATAAAAACTCCTCCATCACTTCATTATGAAATTATGTGATAATATACCTTGTTGTGTATCGGTCTTATTTCTACCTTCCTTCATTCCGTCGGTGGAGGAGAAGGTAGAGCGGATCGTCCTCAAACCAGAATGTCGGGGGTTCAATCCCCGTCACCGGTGCCATGAAGGAGTGATGAGAAGCAAATGAATATAAAAGTGCTTTAACTTTAACATGTTTATTAGTAATATGAACCAAGAGTTGTATAGAACGTTGAACCATAGATGGATAAAGATGGATGAAATGACAGCTTCCCAAATGTGAAGCCAAATCCTCCTGATCGCCCCCCTGGTGGCCGGTTGCAGTACAGGTCATAAACCTCACCTCCTTCCATTTCAAATGATTTCAGATGGTTAGTCAGTGGTCTGCAACATTACAGCCTGCATTTGTTAATATGGAATAATTATTATACAACTGCATGGTTTTCTTTAAACACTTGATAAGTATCATGAGCAGAAAACAGAGAATAACAGTGAAACCATTCAAATCCAGATCCGGTCTTTATTACCAGTTAAAAGTTTCCATGCAGAATTTTAAAATGTTTATCCGAGGCAACACAAACTTATTATCACGTCCCCGTCCGGTTATTAGTGAGTTGTCTCGATGGCACCGAGCAGACAAACAGAAGCCAGATATGTAAATAATTCATCTCCGTCTAGTGTTTCATGAAAAAGAGACGGAGGGATCGATAATGTGCGTCTCCGTGGACGAGCCGTTTGTCTCCATCAAGCAGGAGTGAGGCCAAGGCTCTGTGGTCAAATAACCAGCAGCAGAATAACTGGGAATGTTGTGAGTCTGTTTGGTTTTTAGTATTCTGCCGGTGGACCTCGTGATATCAGGTCTAGATAAAGTCACAGAGGACGGCTGCCAGTTCAGATTGCTCGCCGCTGATTGGATCCCTCTCTGGGAAACACATGAAAAGAAAATCAGATCATATCAACTCGATTCCACTTTGTTTTTTTAAGCGTTTTACGAGACAGAAATATTAATTTCTCTTCAGAAAATCCTTCCTGCTACTTTCAGTCACTTTCGACATTGTTTTCATTATTGATTGGACTCGTGATGTTTCAGGTTTAAATCTATATAGAGGCTGCAGCTACAGTAAATAGATTATAATGGTAAAAAGATATAGATCTGGTCAGACCATTCTGTAGTTTATGAATATTGGAATCAATACCAGAGCTTAATGTCCCAATAGCACGATAACCATAGTTTCTTCTTACTATTTATTTACCTTTTTTATTCTTTAATCTATCCCTTATTTATTTGTGTGGCAGCAAATTAAATAAATAGGTTTAATATATGAATTCAAGCATCGGGACAAATAACATCCACTAAAACAGAAAGTATACATGAAACTTCAATCTTACACTGGTCTTATTTCATGTTTTCATAGGTTTCCACATCCAGAACAGTGTTGGGAGTGTGGGCACATTTATTTTTAATGCATGTGAGATGTAATATTTGCAGATACGGCAGAAGATTTATGCATCGACATGAGTTTGTTTGCACACATGTAGGCAGGTACTGAACATGCATATTCTCTACGGGCATTATAAATGTATGGATGCATCTGTGTGTGCATCCGTGCATACATGTCCACTTATAGAGTGAATCTGGGTTGAGTGTAAAACTGTATGTGAAGGTACATTATGTTCATGCTTCAGTAATTCTCCCCCTTTGGAACTAACCAACTTAAATAATCAGTTAATCTGTTGATTAATTGGTTCATTATTATGTCTGTGAAATGTTCAAAATGTTCAAAATCATCTGTGATTAATGTCTCTGGACTTTTTTTGTCCAAGTACAAAGAACATTCAAGTTATCGATGCTGAATAAGCAACAAATCATCAAATGTTTGAAGAGGATGAGAATTATTTGTGGATTATTGAATCAAACAATGATTCAACCTCATAAATCTAATGGAACCACATGGTCCTGCCACTGTAACGATATTTTGTACATTTTATGTAAAGAAGAAATACAGAAATATCCACTTGTTATAGAATAGACTGCAGCTTAATGTGTTTTATATGAAATAGATAGATTAAAAAACCAAACAGATTGAGACAATTTGATGATTAAACATCAAATCTATAAAAAAAAATAGAAGAGACAGGGTCGTTAAAAGCAAGATCATAAAAAGAACATGATTATTTTGTAATATTTTATTTCATATTGATATTAAGTGCTGACGAATGCAGTGAAATTAGAATTTAGGAGTGAATCTGAAAATGCACGATAACATGATTTTAACGTTCTTCCATTTCTGTCTAGTCCATCGAACTGTGAATCATATCCATATTCAAAGCCATAATTTTAGCAAAGAATAATTTCAGGTTTCACATTCTGAGCCCAGACGGTATAAAGAGAGAGTCAGTTGTGTGAGTTTCCAGATTCAAACCTCCTCCCTCCTGAAGTGACTCCTCCAGCTGCAGCAGGTTCTCCCTGAGGAGATGAAGGACGAAGCCTCTCGCCTCCAAACCCATAAACCATCCTCATATTGTGTCTTTAGGAAACTCAACATTAAAAGTAATTAGAAGAAGTTCCCTCTCTCAGGATGTGAAGGCTTTCAGGTGTTTAATTAGAGCGTATAAACGTCCCATGTGACCCACAGCGCCCCCTCTCCTCCGCCCTCGTGCATCATCCCTCCGTCACCTCCATTCATCTCTGTTATTGATTCATCTGTGGAATTGCTTCTGCCATGACGCAATGCGAGGAGGAGGTCCACCGCTCACGGAGGGCGCTGACCTCCGACCTCGCCCGTAAATCACAACCTCCAATGAAACTCACTCGTCCCGTTCTCTCTCTCCTCTTCTCCTCTTTCTCCTGCTGCAGGGTCAAAGCAAAGAAGGGGGTGAACCTGCTCCAGACCAGGTCCAAGAACGCCCAGTGGAAGGTGGACTGGGAGGTGCAGTCCGGGGCCAAGCACTCCATCGCCACCATCGAGGTGAACAAGAACAAAGGAGTCAAACAGGGGTAAGTCAGCAGAACACCCTGTCCCATCCCAGTGGGCGAAGGTTTCCCAGTTTAAACCAGTCACAGCTCTCTCTCTCTCTCTCTCTCTCTCTCTCTGATTAAAGGCAGATTTTAAATGCCCGAGGAGCCACGGAAGATAAAACACAGCTCAGGCCGGCCGACTGAAGCACCCTCTGCTTTACAGCACAAAGTTTAATGAATTGAATGTTATCTCCTTAGTCTCACTACATCTGCTGTTAATCCAGAGGACGTGGGGAGATGAGGTGGACGCCTGTGACCGAGGACATTATCATAACTTTCAGATAAGATCGTGTCTGAGAGCAGTCATTATGCAGAGTTCCTCTGAAGTGGAGACAAAACAGAATATTGTTGTAAATGGTTCAGAGCTTATTAATGTGTTTGTTGTTTGTCTCCAGCCGAGGAGGTTATGTCATCATTTGGTTTGTCCGTTCACAGGATTACCTTAAAAAACAGCTGGACTGGTTTTTTAACAGAACTTTAGTGGAGGTGGATTCAGGATCTTTCAAAAATTATCAGGGAATAATTCATGGATTTTAATGAAGGCAGGTGTATTTAGGGGGTCTGATATTTATGAGTGGATTAGTGAATATAAATATAAATGTGGTTTCATAAGGAGACCTGACCCAACAAAGGCCTCTGCGCCTTCTCTCTCTAAAAAAACTACTTTCATTACTATTATCTTTGCTTAGTTATTTCTCATTTCCCATATTCCAATTTGTCCCTCCTCAATTTCACAAGGAACGTAAACGATTTTACTCATATCAGCATAAGAGAGCGTTAACTTGTATTTTAATCCATAATGTTTTTACCGTACATGCAGATAGTCGGACGTGAACGTTTCCGCTGCAGTTGTCGCTCTTTACTATGTGAAGGTGTAACTGTTGCATGTGAGAGTGACCTCCGTGTACATGCACAATTTTACATGTACACACATAGTTACAGAGATACACAAAAATCTGCACATTGCACGTGGAGGCGACGCCCAAACACAGAAGAAGAAGTTAGTGTGGACGAGGCATCGGTCACATTGGGTTCACTGTTTTTTTTACATGACGCCCTGAACTCATCACAGTGGGGGGGCATCACAGATAATTAGCGTGAAGTCTTGTTACGTGATATTTTCAGGTCATTAAGAACCAAAGCTGTGGGAGTCCCACAGAGAATCAGACGTCAGGTCCAAACCTCGGCCTCCACCCGAGGAGACAGGACGGAGACAGGATGGAGACAGGAGAGTGTCCCTCACCTGGACACCGACCTGCTCCTCTGTTTACTCCCTGGCGCCTCAGTGGCTTTTCTTTGCTTTATTTACTGACCCGTGTCATGTAATCTCTGCCACCCTGTCACAGTGTGGGGAAACGTCCAGTGGGGTCAAGCACGGGCAGAGGAACACTGTGTCACGCTGCATTTTGTCAGAAACCCAGAAGAGCACCTCGAGCCGAGCAGACACACAAAGGCCCGGTGCAGTGAGAGTCACGGAAGGATTGTGTTGTTTTCTGATGCTTCGTTTTCTGTCAAATTGATTGAACACAAGCATGAAATCTTTATTTTATGAAACACACTCAGGATTCTGAAACGTGTTGTGAAATTGCTTCACAGCGTTTGTTCTGATTGTGCAGTTTTTCACAAAATAACTTTAATACTTTAAAATCTCTCCTATTAATTGAGGATTCCTGATGTTTTCCTCTTTTGTGTCACTGTCAAAAAAAAACACATCCCCAGCTATTTGTTGTTACGTAAACCGACTTTAGCAGAAAACTAATTTCCTAAAGTAATGTTATTTTTCATATATATTTAAATGATTAGAGCATCAACTTATTATTATAAGTCAGTGTTTGTGGGAGAATGAGTCAGCGGAAGCAAAGCTGGGTCCAGATGTTGTTTTTCATCCATAGATGCATCGTTGTGTGTGTCTCACTTTTTTAATAATCCTACACAAAGTGGCTTTTAGTATTATTTTTTCATTTTCACAGCAAAGACACATGATAATTGTTGTTTTCTAACTTTTCACACTTTTCTAACTTTTCACACAGATAATTTACTTGATTGAAATAATCCACTACAAGAAAGAACTCAGCATGTAAAACATTGTATCACCAGCAAAGTGTACTTCCTGTATGAAAAGTAAAAAGTACTACAAGTTTGAGGTTGAGCTCATTTGCTTTTATATACTTTTATAAACTATGTACATCATATTCTGTAAGATCATCATATTCCAGTGAGTTATTCCACTGGTTCATTCAGAATTCCCTCTACACATTAAGGAACTCTCCTTCCTTCAATTCATCAGAAACATTCAACATCCACTCAGCTGTCAGCTGTCAATCAAATGTGGAGGAGTAAAAACTCACAGTGTAGTAGAGTTAGAAAGTTACACGATAGCCCCAAACTAGTACAAGTACCTTGAGTGTTTACTTAAGTATAGTACTTGTGTAAATGTACATGACTGAATTGATTTGAAGCACAAATTAGTTAACTTGAAATGTGATAGTTTCCTGCGAGTGTTTCAACTTCTACTTTACTCAGAGAAATATCTACTTCAGACTTCTATGAGCTGAATAAAAAATATATTCCTGCCAATTAAGTTGCATGAATATGACGGAATTCAAATACTTTCTTGTGCGTCTTTAATTCGTCTGAAAGAAACAGACAAATATAGACGTGCACCGCAGGTTCCGTGTATTTTAATGGTTCACGATGAATCCGTTGTGCGTTGTGAATAGTTTGTGTTTTCACGCTTTCAACCCTCACGTCCCCCTGCAGCGTTTCTTTTTGATTATATTCTTATTTGTTTTTTGAAGGAAGAGCATTCACTCCTCTTTCCCTTTGTGTTTGATGTTGAGTGGGTTCACAAGCGCACAACTTCCTTCCTCTAAGAAGCTACACACCGCCGCCGCAGACGACACTTTACAGTAATGAGCCCCAAAAAAATACACAAAATCTCAAGACAATTCTCTCCATAATTACCCAGTTTAATTGAAGTAATACGGCGAAATCTAATATGCTCTTAGTAATTGTTTCCGTTCATGTGTCTGTTTGTGTTCAAGCAGCAAACAAATACCCCCCGAACCCCAAAAAAACACGAATACACACTCCCTGCGTTGATGAGAACCAAACACACACACACACACTCGAACAACATCTGAGCGTCAGTTCTGTCTGAACATCTGGTTGTGTTTACTCTAAACTACCTGAGTCAAAGGGAAACGAGGAGACAGTGTTTTCCCATCCGGGCGTCATGTTGATCTCTTCATCAGTCTCCACTCTTCATTATTCTCTTCCTCCTCTTCATCAGTCTCCTCTCTTCATTATTCCTTCCTCCTCTTCATCACGCTCCACTCTTCATTATTCTCTTCCTCCTCTTCATCAGTCTCCACTCTTCATTATTCTCTTCCTCCTCTTCATCACGCTCCACTCTTCATTATTCTCTTCCTCCTCTTCATCAGTCTCCTCTCTTCATTATTCTCTTCCTCCTCTTCATCAGTCTCCTCTCTTCATTATTCCTTCCTCCTCTTCATCAGTCTCCACTCTTCATTATTCTCTTCCTCCTCTTCATCAGTCTCCACTCTTCATTATTCTCTTCCTCCTCTTCATCAGTCTCCTCTCTTCATTATTCTCTTCCTCCTCTTCATCAGTCTCCACTCTTCATTATTCCTTCCTCCTCTTCATCAGTCTCCACTCTTCATTATTCTCTTCCTCCTCTTCATCACGCTCCACTCTTCATTATTCTCTTCCTCCTCTTCATCAGTCTCCACTCTTCATTATTCCTTCCTCCTCTTCATCAGCTCACTGTTCACTCAGTGCCGGGGACCATGTTTAGTTTTTTTGTCCGTCTCCTGTAAACCTTCAATCTGGACCCGTCCCCGTCCGACAGCGTCTCCACGGTAACGCCACGTGAACCGGTTGCATTATTGATTGCGGTCAACGGGGTTTCAAATGAGAAATGTTCTCCGGCGTTACAACTGTCACAGCGACACAACGAGCGGATCATTTAATAAGACGCTTGTGTTCTGGTTGGCTCTGAATAATTCAACGATAAACAGCGGACGGGAGGAGAAAAAGAGCCGGAGCAGATTTAAAGTGCCTCGATATCGACTCCCAGCCAGGACAAATAAACAAGCTGACAAATACTCTACTACTCCACCCGTCTGTTTTCTCTATCAGGGGGGAAAATGAGTTTATTTAAGGACAATGAATGTTCCCCCAGTGTCTGTTTACTGAAATTATTACAACGCGCAAGTAAACATCTTATTGTATAAAAGTCTCTGGGACACGCTGGCGGCCTGTGCAGGGTTAAGGCCTCCTGTGATTGGCTCCAGTCCCCCGGTGACCCTGGAGGAATGGATGGATGTATACAAACCTGGAAGTCTTGTCCATAGTGTGAGGCCTCAGTGAAATAATGTGAATCTGGCAGTTTTTAGCAATTTGAAATACTTAATTGGATCTGCAATGGTTCCACTCAAGGCCTGGTTAGCCTAGCTTAGCATAGAGACGTTAAGGAAGTGAGAAAACCCCTGACAACCTTGATACAGATGTTTTAGGAACGTGATGATCATTAGAATCTTCAACCCCTTCAACCAGCTTCTGGGACATCAGATGAATCCTGGACGGGTTTGATTGACCCCCTGATTGGATCCTTCATTGCTGTGGGGAATTGAAACTCAAATGAAAGAGCACAGTTGTGTAGCTGTGGAGTAAATGCTCTTCAAATACAGATGTGGGTCTCGGCTCGTGTTCCCACTCAGTTCTTCTTACATCGACGTACTTTATTTATCTTTGACTGATACGTATCAGAGCCTCTAACCGTGGACCAGCTCCTCCCTCCTCCATCGTCTCTCCTCTTCTTCTGCTGCTGGAGTTCTCCTCGCGCTGCTTTGATCCAATGATCTCTCCCTATTAATCAGTTCAAACAGAGCTCTGATCAAAGAATGAAATCCCCCCCCGAGTCCTGACGAGGCCCCCGAGCTGCAGCTTTTTAAAGTATAGACTCTGTGCTCGACTCATGCTACATCATTAACTTAATGGAGACAAGGCTCGAGTTTCTTCAGCCGTGTTTACTTCCTCCCTCTGATCCTCTGTTACGAAATCAACCATTTAACTTTTCACTGCCCACGAGTTTTAAAAAAATGCTTTTATATGTAGAGTTATTGTTTTTTTCTTTTTTACATTGGTTTAAATTACATCTCCAGGGAATAGACGAGGGAAACCAGAGAATGAGAGAGTTCACAGAAAAACCTCCTTTAAGGGTCATTGTGGTTTATTTGTGTATCTGAAACCTCAACACTGACTTTAATGAGGTAACACAATGCACAATTAAACATGTTGTTGAAAAGTTCATGTCTAATCGCATGGAGGTGTTTGAAGCAAGTGTCATAACACAGCAGAGGAAAACACGTGTTTGCTTATTTCTTGTTATTTCACTGTTACAGTCGTATCATGAAGCTTTTATCTGGATCTTCACTGCCCACGTAAAGCCTGTGTCCTTTATGTCCACACGGTTGCTAAGCAATACATCTATCAGAGTTTCTGACGACAACTATCATGATGACAACGGAGGAGGTTGAGATAATGTTCCGACGCAACCGGACGTAATCAGCGATGATCCAACTCACCGACCGGCGAAGTCTCTCCTCGAATAGCTCGTTGTTGAAATTGTTTCCTCGTGTTTTATTGTAGTTTTGCAATCGTACCGCTCCAGAAATGTTAGATATGCAGAAGTTATCAGACATTTTGCAAAACAGTCGCTGGGAAGTTCTGCATTTGTGCGTCAGATACAGAGAAAGACACACTGACGCTTAAAAATCAAACCACATCAAATCTTGCTACTATGCTACTAAAATGAAATGAAAAAAAACTTTTAGTTACAGACCTTGATCGACGTTGCACGAACACAGACGACTGGCAGATGGCTCCGGTTTTCATATCAAACACTTTATCTCTTCCCTTTATCCTTTGGAATCCCACCTGACGATTACTTTACATCTTCAACAGGTCGGCAGCGACATATAGAGACAAACAACCGTTCTCCCTTTGGTCTAATTAGTCTCCAATCAGCCAAACACTAATCTGCAGGTCGGTGGACTGTGGAGAAAAAACACGGGGTGAACACGTAAAGATAAACCAGGAGCATCAGTTCTCTGAAGTCACAACACAGGCGATCAAAACCTTTATCAGAGAATACAGAAGGGATCCGGGGGCATGTGCAGAGAGTCGGTGAAAGGCGAAATATCATTTTTCAGCTTTTCTCTCTTTACCGCTTTCGTTCCCCGATTTATAATTCACTCCACATGGATTTTAAAAAGGCCCCTCTCACCCGAGTCGTGGTTTTTTCTTCCTGCAGCGTGGTGGCAGCGGGCGGCGGCGTATCGAGCGGCCGCACGTGTTGACACTACCGTGGGCCGTGTTGATGACAGCTTCAGTGTGTCACAGGCAGACGGGGGGGGTGTTTGTTTTCAGTGAGTGATGTGGAGACAAACAGGCCGAGATCTCATCACGCTTTGTTCCTCCGGAGGAACCTTCTGTGGGCGGCGGGGAGTTTGATCCAGCTTTCATTAAAAAGCTCTCAGGCCGAATGGTAGGGTGGGTGGGTGGGGGGGGGACGGGTCTGAAGGACAGACGGCGAGCGCTCAGCTTTCAACTGGAGGTGGTGCTCGGAGAGGGGTTTGATTCCCGTCACGCGTGGAGACAGATTTAATTTGCCCCCTCGCCACCAGTGAGATGGTTTCCTGTTAAGCTCGTTGGATCTGAGGATTACAAGAGAGAAAAGAGGGATTCTTCAGAACGCAAAATGTGGAGGATACTCAGCAAACTCTCCCAACGTCCACGTCCATCAGAACAATCAAGTTCCCAAAGTTATCGACAGTTCAGAAAAGAAAATCTCCAGCCATCGCAATTACGGTTATTCTGAAAGTGACGGGGCTGAATCAAAATGTGCAATCTCCTTTCACAAGCTCCGAACTCAGAGGCCTCGGAGATGGAAGGAGAAAAGATTAGGGGAGCAGTGATTGTTTTATTGACGAGAGCTGCCCACTGTTTTCATTCAGAGACGATCACTGACTTGTGATAACTCCATCGCAGGGATTAGAGAATCTGTCACTTCTCATCAGCTTCGGTTCTGTCGCTTAAACAAGAGAAACTCAGTCAGGAGAATGGGACAAAGTCTGTTATCAGTTTTCTTAGATAATTAGTTATTAGTTGAGATGTGTGATATCACTTTACTGCAGATCTGAATTAAAGAGCAGATCTGAGAATCTTTTAATTAACACTTTATTAAACACTGCAATTTTTTTGACATATTCACAGATTTACCAGTGAATAATCACATTAAATAAGGATTTAAATGTGTTTTCATAAGGGGACACTTACTACTACTACCTCTACTTAGTGTCATTCTAGTGAAAGGTTTATAAAACACTTGGGTACAGTCGAGGTGAGATGGTGATTTTCATTAAAACGTTTCCTGACTTATTCTATATTTAACCAAGATCATCACCATCTCTGTATGTTAATTAAAGTAACCATAGAAACTTATACTTCGAATATGAACCTGTGGTAATTGATATTTCACATACGAGCAGTGGAAATAAACTGTAAACACATCACTGACTTGATTTCAGTTCTAAAGATGAACTGAGAGTCGCATGTTGAAGGTCGGTCGTGCACCGACTCCTCTTCTTCCTCAGTTTTGGTCTCCACCGACTCCCGAGGGAAACGTGTGGCTCATCAGCTCCTTAATGGGGCAATTAGCCGGGTGTGGGGCTTCTTTAATGAAGTCACGAACGGCCTGGACACAGAAACACCTCATATCATAACGACTGGACAGTAAAACTCTATTAATAAAAACCACTCGCATGGTGAATCATCTCCTCTCAGGACCCCGAGCATCAGATTCGCCTCCGCTGCTTATTTTTCACGCCAAGCAATCAAATCCGTGCGTGAGTTTAAAAAAAGAACAGAGGTTGGTATTCTGCTGGCGAGTCACGACGCTGTAAACGTTTCACTGTGACCTTTAAGGTCCTGACGCCATTTTAACTGCCTTGTATCTGTCAGGAGACCTGAGATCCAGCAATCAGCCTGACGGAGGGGAAAGTTAGAAACAGGCCTTTTCCTCAGAGAACGAGTCCGATAACTTGTGAGAGCCGAGCTGAATGCAAAACAGTGACTGGAGCTTTTTACTCTGGAATCTAATTTACTGATCGATCTTCAAACTGTGTTAAAAGCACATTCACCAGGTTACTTAGTCCACACTGGAATACGCCTGAAGAGATTTAGATCAAGTTGAGCAAATACTCAAAATATAACAATACACACACGTGTCAAGAGTCTCAGCTCTGAAGCCGTGAAGAATCCTCCACGTCTCTTCTTCAGGGTAACTGGAGGAAAACTTTAAGTGATATTTTGGCCTTTGGTTGTGACTCCCTGTGTGTGTGTGTGTGTGTGTGTGTGTGTGTGTTTGTTGTTGTTGTCGCTCCACAGGGACGTGCTGGGCAACGTGGAGGTGATGCAGCTGGATTTCGAGATGGAGAACTTCACCAGCCTGTCCGTGACGCGGAGGATCAACTGGAACATCGACTACAAGGGTCAGAACCCCCCGCCCGACTCGGACAAGGTGGTGACGGAGCTGACGGTGGTGCAGCGGGACATCCAGGCCATCATCCCTCTGGCCATGGTGAGTGGAGGAACAGACAGATTCATACACACATCATGAGTATTGAGCTACTTTTATTCATTCGCTTCTGATTGGTTCCCGACCACCAGCGGTGAATGTAGAGCGCCGCTAACACTTCCTGTCAGTTCAACCTCGTCGTTAGTTCAAGAACTGAAATCCCTGCTCTTACATTTCCCCCCCACTGTTTCTCGTTTGTAGTATTTTGTGCAACAAGGCAACAAACTGCACAGTAGACAATCTACTTCCTGTTTACACCAGCACACACATGACCAGTGTTGCGGGATATGGAATTAAAATATTCATCTGGACCGAGATTGTTTCAATCATTTCTTTTAAAACTAAATAGTTTAAACCCTGATTTAGCCTCAATTCTAAAACTGTGGATTAAAATATAATAATTACAATTATGAACATCCCAGACAAATAAATGTAATTGTCCAGTTTCTCTCTTTGCACTGATTCGCTGCTTGTTGAGAAAGTCGACCAATCCCAGAACTCTTAAGTGTCTGTTGCTCGTTTAATCGTCTGCTCTCCTCGTGAAAGGTGGCAATTAGTGAAGGTAGTAAACAGATTATGGGAACTGAGGGAAATTAATCAAGCACCGCGGGCTAGGCCTCGCCCTCTCTCTCCCTCGCCCTCCCCCCCCGACCTCCCCCCTGGTGGTCTTTCTTCTCTCATTTGAAACTCAGAGACAGAAAAAGTCCAACCGCACATTATATCCGTTCATTAAAATTGACTGTATGTGGTAAATAATCCAGATGATGGAGTGGATGTGAAGGAGTCGCAGGGGGAGAGAGGGATCTGGTGACGGCAGCAGCTCTGTGGTCACCACCGCAGCACTGATTTGTGTTGTACGCCATAAAATACACACGTGTTGTAGAAGAACACCTCATCTCTCAGTGAAAGGTTTGGCTGCTTTACACGAGGCTGGGTTATACGTTTCATATTTGCATAATTACAAGTGTTCCACACCTAAAGCTTCATTAAATATACTGGAGCTGCAGTTATGACTCCGTGCACGGCACATCTGTGTGCACGGCACATCTGTTGCAACATAAGGTTCATTTTATATCTCTGGTCCCTCTTGACATTTGGGATTAACGTGCGGTTGTACACAGATGTGTTCGGCTGCGATGCAAAATGAGATTTCTCCCCGTGTGAACTTAACCGTGTTAAAAAAAATGTACATTCCAGAGCAAGATGGCAGAAACGTTTGTTGCCTTTTCTCAGTCACATCATCGTGCCGCCTGGTTATTATTTCTCTTTAGCTGCAGTCGCTAAGCAGAGGAGTCGTGTTAATGAATCAGGACAGAGAAAAGGGATCGGGTTTGTCTTTGGTCTTCTAAGGGCAAAAACTTTTTGTTTTAAAAAAACCCGAAATAGAACCTGTCTGTTACACTTTGCAGACTAATCCCCGCTAAGCTCGAGGAATCCAGAAAGTTTTCACACCCTGGGAATTGCCTCTAATGCGTCAGACATCACCGACGTTGTTCCACAATAAAAATAGAATAAATTCACTTGGAGACGGAACCGGAGACCAGGTTCAGATCGGCTCGCTATCGCTCTGGAGGCTGTCAGACGACACGCTGCAGGTGCGTGGGCAGAGAAACGCATATCGTCAAACAACGGTTATTGATTTCCACGTGTGAGGTTAGAGCTGCAGGTGGCCGCTGCACCAGGGATGAGCTTTAATTCATCATCCTCTCTCTGTGTGTGTGTGTGTGTGGTGACTAATTGGATATCAGACTGAAACCCGGACTCTCCAGTTCTCCCACTGGGGCGAAGTGCCGCAATATAAACAACGTTAACGCCCATGAAAGGTGATTGATGAGCTGCCAATAGGTGGCGCTATCAACGCCAGCAGAACACACTACCTCTATCATGATGGCAGCTCGTTGAGAGGCTTAATGGGACAGTTTGAGGTGAAGAGGAACTGATGAGAACATCGATAGGTTTGTTAACTGACCCTCATGAAGCTGGAAGTTGTCCTGGTTTGAAGTTATGATTCATAGTTTGATTTAAATTGTAAGTTAAATGAAGGATTAGGACGGAAGATTTAATATTGAAGGCCGTGGAGTCAGTGTTGTTGCTTCTATTTATTTCTTAAACATCTGTCAATATCTTCAAAATAAATAAATAAACGTGATAATTAAGAATGAATATTATCCCGTTGCTTCTCTTAGAGCCACTCATTTCACACTGTGCTCTTATTAACCCTCGAGGCCGTTGCAGTGTGGTATGAATAAGCTGCTGATGAGTATTGATTTGGTTGAGTGGCTGTGAAAGTGGAGCTTCCCAGTGAGGATCTGTTCTCACAGCAGGTGACACTTCAGCTGCTCTTCACAGGAACTAAAACACTGAGGTTTGAAAGTGATGCTTTCAAACCTCAGCTGCAGAACGACTGCAGTGACACACTGTGGCCACCGGGGCTTCAACAAAACCAACCAGTGGGTCTCAAGGGTGGTTTATTGGGTCGTTAAAGGAATTAAAACAGAAACGAATGAGGTCAGAAGACAAAACGTCTCAGATGCTTCACGTCCCTCGACTTCTTCTTGCTCTAGAATCCCTGTCGCTTCAGTGGAAGATGCAAATCACACACCACTTCTCATCTGGTGCCGTCAACCCACTGACAGCTTGTGGAAAAGATCAGCACTTTGAGAAAGTGCTGATACAGAGCGGCTGGTTCTGTCTCTCCACAATACAAACACCATGCCGTTCGGGTTACAGAGCGACAGGGACGAAGGCTGTAGCGCCCCCTCGTGGAAGAAGAGAGCAACAGCAACGTAGGAGTGTAAAGGTTGAAAGAATTATTTCCTACAAATGGGAAAATTAATAGAAACTATGGCTTCACGTAAAGATGGAGATTTGCAATGTTAAGATGTTTAAGTTTGTACTAAGAGGGGTGGAGCCTAAGAGAGAGATCAATGACACTGCACGCCCTCCTACACCAGCACCCATTGGACGATATTAGCTGTCAATCACACGGTATCTGAACATCATGCTGCATTGAAGAAGACTTGAAACTAGAGATTGAGACACAAACCCTTCAGGAAAATGTTTACTGACGTTATAAAGTGACAAGTTGAGTCATTTTCTCGTAGACTCACAGCTCCTGGTAAAGTTAAATCAACCCTGAGGCCTGTAACTCATTTAAAAACACTAATAACACAAACTCACTGACGTCCACACCACTCTGAGCAAAGAGTCGATGAATTTAACAAACAGAAAAGACGGAGGATGATGCAGAGCAGCAGGAGGCGGCGGCGGTTTTGCCAGAACCCCCGGCTCCATTAGCTGCTCGGCGCCACAGTCGCTGCCAGATGTTCAATAAGAGATGATGTTTTGTGTTGTGCGAACCTCACAGCATGAAGTCACGCGTTCCGGTTCCACGTGTGTGTATTCGTCCTCGTGCCTTCGTACAGACTCACATCTGGCGGAGCTGTGTTGTTTCCATTATTCAGAGGCAGGTGGAGCGGGTGACGGTGGAACCGAGTATTTAACGTCTCACACGCTAAGTAACCGCGGCGACTGTGAAACCCAAGAGCCCGTGGGAGGCTGCACAGTAATGGATTACATTTAATGGGGTTACATTAACCACGGGCAAATGAGACACACAGAGAGAGAGAGAGAGAGAGAATCAGTTGTTGGTCTAATAAACCATGTAAATCAATTAAAGTGCGATGATGCACATGTTTGACAATCAATTACAAGACAATATTTCCAATTTAGCTATAAAAAAAAGCTCAATATAACATTCTGAAACTGGATTCTACAATTTTTTTTTATTTATTATACCAACTGAACTCAATATGATGCACAGCAGAGCACATAACCTCAAATAATGGAATTTGAATTTGATCCGCAGCACATTTCACTCACTTGTAGATATGAGTCACCTTAATAAACCTGATTTTCCATCGAGATCCATGAATCATTTCTTTGGGAAATTGGTTAAAAGATCCTGGATCCTCCTGATGAGGATTTACACCAAACTCTAACGGCCTCCTCTCTGACCTGTAGCTCTTCCGTCCAACATCATGAACATCTGCCCAGTTGTTATTGTTTTTGGCAGCTGATCGTGGATTATGATTAAAAGTTTATTGCTTAGATTTACAATTTGCCTGCTCACATATTGTAAATACATCTATGATTACAAACCGTGACCACAGCTCCCTTCATCTCTGTCAGACTTTATTTGTGTAGATGCTTAAAACGTAGTTACACACCTCCTGCGTGATGGCGGCAGCTGGTCTGCATCTGGGGTTTCTGATATGAATATTATATCTCCTTTAGGCAACTAGGACTCTACAGTATGAAGCCGAGCATCTTCCACTTCCGCAATATCTATAAAAACCTTGTTAAGACAAGTCAGCAGAAACGTGCTGGTGCTTTCACAGCGGCAGGAAGTGTTTATTTACATATTTACATTTGAGGCGTATTGAACAGATGAACGTTAAACTGCAGGAAAGATCATTTCCAATCTGAATTCTGCTGTGAACCACACGAGACGTGGAGAAAGTAGAAGAGACCTTGGAGGAGCTCAGAGGCTCAGGATCAGGATGTCAGACCTCGTGAAGCCCTATGAGGCAAATTGTGATTGATGAATATGGGCCTTACATATAACATTTGATTGATTGATTGAAACAGACAGGGTTAAAAAAACACAATCACCTTCCTTCAAGTTTTATTTGTCATGTGCAGTTAACACAGGGTCAAGAGGAGTGAGAGAAAACGCTCAGCTCAGCGGAGCAGTAATTAAATTAGAATACAAGCAAGGTAGAAAGAGACTACTTTAAAAAAGCATAGTCAAATATAATACAATACAAAAACTATATACATTCAAAGGAATACTTATATATATATATAGTTATACATGGGATCATTCTTTTAGTTTAATAGATACAAAATAAAAACATAATTAAAACTTCCTGTGGTTTAGTTTCACTGTGACTGAAACAAACCCACTAAGTTCAGTGTGATGCTCGAGCAACAACATTGGTTTTCCTTTGTTTTCCCATTAAATCCTAATAGGTGCTTTGCCTCATACAGAACTCAGTAATTAGGTAAAATGGTAGCTGTGTGCAGTCATGGCTGATTTTCAGCTTGCCGGCTGATTCCAGGTAAGCATAATTAGAGCTCCCAGAGCAGCGCACATTTAATTGTGAAGTGTCTCTTGTAGTGTGAGTACTTAGCAGATGCCAGCACAGCGAGGAGAGCTCAGGGATGATGTCTTTCAATTAGGATTTCACCCCCGAGCCCCGTCAATTACCCGCAGAGGTCTGTTGTGCTTTGCTCCCTTTTATACAAACAAAGGGAATCAACAACCGAAAAACAAAGCTTCTCTAACGCTTTAGAGGGGAGGCGAGAGGAAGCGATTACATTAGAAATTAAAATGTGATGTGAAATGACATTTAGGTTTGATATTTAAAGGCTTATTCAGTGGAATGGAAACAGAGGAAGCTTCAGCTGACTTCTTAATTCATTAATTTAATCTGTTTCCATTGGACTTTGCTGCCATTTGGTTTTATAGAGGCTGGAACTTTATATTCTGACTTTTATTTGTACATTTCCTACGTATTATATATATCTTTTCATTATAGTGTGCAAATTGAAATCGTCCACTCGTTTTTTCTCTAGTTTTACTTTTGTGGCATCGACCAGTTCTCATATGCAATGTGGGTAAATTACATGGCGAAGTAGAAAGTAAATGAAAAGGCTCCAGACTCTTCTTCACCTCTTCACTGTGATGTGTGGTGGCACCCCGAGAGGTGAGCTGAGGTATGACGCCGACAGACACCTGAGAACTGACTTTCTTCATTATCTGCCTCAGGCCAAACGGCGTGCAGGTGCCGAGGCTTGTGGGTAATACTCCTTCTATGAATAAACAATTTTTAGTCTCGCAGCCGAGACCAAGGAACGTCTTGAAGAACCAGAGCGGGATCAAAGTCACTTCCTGCTGTGATGGAGACGTTAAGATCAAGGACGGGCAGGAATTTAAATCTGATACTTTTTGATTTCAGGATCAACCTGGTGTCAGCCTCTTAATTTAGCCTTGTGTGCTTTTTTCATAAAAATGAAGATGATGGTTTGACAAATTAGGTTTGTTTGATTATATCAGAATTGAGGAGTTATCTCTCCATTGCCTAAGACTTGTTGAGCAAGGTGTTTCTTTCGTGCTAAGTTTCCCTCATTTGAGTTTATCTCCTTTAAATTGGTTTATAGCGAATAAATGAATCATCAAACCTGAAGCCTCTGGGAAGCAGCTCCTTCTGACAGACGTATGAATATATTGAAAAGTGTATTCGTCTCCGCGCTCTGTCATAATTTGACCAAATTAAAGCTCGCCTCATACCGAACAACCCTTAACGATTCAAATTCAAACAATAATACATCTCACTAAGCACTCAGGAATGAATCTAAATGAATAAAAATCATAATGTCTCGACGATGTTATGATAATTCTCGATGTCAAAATGATAGTTTGGTTTTAAATGAACATAAAGATCCATAAAGAAAAAACTTTTCAAGTCTCCTCTCCACGTCTGTGTTTCAGTTTACGATCTTATAATTCAAACATTCTCCTCATCTCGCCTTCCCCTGTTTTACATTTGTTCTTTCTTAATGGACGATAAAAAAGTGTGAATGATAAAAACAACACTTTGCTCTGGAAGCTCCATGGCAACAGCAGCCCGGTCCTGTTGCTGTGGACGTCAGTGAAGCGTGTTTGGTATGAGGACTTCTGATTCCTGCTGAGGCAAACGCCCCCCCCGCCCCTCCTCCAGAAGCTGAGTCTGAAACCAGGGTTACATCAGAGGAAAAGTTCTGCCTCTTACGACACCTGTACTTTAAGTTCGATGCTGTGATTTGCACTTTAAACATGTTTTCCCCAGAACGATTAAGGTAGAGGTCGTTGCTTTTCTCTCCACTGATTCACCTCTTCTCTCTTCTCTCTCTCTCTCTCTCTCTCTCTCTCTCTCTCTCTGCAGGACACTGAGATCATCAACACAGCCATCCTGACCGGACGCACCGTGGCCATCCCTGTCAAAATGGTTTCCATAGAGATGAACGGAGCCGTCACGGACGTGTCCTCCTCCGTGCAGTGCAAGTCCTCCAACGAAGACATCCTGAAGGTACAGAATAAAACCTGAGAGCTCATATCGAGTAGAAGACGTCGTTAGAGAACATCTAATCCCCATACTGAGCATCACATCATCAGGAGAGCAAGAGCATGTAGCAGCGGCGTCCCAGGATCCAGAACGATCACGGCTCAGACTCACGGGGAATCCACGCCACCACGTCTGGTTTTGTTGATTAAGCAAATTAAAGTGGGATCAACAACAACTTGCAGAGCGACATTAGAGGCGGCGATTACGCACTTTATTATTTTACTCCAGTCAATTACGGTCGTAATAGATTTCACCACAGGCAGATTGTTCAGCACAGCCGAGTGTGCCGAGGCCATTTAGCAGCGTCGGTCCTATTAAAGACACGGTGGAGGGGGAGGGAGATGTGACCTCAGGAGGAGTAAACAATGCAATAATGTGTGTGGTTCGATTCCCACGTACCACAAAGCAGCGAGTGGGATTGAAGTAATTTGTGTATCACGCGGCCACTCACCAAAAAGCTGTTGCGTCTGCGAGGCTGGTGACAGCTTTTTGTTTTTCAGAACAACAGGTGCAACATCTGCAGCAGCAGAGAAACACAACACCTGAGTCCTCACACAAACACACACACACACACACACACAACTCTGCACCACACGTGAATTAAAGAGACGCACAAACACAGAGAATGAGAAGAATCGTGATCACAAAATACATATTAAACTTCTGCCTGTAAAACTTTCCTCCTTAACGAGGCTGGTGAGTTACATTTTGAGTTCGGTGCTGCCTCCCACCAGGGTCCTGCAGATCTGTTGAGTCATACCTGCCAAATTTACACCCTGGTCCCTGCAGCGGAGAAGCACTGTGTGTGTTCACCCGACCTGAGCCTGGTGAATATGGTTAAAGCTCTCTTCTGTTACTGGTTCTTGCCAAACAGGCCTCTTGCATTTGTTGCTGACTCCATTTTCAGATGGTATTCGAATTCCTGTCGGCTTCAAGTTCTTGATTTTTGGGTTTGAAGTTAGATAGTTCACATAATGGCCGAGCTGGTTCTGAGAGTTGAATCTCTGCTGATTTAAAAAGTACTTTGCCTGATCCTCTGACTGCTGCCCGCCCGCCAGGTCGATACCATCTGAAATGGCCCGTAGACCCTGAAAGCTGCAATTATCAGGTTGCCCAAAAAGTTTCAGGTTCTCGCCCTGTTGAAAACTCCTCCAAATCTTTACATTGACTGTTTTTAGAGACCTGAATCCAGAAAAGCTGCACTATAGTTTATTTTATTTAACTAACGTGGAATCATATTCCCCTCTTATAGATGCATGAGACATACAAGAGTAAATCTCCACGTTTTCATTTTGAGATGTTTTAATCTCTATCACGACGACGGCTGATTTATTATTTAATAATAACCCAACGTTTCACCTCCATAATGTTCCTTTCTCCCGTGATTTTAATTTGACTTTTGGAAAAACTTGCGTAGCGATCCGATACACACCTGCTTCTTCAATTTCACACTCCCTTACTCTGCTCAGCTCCTCTTGATTCACACAGAGGAGTCGATTCCACCAAAGCTTTTATGATGTGCTGGATAGTTTTTATTTTCCCTTCTGGGGGGAAAGTAGTGTTATCTGGATATAAACTCAGATTCTATGAATATTGTCTGCTCTGTTATGTCCCATTGCTAATTATCAGGAGGTCGATGCTAACGTCCGAGTGTGAGATCGTTAGAACAGCCACAGGGGGTCGGATCCTGCCTCTGAGGGTAGAGATGGATTTTACTCAGGTACCAGGCGAATGATAGCTGTGGTTTTTTTTTATACAGAACCATTTCAACTCTGTGTCCCCCTCATTGGAAGGTTGTGCGGTTATTGATAAAAGGTTTTATCAGGGAGCAGGAGTCCGGACGTGACTCGCTCTTCCATCAACTTTCATGTGCCCGTAACAGAAATCTTTAAATTTGACCCTTCGACTGTTTGGGGGAAAAAAATCCTCTTTGTTTCTTTCTTCGTACTTTTCATTGAACAGTAAAGTTGTCTTATCAAGTCGGGCTAATGAAATCCTCTGTTGTGGTTTAGCAGCTTGTCAAGGTCGGGGTCAGGCAGGTTTGATGGAGGGTTTTTTACAGACTGAGGCCGTGAAGCCACGAAGTCGAATCAGACGCTGACTTCTATCATTGTGCTTGTGAATGGATCTGTTAAATCAGCAGTTTACTGTACGTCCAGTAGATTCTCTCTCTGATGTATCGGGCTCATCTGGGGTGGCTTTAATATCATATTTCTTCAGATGTAAAAAAGTGATGAGAAGGAATCAAATGAGCATGAGACAGATGCTGACATAGGGTTCAACTGTTTGGGACGTGTCTATGTCATGAAATATGTCTTCAAGTTAGAGCTATCTAGTCAAATGTGTAATGTTTACAATAAAACGTGGGACTGGTCTAATTCCAGTAGTTTCACTGGAACAACTGGAACCCCAGATTCTCCCTCTGGAAGTATCTGGGGTTCCACTTTAGTCGAACAGAGCAGGTTTTGCATCAGGCCGCTGCCTCTTCTCGTCATTTATCATTTTTCATTATCCATTACCGACAGGGCGAGCGTGTGATATTGAGTGCGCCTGCTTCAGTGAACTTGCCATTGAGCATTCGAGGCTAATTTAAAATGAGACCTTCAGGCTCAGGAAATACACGAGTCATGACAGTTCAATAAAACATCCTCCAGGAAAAAAACGGAATAAAAAGGATCCACTGCGAGCCGGGACAGGAAAGTGGAGCCCTCCATTACTTTGTTGTTTGTTTCTTTTCTTTAATATAACTCTCACGCCAGAGGTCATGTAAATCTGTTCTAATCACCGTCGTGGTTCTGCTGCAGGAAGCTGGTTGTTGTTTCTTCTCTGAACGCTGCAGATGAGCCGTGCAGAACACTCCCAGCTCCATGCTCTGCAGAACCTCCTCACATCTCCTGTGAGCCTCGTGACTCCCGACAGAAACTCAAACAGCATTTAAACTCAAATCATTCCCTTTGTTCTCAGCCCCCTGCATTTCTCATTTAGATATTTGCCAACCCACGGGCTGTTGTGTGTTTTTAACTTTCCAACTCCGAGAGTAAAAATAGGTAAAGAGGCTGTGATTTGTCTTTTTACAAGGCACTTTTTTTTATTTATTTATTTATTTATTCAGTTCCTTCTTCTTTGGAAATAATGACTAAGCTGCAGAGTGTGCGTCAGGAGCCCTGTGCAGATAAGACAAACCTTCTCCGGTGTGCAGGAATAATTATGAGGGCTGGAGAAGGTGGGAAACTGGAGGCAGAGATAAGGCTCCTCCCTCCGCACCACACGTTCCATATGAGTGACAGCCTGTGCTTTAGTGCGGCTCCCAGTTTATCATCTGAAAGACAAAAGCTAAAGTCTGTTGGTTTATAACATCGAGTGCATCGCTTGTTTTGCTGCGTGAACATTCAGCCACAGAAACGAGCAGGAAAGACGCTGACGCCGATAGAACCCACCAGAAGAAAGAAACACTGAAAAAACATCACGTCTCCTTAAATGCTAGAACCTGCAGAGATGTTTTTATGGTTTGGTAAAAGACCCTTTGTTGTGTCAACTTATCAACGCACAAAGTCAGAACCATAAGGAAGAGTTTTTTTGTTGTGGAAAAAAGAAAGAAATCGACCGACCTGCACCTGAGTCCTGACCCCAAACCATTCCAACGCCCGAGGGGTGAACTGGAGGCGAGAGTGTGAGCCTCACTTTACCAGTGGGTGACCTCACTAATGCTCCTGTGGCTGAATGGGAGCAAATCCCCGCAGCCAGGCTCCAAGCTCAGGATGGGAAAGTATAAAAACCAGAAGAGTGAAGGTGCTTCAACAGCAGATTTATGAAATAATGAGGTAATGATGAGGTTTCTGAAATCTGATATGTAGTAAAGCTCTGGCTTTTAATTGTCAAGTTTTAAAATATAATATAAGGGATCTCATACAAGTAGAAGACACAGATTTTACCCAGAGGTCATGACTGAAAATGGTTTTAAAGAATTGACCTCTGCTGTTTCAAAGATTTGCTGTATATCTTAAAACTCCAGCAGATACACTTTAAAGGCTCCAAACCTCTAAATGATGCCGATGACTTTGCAGAATGAATCATTTAAAAGATATTATTTTAAAAAAGAATATTCCAGAGTCGCAGCTTTCCTGCAGCAGCGTCATTTCTCAAACTCAACTTCATTAATCCAACAACAACAGGCTAATGGAGGCCGCCTCATTTAGCTAACACAGCTAAATGAGCTCATTGGTTCCAGTGCTGGTGGAGCCAGAGAAGCTTCACAGCTACAATCCCACTAATGCTACGACCATATGTCAGCTCTCATTCACTCTCCTTCTGATGCATGTGTTGTCCTCAAATGGAAACTCCATTTGGCAGAGGCGTCGTGGTAATTCATTCAGGGGCTATTTCAATTTGACGGGAGAGTCCTTGGTAATTGTGGTTCCTGTTTTTCGGAATATGATATGTGAACGTCACGGAGACGGACGTTCTGTGTTGTGTGGTTGACATTGAGACGATGGAGAGTTTGTGAAGTAGCCTAGCAACACAAACATCTGCTTCCTTTTTGTGAAGTTCCAAAGAAGCCAAGAGGTCGTTCGCTGACGCCTTCGGATTATTACAACTCCCAACGTGGAGGAAAACAAATGAAAATATTTATCTGGATGTTTTCTGGTCTTTGCCCTTTTTGTATCTGGTTGTGCGGTGCGAGAGCAGGTGGTTCATGCATCGCGCATGTCGTGTTACCATGGTTACCGGACCAGTACATCCCATGTTCCATCCGGTTTGTCTCTTGACCTTTTTCCTTCCGTCTAATAAAGACAACATTTACAACTGAAGAGTTTCTGTTGTTGCTCGGATACAAAGTCTGTCCTCAAATAGTCACAAAACAGCAGAAGGGGAAATCAGCTCTTTGTGTAAATCACAAATTATTGATCATACAATTGATTCATCGTAGATTTGCTGTTTGTTACCTAAATTGTAAATTATTACAATTTATATTTTTGTAATCTTTGTTTACTTTATTTTCAGTACATATAATCAGTTTAGACTCAAATCATTTTGGATAAATTTTTTAGGTTCCGAGAGATGATTTATTATTATTTTTCTCATGTATTGGTATTTTGCCTTTAAAGCATTTTCACGTCAGTTTTTCTCTGGGCTGTGGACGAGCTGCAGTGATGCCATCAGTTTATCTTGGCTTCGAGAGGAAAACATTCTCCCCGCTCCCTCCCAAAAGCTGCAGGAATAAACACTGGGCGTACCGAGCTGGAAAGATGGGGGCACTTATCGGTCCGGAAGGGTCTAAAGGTCAATTCATGGTTTCTGTGTCCTCGTGGCTGCGAGGAGCCGAGTGTCGTAAATTCCTCAAGCTGCAAGTCTGTGAAGGGTCAGAGCCGATGTCC
This sequence comes from Pseudopleuronectes americanus, assembly GCA_038501795.1. Classification (NCBI taxonomy): domain Eukaryota; kingdom Metazoa; phylum Chordata; class Actinopteri; order Pleuronectiformes; family Pleuronectidae; genus Pseudopleuronectes; species Pseudopleuronectes americanus. The sequence goes on along the minus strand of CM076728.1, from coordinate 20,201,247 downwards.
ACGTGAAGCCAAACACAGACTCCAGAGCCAGACACACAAAGCAGTGAGGTAAACAGTGACATTAGAACTATAGAAACCAGAGTCTGCATCTAAACCTGACGTGCAGTGAACTCAAGGTCATATCCAGAAATTATCCCAGATGTCAATTAAGAAGGGCGAGGTCCGAGGGGGTTTGGTGAACCAGGTGTTGACATGGTCTCCTGCCTCCTGCCTCCTCCCTCCTGCCTCCTGCCTCCTGCCTCCTGCCTCCTGCCTCTTGTCTCCTGCCTCCTGCCTCCTGCCTCCTGCCTCCTGCCTCCTGCCTCCTGCCTCCTGCCTCCCGCCTCCCGCCTCTTGCCTCCTGCCTCCTGCCTCCTGCCTCCTGCCTCCTCCCTCCTGCCTCCTCCCTCCTGCCTCCTCCCTCCTGCCTCCTGCCTCCTGCCTCCTGCCTCCTGCCTCCTGCCTCTTGCCTCTTGCCTCCTGCCTCCCGCCTCCCGCCTCTTGCCTCCTGCCTCCTGCCTCCTGCCTCCTGCCTCCTGCCTCCTGCCTCCTGCCCCCTCCCTCCTGCCTCCTGCCTCCTGCCTCCTGCCTCCTGCCTCCTGCCCCCTGCCTCCTCCCTCCTGCCTCCTGCCTCCTAACACTCAGGAGTTCTTATTTGTTTGTTGTGAACGTGTCTGAGCGGATAGAATCGTCCATTCCCCCGGAGTTCAAGTCTGAAAACGTCTTTTCTTGTGATTTGGCACGATACAAATTGAAGTGAATTGAGTCGAACCTCGGCTGCTGAAGTCCTTTACGAGATAATGTTGAAACAATAAACCAACGGTGCAACGGCAGAGAATCCGTTTTAGCCGTTTGCCCGAGATGCAATAAAATAATGGTTCTATTTCCTCCCTGAGTGATGTGAGCCGACGCCTCCAGAATACAGATGAGCAGACGGCTCTGCTCTGAATCTGCAGGGCGGTGGTCACATTTAAATATAACGGCATCATCTCGTGAAGGACGGCAGCCGACCCCGCCTCCACTGGAACCGTTTGGGGAAATTAATTTAGTTAATGTTATGGAATAACTGTGTGAAAGGCCCTTCGGTGTCCTCACCTTAATTAACCCAGCCAGTCTTTCACTCCGCGTCATGTGACCGAGCGGAGACGGCACTTGCACTCGTCCCTGTGATCCGTCTCCACCCAGGCAATCTGCTGGCACCATGGAGGATGCCACAGCACATTAGGCGGCATGCGCGATGGCATGTGGCGGCTCGGTGTGTGAACGCCCCACCAGGCCCCCACAGGGCCACTGATACCCGGAGCCGCTAACAGCTTCTGACTTGCAATTAGCCGGCCAAGTTTATCAGGAGGGAAAGGGAGCTGGAGCGGCGCTGCAGTGTGAGTGTGTGTGTGTCTGCTTGTGTGTGTCTGCTTGTGTGTGTCTTTAGGGTGAGAGTGAAGTGCATATCAGACAGATGTTCTCTACTGAAACCGCGCTGTGATTAATCAAGGTGGCCGGGGTCGTTGTGTTGAGTTACTCCTTCCTCCTTACTCCTTCCTCCCCCCTTCCTCCCTCTTCTGTGACTCGACTCGTTCGGATCGGCCGACACAACAATAACACTGCCCCCACCCCCCCCCACCCCCCCCCCGAAAAGGTCAAACCCTGCAAAATTGCATTAGCTGAACCGGAGGGGAAGACTGTCATCTTAAGAGTCGCTCTCTTCAAACCACTACCGCCACTGCAGCCGCCCCCCCCCCAGCCCCCCCCAGCCCGGCCCGGCCTGTCTGCATTGAGGGGGAATTATATTACCGACCTCCTCCCAGTTATGATGAATCCCCAGCCCTGAGAAGACCGGCCGGCCCGACCTCCATTTGCAGGAGATTAGATCCTCTGATTACAATGCCAGCTACCTCCCACCACTAGATAAATCTTCAGCCGGAGCCCAAAAGCAAAAGCCCCTCCGGATCCATTGCGGTAAATAATTTAGTGTTCGAGGGGGACAAGTATTTATGATAATTAAAATTGAGCTGGAGTTTTTCCTTTTTTTTCTTTATTTGACTGGATGGACGGACGTGGACGTGTGGGGAGGGCCTAAAGAATGGTTTCAAGTTAAAAATGTAATTTGCTCGGACTTGAATTTGGGGACATTTCCATATATTGAATTCCTACTGGTGTGTCACTGCAGGGTCCGAGCTGACATCACATTACAGGAAATGTCACAGAGACGGTAAAAACGTGTGAATGTGTTTATAATTCTCCGTGTAGCCATTAGGAGCTAAAGTTCACTTGAAATACCACAACGCTGCCGGGCTCGGGAAATATTAAGAGAACTGTGCCTAAAAGCCGGAGTTGGCATATTGTGTGTTGGTGTAATTGTTATGCTAAGAATGGGTCTGATAGATGTGAGGATGTGGACTGAATGGCTGATTTGCACTGCACACGCTCAGCAAACACTGGGTTACTCAGAAGCACTAATTTGGCTGCTTAAAAGATGCAAATTAGAGGAGAGAAGAGCTCAGAGCGAGTAAGTGTTGTTTACAGCAGCGGTTCTCAGCCTACCCCATGCCTTCCAGGCCGGGGAGTCTGGGAGTTTTTGCTTGTGACCAACACGCAGCGGCAGAAGATTTCCACTGATTCGTTCCAGGTCTGTGGTTCCGGCCGGGGAAATCAGCTGCGTTCGGGGGGGGATGGAAGAAAAATAAACTCCAGCGGCTGAGCAGTAGTGTGTTGAATCTTAAATATCTCTTAGAGGAGACATATGATAGTTTCTCCAGGTGTCTGTCCTCTTTGGATGTTTATAAAGTGTTTTCTGGGATATTAAAGTTCAAAACCCAAAGTCTCCTGAAGCTCCTGAAGCTCCTGAAGCTCCTGAAGCTCCTGAAGCTCCTGAAGCTCCTGAAGCTCCTGAGGCTCCTGAAGCTCCTGAAGCTCCTGAAGCTCCTGAAGCTCCTGAAGCTCCTCGTGAGTTGAGACAGGAGCTGAAACCTGGTGGTTGCAGACGGAGGCTGAAAGGAGGAGCTGCAGCAATCTGACAGTCTGATGAAGGGGATGTTTATGTAAAAGTTTGAAGTAATAACACTTACTCCATTTAATCCAATAACCTTTAAATAACCAAGTTAGAGTCAACAAACACTGCATCCTCTCTTTTAAAGTTCTTTCCTGTTGTGCCTGAAAGTTTTGCTTTATATCTACGGTGTCAGAAATTGTTTTGTCTGTTTGTTTGTGTGTACTCAAGATGACACAAAAACTACTGAATGGATCCAGGATTGTTTTTCTTCAATTAACATTGTGAAATTGATCATTATCTCAATCTCCCCTGCAAATAATTCTTTAATAAGTTGAATGCATCGCTCTCTTAATTAGATTACGATATAAAAACAACCAATATATTGTTTTGTGGATGACAAACTACATTTCATTGTTGATCACGGTGCAGATGAATATATCTGACCCGACAAGTTCAGTAAAACCAAACACCTTAAAGCCAGAACCCTGTTGTGTTTGTGTTTGTTTTCCTTATCAGACTTGAGTGAACTAATCCTGTGGGATAAGAGAAAGTGTTGACAGCTCTTGTTTACGAGCCCTGAACTTTCACACCACATTCAAATCCATAAAAGATCCTATTCCGTTGCTTTATATTTGCTTTGCTGAAAGTATCAACCTTGAAACGCGGGGATGTGATGAATTGTTGAAACGACCTCCCGTCACCTGAGATCCTCGTCACCATTACCATATAGATGGTCTCTGACTTCTGACCCTGATCTCTCCTAGGTGTCCATGAATTGCGACTATGTGTTCGTCAACGGGAAGGAGACGCGGGGCTCCATGAACGCCAGGGTCATCTTCAGCTACGAGCACCTGAGCGCGCCGCTGGAGCTGACGGTGTGGGTGCCCAAGCTGCCGCTGCAGGTGGAGCTGTCCGACAGCAACCTGAGCTTCATCAAGGGCTGGAGGGTTCCCATCCTGCCCGACAGAAGGTACGCCTCCCGCTGGTTTACTGTGTTTATTTAGATTTCATGGCTTTGGCCGTGTGGAGTTAAAGCCCCGTCCTCCCCGAGGTCACGACGGATATTAAGGAACACGTCCGGGGAAGACAGGTTGTAAACAAACAAACAAAAACAAAGGTGAAGCCTCATTACACGCGCTCTTCTTCAAGGTGCACAGAGCGACTCCACATTTTAACTCATCGTGCTCAGATTCAGTTTCTCTGCAGTTTTTAAATAATCTGACATGTTTATTACTTTGTTTTGTTGTGTTGTGATTTGCTGTGTGTCAGATCTCATTGTCACAACGTTGCTCCCAGAATTATGAATTTAAAAAGTTGTTTTAAGAACAGATTTCCGGCTCCTAAATGAAAGTTGTGGTTTTTACACTTCTTCTTTATGAGCTGATGAAACAAGCAGCTTCAACCCTTTTATTATCAGATCTCTAGTTTCTACATTTCAAAGACCTGTTATTTTCAGATTCATGGCATCATATTTATCCTGCATACAGAGCCTTTGTGTTTTATTGCCTGGTCCTAATGGAAACATCTGCTGTTTGAATGTATAGAAACAACAGACTGTATATATCCACTCCGCTGGGTATTAGCTGGCATATAACAGAATGTGTGATGGGGAGGTTCTCTCCGTATGGTAACAGGAACAAAGCCTTTCCCCTGCAGCAGAATATATCTGTTACGTCTTATTTGCACATGATTACCAGAGGCATCATTACCCACAATGCAAAAAAGGCTTGTTGCAGCATCTCAGTCTTAAATATCACAAACTCACTCGCCTCCCAGCTTCCTCCCAGCTTCCTCCAGGATTCTGTGTGTTGCTGCTCGTCTCTAATTAGAAAATCTCTGACTCGAGCGCGGCAGCAGAAAAAGCTCACGCCTGAGAAATGAGCCTCTCAAGTGCAAATTGATCTACGAGGCTGTCACGCGTGTGTCATACACATCTCAACACGGGCTTCTTTCTCCAACCAGCAGGTCATGGATGCTGGCTTAATCTGACTTTGAGTGGGCGCACTGAGATCTGCTTCAGATTGCATGTCGGCCGTTCCCTCCAGATAGGTAATGATGTTTTCAGGAGGGAGACGCAGGTGATTTGCGATTTGCTGCGATTCAGGAGGAGGCTCAGAGTTAAACTGTTGTTGTAGCTGCTAAACCACGGCAGGGACGTTTCACATGAGCTACTCTCAGACATGCAAGGAGCCCGGGGAAGGAAAAAGACAGTTCCTGTGGACGTGCATCAGATAGAAAACTGAAACAAACAAAGAGAATACAAATATATATCTGAGGAGGAAAAGTGGAAACCATAAGCGTGGAGAGACATCAAGAAAGATCTGAGTTCACGGCTGAAAGAGACTCTGGATCTGCAGTGGTGCAGCCTTATGTTCCATTAGACCACGAATACCGAGCTCTCTCTGTTCTGGTAATATTCTTATAATGAATCGAGGGCCAGTCGCCTGGTCATCATATCGATATTACAGAGGGAATCCAGCTGGCAATAAAAAAACAAATGAGGTGTTTTTGCGGCGAGGCTCAGAAACATAACACCTCCAGACGAGGAGGAAACGGCTCCGGTGGGAGATGGAGGTTGTTTTGCTGCAGGACCTCGATGAGGAATGTGTTCCCGGGTTAAGACACGCTCTTGTGTCGCGCGGAGCGGTAACAAAGGGCGCCCACCCTTCATTTAGGAAATGTTTAATGGCGGCATTAACACCGAGGCCGGGTGGGGGCTGTCGCCGCTGCCGGAGCACTTCATCGCAGACTGAATCCATTTCTACCCGACCTGAATACAAATGGCGTGTTTGAAGGATGGAGGCGTTTGGAATGACCCGGAGCACCTGGAGAACATCTCATTCTTCAACAGGCTGGAGAGGAATATTATTTTCAAGTGCAAAATGAGACTTAGATCCACACTTCAGTCTCATTTATTAGTTTTTCTTTTAAAGTCCCAGCGAATCAAAGCAGAACTCGTTTCAGACTTCTCAGCTTTTCACACTTGGTTGTTTTTGAATGTTTGTTTGTGGTTTTTGCCGGCGGCCTCATAAAGTTTTATTCCCACGGAACAATATTATATAGTTTTTTTCCACTGTTTCAACAGCGGAACCAGTTGCTTCAAGCAAAGTGTCATGGTTTCAAAGTTAGTGTTTGTCTCTACACTTCCTTCTGCTTATATATGCATCCACCTTCTTTTGTGTCTCCGTGAAAACAAATAATCAAAGACCCCTTGTGGCTGTGTGAGGTTCCTGCACAGTCAGGACCCAGGAATCTGTTTCCCTGCAGCTGAAGCGTTTCTTCTTCTGCTTGATGTCACTTCTGTTTATTGAGAATGCCTCATGTTCTTAACTTTTCTCCTGCTGGTTCCTTTGTGGAGCATCAGGAACCTGCAGATGAAGATGAAACAAGCTGCAGACACTGACTATGACCTTCCCACTGGAGTCTTTGTCACTGGGATGATGCTGGTTGCTGCTTTTTTATTTCTGAATCTGTCAAAGTGAACCTGCAGTAATTGATCTGTTCAGGTTTTTATTAAAAGTCCACTGAAGCTCGACAGAACCTCGACCCGGAGAATCTGTCGTCCTTTGTGTCGTTACCAACGTCAGTCGGGTCAGTGAGTCTCAGTCTATGTATTCAGTCTTTATTAATATAAAACATATCACGTGTCTTAATTAAACCAAATTCAACACGACACTTAATAACACACGTGTCAAGTGTGACACAGATGAGATGAATGAGTCTCGAGCCTCATAGAGAAAATTAATAAATCTGTGGAGTGAGTAGATTCACATTTTGAAATGACACAGACGTTATTCACCTTTTCACTTGTTTAAGAAATAAACAAAAACGTTTTAAAATGATGGATTCGGCCGAAACTTGCAAATTATCAACATGGAGATGTGCCATTAACAAAACAAGATGAGTAAAGTACCAAGGTGAGAAGAAATCATTTAAATACTGAGGAACTGCAGCTGTAATAACATGTCTGATGTGAGAGAGCAGCTTGTTTTTGTCCTGTTGTCGTCTTTAGTGGTGACAGTCATTAGAAAGTGCACTGGTCATGAATTAGACAATGTTTACAGAGAATTGTAAAAAACAAACTCCTCAAACTAAGATGGATTTAAAAGCTCATTAGTCGTCCATGAGGCTGATCTGCACCAGAATCTGCTGCAGCTGCTTTTTGTTCATGATCATCAGACTGAATCTCTCTCACTCCTCTCACTCCGACCTTCTTCTCCTCCGCTCCCACTCGCTCCGACTCCCTTCGGAACGACCTCTGACCTCCCACGCTCGCCCCCTCGCCTCCTTAACTCTTTTGTTCTTCCCCGTCTGTTGCGGTCTTTCCATCCCACGTTCCCTCACTTCTGCAAAGTGACACGTTGTGAACCTCAGCGCCCGGCGAGCTCTCTCCCGGCCGGCAGTGGGCCTTTCGCCGCGGTGCCGCAGAATTGCTCACTGGCTGCATCATCCGGCAACATGCTCTGAAAAGGGAGAGAAAGTGTAATCGGGCGGGCAGCTCGTGTGCACTGAAGCTTCAGCTCGTACAGTTGTTTCAGAGACTTTAATAAGAACGGACAATATTCTCGGGGAGAGAGAATAAATCAAGCTTGTTTCCAGGTACAGGCTCTGGAGGTAAACTTTCCCTGACCTGAGCGAGGACTTGAGAAACTCTCTGACAGAGACAGACTGTCTCATCGGTTTCTCCTCTAGCTTTAACTGGATGAGGAAGTGAGTGTGCTGTGAAGTTAACTCACTTTACCTTCTAAGCACAGCAGCAGCTCTGTGTCCGGAAGCGACACCGTCAGTCCAGAGGCGGAGAGAGGAGGTCTGCACGAGAGCTAACGGGAGGCGGTAGAAAAGGTTCAAGGGTCGAGTTTCCCCAAAATGGAAAAATCGTCAGGCGTGGATTTCGATCAGGTTTCAAATCCGTAAAGTTGACGGACGCACCAGAGAAAGATTAAAACTAGAAAGATGCCAACTTTACCCTCAAGCATTAATCTCCTGAAACGCCGGAATCCTTTTCTGCCAGCTGAGCAAACTCATCTTCTTAACTCCACCTTGATATGACCACGATACAGAACTCCTGCAGAGACGAGCAGGACTTTATAGAACTGTTAGTGGCTCCTCGTGATGTGTGGAATTGGTTGAAACTCGGTGGAATGAGGAGCCTCAGGGACGAACCTGTTCAATTCCAATGTGGATCCACTTCAGGGGGAGAATAGAATATGTTCACCTATAGCCTGAAAGCAGAGTTACGAGTTTCTTTTGATTTCCCATGGACAATTTTCTAATGTTGTTCCTAAACCATTCGGATAGGCAATTCAAAAAAGTATTATTGACTCAGTCCTTGCTATAATGTTTGTTCCTGAACTAATCTAAAGTATCTACTCGTCTCTGTATCTCTGTATGAGCTGTATCTGCTCAGGGAGCTGGATCCTGTCGTACATCACAGGTGGGATCTATTATTGGGCTCAAACACACACCCACACACACACACACACATACACACAGACACACACACACACACACACGTAGATACACGACAGCCATTTGAATTCACACCATTTCCCCCAAACTTATTTTGGGAGTGTGGGAGGAAGCCGGAGAGCCCAGAAAAATATCAAACAGATGGAGGAAAAGGAAAAAACACAGAAGTTCCTACGGCTGCTCGTGGAGTTTTCATATCTGCAGCACTATTAAGTTTGAGAATATTCAAATTACTTATTGCATTAGCAAATTTCGTGATGCAATTTCTTTCTTTCTTTTCTTTATATTGTGCGAGTTGTGTGTATTTGAACGCAACAGATGTCACAGTGGCTATCAGAGTGTCAACAGAAACTTTCTAAAATTTAAATTAGATTCTTGCCTTTTCTTAGAAACTTCCAAATTTGTGACAGATGCATGATTTAGCAAATGGCTTGTTTCAAACAGTGAAGCCTGGGTTGCTACCTCCAGGTGAAGTCTGTGTTCTCAGTAACGTCCTATTCTATTGAATTAATAATGCTTTTGCCACATTGTTATGAAAATAAATGAGATGTAGAAACGTGCTGCGTGCAGGGAAGGATTAATAATCAACGCCATTAGGTGAAAAGTTGAAAAGGTGAACGTGGTGACGCATTCTGCCGGTGAGTTTATTCTTAGTCGTCCTGAGGCCTCGGGGACGAAAGTGCTTCTCCTGATAATCTGACGTGTTGCCTGATTCGGTGGGGGGGGGGTGGGGGGGGGGTGGGGGGGGGCGCTCTGTGGCCGACAGCCCCCTCGCCGCTGCTCCTGAATCCCAAGTCGTTTCAGATGGAGAAGTCAAAGCAGAGATTAAATAGAGGAGAGCTCTTGAAAGGAGGAGGAGCTGGCAGACTGTCAAGCCTGCTGAGGGGAGCTGGGTAACTCGTTCATCTTGCTGGAGAGCAGATTGCACTCGGTGGGGGGGGGCACCTGGCATGTTTAACCCCGCCGCCCAAGGCTCCTGTGAAACGAGAAGAAGGGCGTCGGTCCAAAACTCTGCTCTCTCCCCCCCCCGGCGCCGGGGACGTTTTCCTCATCGCCTTCTACATCAGAGCCGGGAAATGTGATGGATTCATGTGGAGCTGCGCCAGGTTCCTCATCTGTGTTATGTTGTCAAATTAGAAGATGAGCGGGGATACACAAAAACAGAAGGCGCGAATTGAGTTGTGGAATCGTGCCCCAGTCTCCGGGACAGTTCAGCAGCAGCTGCTCGTTTTTAAAGAAGAGACGAGTTGTGATGTGGTTCTTCTGCATCTTCTTGCACCAGGTCCATGCCCACGTGGCCTCTTGGTGTTTCATCCCATCCACAGTGATCATGAGAACTTTAAGAAAACACTACATCTGTGTTTGCTGGATTCTTTACACGAGGCAGATGAATATTTAACGCCTTGTCTTCCTCTACTTACGTATTATATTTGCCCTTTTCTCCCAGGAGCACCAGAGACAGCGACGCGGACGAAGACGAGGACGAGCGGCGGGTGAGCCGCGGCTGCACGCTCCAGTACCAGCGCGCCCTGGTCAAGGTCCTGACCCAGTTCCACACCACCTCCACCGAGGGAACCGACCAGGTCATCACCATGCTGGGGCCCGACTGGCAGGTGGACGTCACCGACCTGGTCCAGGACTCCCTGAAGGTGGCCGACCCCAGGATAGCAGAGCTGGTGGACAGGACCATCCTGGTGGGCCTGGAGCTGGGATCCACCGCGCTGAAGGTAAGAGGCTGAAGGTTCACGTAGGTGGGGGAAAGTGAGGTGTCTGAGGTTCAGGGAGTAAGATTTCAAACGTAGAGCTCATTACTCTTTCTGAGTTTGCAGCAGCTGGTGGGAGCAAAAGGAGACAAGTTCTTTCAAACACTGTTGATGACTTTATTCAAGGATAATACGTCTTTATTCAAACTGATTTTCTCTGCTCTGGTCTTTTGTTATGATAATACGCTCCTCGGTATATAGGGAAAGCACAGTGACACCACAGTAGAGTCCGACGGGGGGAGAAGAAACAAAAAGGTTGAGACGTCTGTAATAACCGAACTCTGTGTGTCGGTGCGTTCACAACTACCACAATTACTGCGGATCAAACCCTGAAGACGGTGGAGCAGCTGTGATGGAAGGTTGCAGCCGAGTTCGGGTTGTAATTACAGCGTTTATCTCTATTTTCTCTTCCAAATACCTTTTGTCGACTGAGAGGTTTGTTCAGAACGTGTCTGGTGGCTCGATTCCCCGGTGTTTCTTCTGCTTTGAAAGGAGACACATGATGATTTCAAAGTGTTTCTCTCCTCTATTTTGTTGTATGTTAAAAGTTCTGCAAAGTTGAAATAGCCAAAGTCTGAAGGGAGCTCCTCCTCCAAACACATCGTCAGTATCGTCTTCTCACGTGACATCACAATATCCTACAATCAGAGCAGATTGGGGTTTTGTATCGGGAGGAAAACTTTAAAGAAACTGGAGCTAAAACCAAATCTGGCGTCACCAGGTTGCCCCGCCCTCTCTGACCTTCGCCGATATGATGTATTTTGTATTAAAATGCAGCCTGTGAAGGATTCAGGCCCTGAATTCAGACACAGTGGAGGGTTTCAGACAGAGGCTGAAAAGAGGAGCTGCAGCGATTTACAGTCTGAGGTCAGTGATGTGTTGTGAACGTTCCTTTCTCATGGAATAATCCAATTTAAAAAGATGAACCTGAACAGAACACGTCTCCTTCAAAACTCTCTCAGCAGTTCCCCTGGTGAGCACAAGGTTATTATGAACTCTGGGAATAATATGGCTCGGTCTATGATCTGGGAAACTTCTCTGAGAAGTTGATATATTATTGTCCCTCTTCGTCGTCTGTCTTATCCTCTTCACCCTTTTTGTCTTTGTCTATTATAAGATGTCTGTGCTGCTGTTGATGTCCAATAAAAAGAGCTGCCTGACATAAAGAGCGGATAAATACCTTCAGACGTCCTTTTAAGAGGAAACAGCTAAAGTTCTGTCTCTTGCCCGGTGATTTACCGACGCCTCACTGGTCATTTATGTGAACCGAGTTTTGATCACCGTGAATTATCCAAGTTTCAGTCTGTCGGGAGAGAGAATAGTCGCCTGATGGATGTGTCAGCTGATGGAGAAACAGGGAGAAACGACACAAGTCGACAATTCATCATTTTAAATGAGCAATAAATCATTTGTAATCTCCTGAAAGGTTTGAATAATTATACATCAATTTAGCACCAGACGTAACTTGACTCGCATCAATTTGGAAATATATAAATAAATAAAATGAATAAATAAGATGTTCAGAAATGTGAGACGGATTGTGATGTGGAAACAACGGGAGATGTTCGATTAATCAAAACTGATTTACTGATAAAGAAATAGTAATAAATGTAGTGAGTAGATAAAGTAAATAAATGGCTCTTCCATCAAAGTCACACGTTTAGGTTGAGGGACGTGGTTGAGATGTTTCCTTGGAGAACCAGCAGCGGCAGATGAAACGTCAGGAGGATCACTGAAGGTGTGAGGATGAATTTTTGTTGAGTCTGGACCGAGTTGTGAACATCCATCCATTTTTAATCTATACCAGTTCCTCTCTGAGGATCACAGAGTTTCCAGTTAACCCAGTGTAGCATGTATCTGGACTTGTGGGAGGAAGCTGGAGAAAAACCTGAGCAAACTCTACACAGGAAGTTCGAACTAGTAACAACTGCTAAATGGGCGAATAACATCAGAGGTCATTTCACGTGTCCTCGGAGGCGGATGTCTCTCCCTCATTTTCTCCCTCATGTGTCAAAGTTCCCAGCATGCAACACGTCATGAAAACCTCAGAGACCGGATCAGAACCACCGGGCCCCTCCTGCCTCGGCCCCTGAAGGTGCGCAGCGAGCGTCCCTGAAGCGTCTCGTGTTGAAACGCCACGAAGGGGAAAACAGACACCAGATCTCAGCCGACTGACGCTTCACAGAAACCCGACGGCACAAAGCCGTTTTGAAATCCGCCGTTCAGAGCTCACTCGACAATTAACGGGTGAAATTGTTATGCTGATTCGCTGCCAATGAACAGAGTGAAGCTCAACAATGGCGCTCGCACCAAACCTCTCCGTCTGTCGGAGGATTTCAACGAGTCTTTGAGTCTCGGGGAGATTGATTAAAATTGTCCACCAGCTCATGAATATGAATAAAGAAAAAAAGGAGCCGCTTTTTGTTCACCTACTGCAATATTCCAGACATTTGATTTCTTTGTTTTTCGGCAGGAAGGCTGATGATCACTGAATAAATTATCTCTACGTTAAATTAGGTCTCTTTTCACACGACAGAGAAATTAAAGAAGGGTTTAAGAGGTTAAACTGTAAAGAAATCAGCTGGTAATTATGCCAAATAAAACAAAAACCTGTGCATTTCTCAGTGATGACGAAGCAGAAATCGTGAACTTTCCAGGAATTCTCTCCGAGCCCGGTGGGAGTCGGGTGTTTAATCCAGAGGATTACCGAACAATAGCTGCCTCTCAAAGTGAAAAGACAGAATTCACAGTCGGTTCTCGGAGAAGAGATTATTTAATTAATATCTGCAAACATGCAATCACTGCAGCGGAGTAGAAACACAATCATCTATAGAATAGTTCATCTCACGGGGAAATTCAATCTTTGGTTTTTATCTACTATATAATGAGCAAACTGTTAATTGTGTATCTGAGCTTCTGTCGCTTTTAACTGAGCAACAGCGCCCCCTGTAGTTACACATGATTAATTTTGTTAGGCTTTTAGTTCCAGTGATTAAGTTAATTAATCGTCACTGAGAAAAACTGAGTTAAGATTATTGTGTTAAATAATTTGCCAAATATTTGCCAGACAGACTTAGGCCGTAAAGCAACATAACTCACATCGCACTGCAGGTTCCACCCACAACTTATCTGTTACATAATTCATTCATCGATTCACTTCACACTGATGTTAAACTGTTCAAATATAATCTTTTAGAAAATAGACTTGTAATCTTTGCAACTCAGCGTGTGAGCAGATAATAAATTCATTGAAATGTCCGACTTCATTTGAGACCTCGACAAACGACAAACATCCAAATGGGCCATGTGTTGAAATATTCAGGTGTTTGGGCTCTAGGCTTATATGATAGATAGATGGATGGATGGATGGATAGATAGATAGGTATACAGATAGATATATGGATAAATAGATAGATAGATATACAGATAGTTAGATAGATAGATAGATAGATAGATAGATAGATAGATAGATAGATAGATAGGTAGATAGATAGATAGATAGATAGATAGATAGATAGATAGATAGATAGATAGATAGATAGATAGATATACAGATAGATAGATAGATATACAGATAGATAGATAGATAGATAGATAGATAGATAGATAGATAGATAGATAGATAGATATACAGATAGAGATAGATAGATAGATAGATAAATGGATAGATAGATAGATAGATAGATAGATAGATAGATAGATAGATAGATAGATAGATAGATAGATAGATAGATAAGTATACGGATAAATGGATAGATAGACGGATATATATATAAAACGGACAGACAGATGGATGGGTGGATGATAGATAGATAGATAGATAAATATACGGATAAATGGATATATAGATAGATAGATGGATGGATGGATGGATAGATAGATATGAAGATAAATAGACAGATAGACGGATAGATATAAAAACGGACGGACAGATGGATGGGTGGATGATAGATAGATAGATAGAAGAATAGTTACAATCAAAGGCATCACACATATAAATATAAAATATATTAAGAATTTGACGTTCTCATATATACAAAAACACCAAAATATAAATATAAACATTTAAGCAAACTGTATAAAAACTTTATAAATTCAACATCATCACATCTCTCTGTCTCTGAATACTCTCTCTCTCTTCATTGAGGATGTGTCTCATCTTAGTCTGTAGCTGAACACACCGAGATGAGCCCATCATGTCGTATATGAGCACAAACAGACTCACACATCACAACCTCCGTCCCATCGTGTGACACACAGGGGAGCGACACATCTCACGAGTCACATGTCGTCTCCCCGGCCTCGCCACACTGTGATCGGTCCAATTAAGTTAACAAGGTGCAGGACAGTCATTCTATCAGAGCGGCGACTCAGTCACTGTCGTGGGACGGGGTCACAGAGGTTTACTTCACAGCTGCTGCACCCCACTTACTCTGCTGTGTTGTGGGACGCTGTGTAATTGCCTGAAAGTTTACAGGACAGTAAAAGTTTAGAGCAGAGCGGGGAGGATGAGTTATGTTTTCATGTTACACTCGTATTTCATCAGTTCATCCTCCAGGAAGACGAGCACTTTGTATTTCAGGCAAACAAGCAGAAAGAGGCCGGAACTTTTATTAATTTCTATTTATTTCGAAAACATGTAAATAAGAGAGAGAAATTCTAAATCGAAGTGAAGAAACAATTAACAGAATGAATTATTATTAACAAATAGGGATGAAGATGAAAAACATCAACCACTTATGATTTAATCTACATATTTGTATAAACTTCACACTTGTTATAATTACTGTAAATATACTGGATGTTTTATTCATGGTGTAGAAATATACCTGAATTCACCAGATGCACAGAAACCTCATTTGACTTTTAATATATTTCTTCTCTTCTTTCTTTTCTTATTTACTCTCCGGTGGAGTTTCCATCCGAGTGAAGCTGTGTTTACGTTTCTTAAAAACAAAGGTACAACTCCTCGTCTTCTCACTTCGCTCGTCTCAAGGGACATGGTGAGGAATAAAAAAAAACTATTTCCCTGAGTCCCTGCAGTTTGAATTTCAAAAGGATAAAACACGCGCTCTCTCTATATATATAATGTCACATTCTGTTTGGTGCAATCTCCCAGCAGGCTCCGTCATCAGACACAGACGTGACTGTGGGTTTAGAATGTGAATCTCAATTAGCAGGAGCGACGTGTCCTCACTGCTGCTCCACTTTGTGATTTACACCTACTTTTACATGTGCTTTTAACCTGAAAGAGCCACTTCTGGTGTGATGGAGCATAATGAAAAGTCTTCATCGCCCTCTGCAGACCCTTACATCATCATCTGTGGTGAAGTAGTGCTCAGGCTGCAATGCAAAGTCTGGTATTAATGATTCAGGTTCCTGCAGAGAGCTCGGTCCTGAATGATGTGTGAGGGATCCGGAGATGTGCTGAACGGTGACTCGTGTGTTTCTGCTCCAGTCGACTCTCTGAGGTCCTGAGGAGAATCCACATCCTGCACCGATAAATCTTCCCCTGATTTTCTGTTGCTCCGTGCAAGAGTGTGATTAATTGAACGCCAGCTTCAAGGAGACAGGCAGAGAGTGTATTAAGGACAGATAATGTAATTTGATGCAATAAGCACCGGTTCAGAGTCGATCCGCCGCTCGGACTCACCGTGGCTCCGGTTGTTTTTGTTATTAGCACCAGAGAAATGGCGGTTTCCAGGTGAAGGCCTCGAGCAGGGCGGCGTGCTCGGCCTCTCGGAGCCGTGCACTCGGCGGTGACAGATAGACGAGCTCTCCAGATGAAGAACATGTAAAGTGTAACTAGTTTCTCGTGCTTCACTTCACCGCCGCCGGCAGCACCGATGACAAATTCAACCGGGAGCCGGTCTGGAAGCAGCTGCTCGCCTGCAGCCGCCCTCTGCTCGCCTGTGGAGAGAGAGGAGGCAGACGACAGACGTGGGACACATTCATCATCTCGTTACTCTGACTCGCCGTGATGCAACACTCAGCCCGGACCATTAGATCTGGTCAAAAAGGCCTCAGGGTTATTTTTGGGTGAGAGGTGCCGCGGCTCTTCATGTGTTAATGATCAGGACGGTCGGGAGAGGAGGCGGTGATGTGGAAGGAAACAGACTCGGTGGAGGATTCATGTTTTTTTTTACCTCCGCTAACGAGGTGACTTTTTAACCCCGTTGCTTTTTTATTTGTCAGCAAGATGACGCAGAAACTCCTGAACGTGTTTCCATAAAACTCTTAGGAAGCTACGGACACGAGCCAAAAGAGATCCCATTGGATTTTGGTTCAGAACTGGACAGATATGCAGATGCCAGATTTGTTGTCCCCCTTCTTTAACGTTGCAAAATAGTCAAAAAAACTGAATAAGTCATGGATCTTGATTAAAAAAACACTTGAAACACTTTAAAGTAAAGGTCACGTTCAAAATGAATATGTATAAATTGTTTTCGAGGGATTTAAAAGAAAGGTTGCATGTTTCAATGAGCAGTTCTCCTCGCTGTGCAGGATCATATCTGTTCTAACCCATAAATGATATTATTGCCAATGCATGAAGCAGATAGAATATAACATGATTTCACTGGTGTCATCTCGACCTGTGGAAGTTTTACTGGGCTAAAAATAAACGAGGCAATCTGAGGAAAAAGTAAAAACCCAATTGTTCAAACTTCATCAGCAAACACACTAAGAACGGAATGAATCACAAACTTCAGAAATTGATGACAGCCGGGGAGAAAATCTGTCTCCTGGGCTTTTTACCATTTTATTTTCAACGTGACAAAAGATTGTGTGAAGCTTAATTTCCCTCTTCAAGTGCCACCAGCCACACCCAATAACATCGTTTTAAACACAGAAGTCTGCCTCAGTGCCAACAGAATAAATAATCAGCCCAGAGCCTTGTTTGTCTCCGTTCAGCTTCTGCTCAAAGTTTCTCAGCCTGACGGATCGCTCTGTGATCTCCACTGACGCAAAACTTATCTGTGCCAATTAATAAAAAGCTTTCAAAGTTCAACTGACTTGAAAAATCATAACACTCATCAGTCACATCCGGCGACTCGACTATTTTCAGCTCCAAACTCTAAAAAAAAATCACTTAAAAACAAACCCTGAGATCAGAATTGACTGAACTCGACCTTTGTTAAATGTTTAAAGGAACATGTCGTAACTTTTACTGAGCAGCAGCGCCCCCTGCAGGAACACGCTTTTAATGATGTCGGCGTCCGGCGGCGGATGGAAAGTGCAGAGAGCCATGTTTGAATATATCTCTTAGAAAACAAAAGCTTGGTGTCTCATTGATATAGAATATATCTATATATCTATATATATTCTATATTTCAATGATGTTTTTGGAATTATTTGTCTTTCATTTTAAATATTGAAAAGGTTGTGTTCAGGTACATTTGGCGAAAATAAGATTATCGCTGTATTAAAGGTCAGGAAACAGAATTAGTGGCGACAGGAGGATTCTCTCTCTTCTGCACCTGAATGTGAAGCGACAGAGGACATGGGTTCCACGGCAACAGAGAAATAAAAGCCAGGTTGGATCATAGAACCTCCGGAACAACAGGAGATCCTGATTACATTTCTTTTAGTTTAATACATCAATGCACAATGCGTTGAAATCGTGTTTTGACATTTGTACGCGGCCGTTGATATTGATTTTAATTGTGTTCTTTTTTAGACACTTTAATTGGCCTGTGTAAATATCAGCCGCAGCCAAATGCTACAGGAAACAGCAGAGAATCGATCGTGGGCAGTTCTCGGTGGCGGAGCTGCTCTCGCTCTGACCTCGCAACGATTCATCCACAGACGTGTTTTTCTTTTCACACTCGACCTTTCTCAGGACGCGACCTTCACCTCGCTGTCGCCATCGACAACACGACCTGTGACGTTCACCTCTATTAACGCGCCTGATGGAATAAGGTTGAAAATAAAGTTCAAACTAAATCTCCACATCCGAGCTTCATGCAAGTGATTGAGTCGTAGCAGTAAAAGCTCCGGGAGAGTGAGAGTGATTTATCAGGCAACTCGTGAAATCTTTAAACTTTATTTATGCATCCTTTTAGTATCTGGCCTCGGGGCATTGTAAGCACGCTGTGTGTGTTTGTGTGTGTGTGTGTGTGTGTGTGTGTGTGTGTGTGTGTACATGTCTTAATACAGTTGTGTGGACACATCCAAACCATCGTTGTGAGTCTACATCTAGATTTTGAGGAGATTTTCTTTCAGTCTGAATGATTTCAAAGGCTTAAAACTTGATTTGAGGTCTTATGGTCACATTTTTTAGGGTTTTATTTTGGTTTGAAGCAAAATCTAAACACAGAGTGAGAAGGAGTGAGACTTTACTTCACCGTCTGTTGATCGTATCTGGAGCTGGTTGTGGAAGCAGTGGAGGTTTGGTCTTTTGTCTTGGTGTTTAAAGGGTTGAGATAAAGAGGTAGAGAGTCTATGAGTGTCCTCATAGCAACACACAGACCAACATCCAAACTAAACATATTCAATCAAATCATATCAAATATAATTTAAACGTAGTTTGGACACAGGACATGAGCTATAAGTTCTGCTGTGGTGTTTCTTGTTTACAGTCTCAACACTTAACACCCTCATCACTTAAATCTCTTGAATCTCTTCGTCTTTCCAAACCCTCACAGTTCACACAGTGAGATACATAAAGCAAAATGTCAAGGGCGGAGGAGTCGCGGTGCTGCGTGGGGGGTGGGGGGCGGGACTCTCAGCTAATGGCAGCACTTAATCGTATCCAACCATTAACCTCTGTGAGCGGGGGGGGCATTAGGAAGCAGCATTAACGTGTTGTAGTGTAGTGCAGCAGTTTCTTCTCTCTTTACTTCTATGCAACACAGAACAGTCATCAAGTCACGGGTGTTGTTTTGTAACACAGACAAGAGAAGAGAGGGATGAAGGTGTAAATGAATCGGAGGTGGAGAGTAGAGATAAAAAATACCTTTCCAAGAGACAAAGAAGTTTCAGCTGATCCACGATAATAAGACATCTTGTGTTTTCTGAGGACAAGGCCCCGAACACATGATGACACCTCAGCACGGGGACTAGAACTTGACCCTGGAGTTTCTAATTGAGACTCAAACCATCTGTAAAAGAAAAGTCTGACCAGGCTTCAGAATGTTCTCCTGCACTCTTTTCCTCTGGGTACTCCAGGTTCTGTTCGGTTCTGTCGGCCCAATGTCAGTGGGAATTGGGCCCAGCCTCCCAACAACCCTTAGAATGAGCAGTATAGATAATAAACGGATGGATTGATCATTTATATATTGATCACAAATACAAATCCAATGATCAGAGCTTTTAAAAGAAGCTCAAACTCCTTTTTTATGATTATATTTGCTTTGTTTGCCCACGAATGGAACGTGTCTCCATAGCAGTGAGGATTTGATTCAGGTTTTTCTGTGAAATGATAAATCAACACACTGAGGCCGGGGAGTTGTATGAGCTGAGAGATTGTGTGTAAAGAGAAGACGAGTGCCAGGTTGGCTTGAATTGCCCCTCCACGTTGTTCGAGTCCCTCTCGACCTCTAGTCGCTCTTGCAAAAGTGAAATGTTTTAAAAGTGCTTAAAGTACCGGTTGCAGATTCCTGTCAAAAAAGGAAAAAAGAACAAAATAGCCGACTGTCACTTTGAAAAGGAGGTGACGGCTCTCGATTGCACTTTTTTGTTTGGTTGTGCGTTTGCAGATTGATTCCATCTCCACTGGGTGTGTTGTTGTTGTTATTTTTACGTTTGTTTGTTTCCCCCGATGATGGACACGGAGGCTTTGACACATGGATTCTAGACAGACCGGAGCAAACATCAGCTCAGAGCACTTTAATCCAAGATTGGCTTGTCACGCTCTTTATGAGCTTCAGAAAAGACAATAAAGCTCTCGTCTGTCCCGGACACTGAGGCTGTCCCCTCTCGTCAGGAGGAGAAACAATAACAGCTCTGTTCTCCCTGTGCAGGTGGAGTCTCCTCTGGCGGTGGATGCGGTGCTGGGGGAGTCTGCGTTCTCCGTCACCGACGACAAGGTGTCCATCACCGAGATGCGGGTCCACGCCGTCTCGGGCCTGACCCTGTCCCTGCAGCCCAGCCCCGGCAACAGCCACACCATGGTCGCCAAGGCAACCGGCGTCCAGACGCTCACCGCTCCCAAACAGGTACAGCACCATTCACCACACGAAGAGATTACCAGCAAGAAATACAGGGAATATTACATTATGTTATATTAATATGAAATGTCTTTTCACAGTCACATTATTGGGGCTCAGATCCAATCTGGGGAGGAAAACGTTTGTCCTCACACAAACCTGCCTCCTCCTATAAATCACATTTCTGTATTGGACTAAACCGCCGCAGCAAATACTGTTTTTGTAGGAAACTTAATCTGCGTCTGACAAACGTTTTCAGAGGCGACACAACATTTCACAGACTGAATGAATCTCTGCAACCGAATCTCCAGGAGGTTCAGGAGGTCGAGGTTTGAATCTGCAGTCCGGTCTCTGTCTCTGTCTCTGTCCGGGTTCAGAGAGGTCAAGGATTTAGTTTTTCTCCTCTGACTGTTTGATGTCACTGTGAACTTGTTCTTTAATAAACCAGACTTAAATCTTTCCCATAAATTAACAACATGTTGCTTTATTTGCAGTTTTGAACTAAATCGATTTTCAGGAAAGGGTCTGAAGTTTCGGGTTGATTTTGGAGTTTGCCCTTTAGAGGTCAGATAAAGTCTGCATGGAATTAATAGAGGTCAATGCACTGTGGTCAACTGCAAGGTTCAGACGGGGCAAATCTAACTAACGCCACATGCAGCCACTTTAAAGAAAGTGAAGACAGCTCCTGGATCTGCTCCAACATGTAACGGGTTCATCCTTCGGTTGGTTCCCACCCTCAAAAATTTCATGGACATCGGTTGAGAAGTTTTTGCAAAATCCTGCAACTTACAAACAAACCTACAAACGAGCCGATAAAAACACAAACTTCTTTTTGCGGAGGTGAAAACTTTGCATATGAGTCATTTGCTTCCTGGAAAAATTCCCACAACGCTGCCTGAAATATAAAGTTCATTTTATTTAGAGAAATGAACAACACGGTGTTGAAAATATATTTTATTTATACGGATGAAGTTCATAGTAATTGCGGACGAGCTTAAACGTTTCAGTTTGTGGCTCCTCTTGTTAATAATTATTCTTTTGGCGGAAAACACAGTGAATTATGGAATTATAAAAGTAAATTTTCTCATAATAACGTCCAGAAACATATTGTTTGCTTCAGTATGTGCAGCAGCTCTGTAGCATCATTGCTGAGAGACGTCTTATTCCTTTGCTACTTGAGTATTTTCCTTATTCTGTCTCCAGAGAAGTAAAAACAAAGATTATTTTTCAAATCCCTCCAGCGGCTCCGTCACCAAACAGGCGTCTCCGTCACTTCTCGGTAATAAAATCATTTCTGAGCTAAATCCTTCAGCGAGGACACGGGATGAAGTGAAACCTCACTGCCATCGGGGCTGTTTTAATACAACCTCAACAATTCCTCATTCATACTTTTCCTTTTATTGAATAATTGCAAGAATGGATTAAAAAATATGACAATCGTAGATATCAGAAATCAGTGCTTTCTCTTTGCCTCGGTCTCCTCCCAAAGGAAAAAGGATCTCGGGCCATTGACTTGACAGCCCTGCTTCACCTAGGGATACGAGTGTGTGTCTGTGTGTGTGTGTGTGTGTGTGTGTGTGTGTCTGTGTCTGTGTGTGTGTGTCTCTGAGCTTCTGCTTTGCCCTTTCATTGGCCCGCGATTCGCTAAAAATGCAACGACAACCACATCAGGCATCAGTGAAGGAGACGCGAGCATTAAATTCAAATTTTTCTTGCTTTCCGCTTCTTGGCTACCTTGAAATTTAATTATTGTAATGTATTGTCCTAAGTGCTCTCCAAGGCCGGGGCAATAAAACGCAGACAATTCCTCTGCCGGCAAAGCTCTCAGAGGAGCACCGGGGCTATTTCAAGCCATTTGATTCTGTTTCACAGGAGAACTTTCTAAGCATCCTCTATTACTCTCGGAATGCATGAAACACATAAAGTATGGATGGGGATTGTTGGAAAATCAAGGTCCCTCTGCATTATTCTCTTTTCCACCTGACAGAGTTCCTTTCAGAACCGAGAGCTTCCACTTATATGAAGGTTCCTCATAAAACCTGTTCTGCTGCCGCCACACCGCTGCTTTTTAAATGAGCAGCTTAATGAGATATTATTGGTTTTCAAGCTGATGCCGATGTCAACATTTTCCACAGATGTTTACTTTATAATTCAAGCTGTTAATTTCCCAATCACTCATTCGTTTATTCTCTGGAGCCATAAAAATACAAATCAGAGGAGGATTGAACTAAAAATACACAAACAAATGACGCTGAACATTTAAAAACAAGTGGCAACTTAAAAAATATAATCTGAAAAACTCTCCAGACCTAGATTCTATATTCAGCTGATTAAACTAACGAGCAGATATCGTTCCTGTTGACGAATTGAATTTATTCAATTCAAACAAAACATTTAGTTTCTGGTGTAAAAGTAAAATGACTGTAGAGAAACTAACCCTCCATGTTGTGTTTCTCTCTTCTCGTCCAACAGGAAGCCAGTTTCTCGATCTGGATGCTTTACAGCGACAACACAGCCGCCACCCTGACCTACTTCGACCCCAAAGACTACAACCTCAACGCCTCCACGCTGGACGACAAGGTGGTGTCCGTTTCCCAGGAGCCTCAGCAGCGCTGGCCCGTGGTGGTGGCGGAGGGCGAGGGCTCCGGCGAGCTGGTGCGTGTGGAGATGACCATCTGCGAGGCGTGCCAGAAGACCAAGCGCAAGAGCGTCATCGCCTCCGCCGGAGTGTACGCCAAGGTCCGGTTCGGCCCGGAGGAAGACTCCGAGGAAGAGGTGACCACAGAGGGCGAGATGGAGCTGGTGCCCGTCACCAGGCGCACGATCCTCGATCCCAGCATCAACGGGAGAGTTTATGAGACGTCCAATGAGCAGCCGGCCAGTGTTCCCATCGATTACACCAACTTCCCCACGATTAGCAACGAGGAGCAGCCGACCGAGAGCGACGAAGAGGAGGAAGACGACTTCGTGCATTCACCGCGCAACATGACCGACCTGGAGATCGGCATGTACGCGTTACTGGGAGTCTTCTGCCTCGCCATCTTGGTCTTCCTCATCAACTGCATCGTCTTCGTGCTGAAATACCGACACAAGCGGATCCCGCCAGAAGGTCAGGCCAACATGGACCACTCCCACCACTGGGTGTTCCTGGGAAACGGCCAACCCCTGAGGGCCCAGTGCGAGCTCTCCCCACAGCAGATAGAGAGTCCCAGTAACCCTCTGGAGGGCGTACAGACTTGCTGTCACGGTGACCACCACAGCAGCGGCAGCTCCCAGACCAGCGTTCAGAGCCAGGTGCACGGGCGAGGCGACGGCAGCTCCGGCGGCTCCACGAAGGAGAACAGCGAGGACGCCAGCTCCCCCACCTCCAAGCGCAAGAGGGTGAAGTTCACCACCTTCACCACCCTGCCCACGGAGGAGCTGCCCTACAACTCCATCCCCATCGCGGACGAGGAGGACATTCAGTGGGTCTGCCAAGACATGGGCTTTCAGGACCCAGAGGAACTGCACGACTACATGCGCAGAATAAAGGAGATAGCCTGAGAGGAGCGGTGCGGTGTGAAGCACTGCTCTCGGCTTTCTACAGAAACCTTACTTTCTATTTTTCTCTTTTTCACCTACGTGAAAGGTAATTTTTCACAAACTAAAAGGCCAATTGTTGTTTCGGTTCCGGTCTGTTCCATTTAGTTTGCACAGTGCTGTGATCTCATACACGCTCACACCGGAGAGGACGTAGGAGGAGGAGGAGGACGAAGCCAAAGACTTGAAACCACAGGATCTCCATCACGAGAGACTTCTGTAGAAAATGTGGCTAACGGGAAATAAGTGTTTCACTGGGGAAGCCGAGCCATGGCCAGACGTGAGAGCTGCTCCGGGATCAGTTTGGGAGAGGAAGCCTGACGTGGACAGGTTTAGTCTGAGCCACGTGTTCGCTGGTTCATTGGGACTCTGTAGGAACTGTACCGAACTCAGAGGCCTTCGAGGAACATGAAACTGTCAAAGACTCTCGTGAAAGTTTAAAAAATAATAAAAAAAATCATTTGTTTTCTTTGCCAAAGTAGGAAAAACTTGTTCTCTTGACGGCAAAAAACTTCTTTGGTTGTTGTTCTCGGTGCAGCACACTCACGGTTCGTACTCACGGTTCATTCTTTAGATTTTTCTACATGTCATAGGTCGTCTCAAACGGTGCCCGACAAACTAGTCCTCCTGGTCCCCATCGAATCGAATGCCTTATCAGAAACAGCTCACAGACCCCTCACCGTGTAGAAACACTGCAGCTGATCTCCAGCATGAGGTAGAAGAAGAGCTCGTGTGCTGGGAGGACCTCTCACAGTCTCTGCATGGCCGGGGGAACCTCGAGGCACAATCAGCTACTTCTTTTTCCAAATTTGTAAATGTTTGTAATTGTAGTTCTATAATCATTCATACACACACACACACACACGGCAGGAGTTAGTATGTTACCATGCATCACACGCATGCCACGTGGGGCCCACATGCAGACACCTCTCTCTCTCTCTAGTATGTGTATATATCGTATCGAGCGGGGGTTTAACACGTCACTCACTCCGACTGAGGAAACTTTTATAGTCTTGTCGTGAGTGGAAGGTTTTGCCGATTGTCGAGCGCGGGAATTTAGCTATGCACCAGAACTGTGACGGGGTCGAATCTCTTGATTTGTTTCCCCTTCCTTTAAATTCAGGCTGGAGCTCCGGCCTCTGGGAGGATGAGAAACTTCTGATTTGTACCTTTGGAAACTCGTTGAAAACAAGAATCCTCCTCCCACAGAGAAGATTACTGAATAGATTATTGATTTTTGCTCCATCCTTTAAATCACGGTCATCCCATGTTGTCATCATGTGTTTCAGACCCACTGTGTTACGTCTGTTATCCCTGTTATGTTTGATGCTGATTGACTTCATTGGCGATTCAGAGCGGGTGGGAACACCAGTGGAGGTCGAGTGCAGGTTTTTCTTTTCGCTAATTGCGATGTTGAGTTCAAATCTGTGGAAAGAAAATAGGAAATGTGAGTTTTTCTGCAGGTTTGGGCGAATTATTATTTTTTCTGTTTTTGCTTAAACAAATCACAAGAGGCAGCTTCCTCTCACTGGAGGAATGAAACACGGGTTTGAGCAGATTATCCGAAAGTCACCTCTTCTTTATCATCTCATCACTCTTACGAAGTTTAAGTAAGAAAGTTCGGCAAATTCTGGCAACCCTGGGCCGATGCACAGAGCAGGACGGAGGCGTAGCTAGCTAGCGAGTTGTCGTAGGCGTTGAAACAGGAGAATCACTGATGCTCTATTTTTATATCGTCACAGTCGTAATGGAAAAATACCCAGACACAAAACAGACACACAAACACAGGTCAGTACTTCACAGATTAGTCTCCTCACATTGATTTTTTAGATATTATTTTCTAACATGCGTTGATGTGTTCAGGGACAGATCCTTCACACCGACTCCAGTGGTCGACTGACAACACGACACTAAAGCAGAAAGGGAAAGTTGGGAGAGAGCAGACAGAAAGTTTTCAGAAGCTGAAGAGGAAGAGTTTCAGTGACTCTTCATCACGAGTGTGGACGAGTGGAGACGACGTTTGAAGGTTGACGTTCCTCCGGCTCAGATCTCTCACGGAAACGAGTTCTGTTTCAGGACTAATGAAGCAGCCACGAGACGGAAAATTAGTTTCCATGTCACTTTCCTTTTAATTCTCTCCTCCGCTGCTTCTAAAGGGGGGCTTGGATTCTTTTTCTTATTTTGTGACTGACAGATTTATGCTGAGGAAACCAGTGTCACCTCTTCCCTTCTGAGCTCTTGTTCATTTTGTTTTTCCATCCTACCTGCTCCTCAGCCCCTGCAGCCTCATTAAAGTCCCAATCCAGAGTCGATCTCCCTGTGGAAGGGATGTTAGAACAGAAATACCAGCGTCATGTTTTCAATTCAGTTCCACGAGCTCCTTATTGGTTGGCAGATTTCATGCAACAGCTGCGGTGTAAAACAGGAGCAAAGAGGTTTTTACTTTTCCACAAGATGCTTTAAGATTATTTTTCCATCTGTAAACCTCACCTCTCAATACTCTACACATTTAGATATATATTGACTCACATTTGATATATCGATGAATCCTGGATTGGGACTTGAAGGTTTTGATTTTTACTGCATGACCTCTTTCTGTTCCTCGTGTTTTAAAAATGAATGAATCTTTTGAAAAAGGAAAAGAGGATGAGACGTTATTATTTTATTTTTGTGCGAGTCCAAGCCCCGTCCTTCAGCCTCGACCTCGATCTGCCATGAGAACTGAGAGGAGCTGGGAGCGTTCTAACACTCTCAACGTTCACGTGTCTCAGGATGAATGTGTCCTCCTTAACTTCAACTGGCTTGTTTTTGTGTATTCGTGTTGTCAGCCTCACTCTGGTGGCGTCGGTGGAACGGATCAAGTGTCTAATAGCAGCTTCTTTCAACCGTTTTGTTATTTTTTTCCAGTTTTTCCCACAAATTTACTCACACAAAATGTAAATATGTTGCACATAATATTATACAAACAGAAGAACTCTGGTTTATGGATCATTTCTACATCTTACTTGGCATTCGTCTGTGGGTTCTTTCATTTTTTTTGTAACGCTGTTTCAGTAACGCTGCATATATTGGTTCTTTTTTTAAATTGTCTTTAAGCTGCTAATAGAAACTTTAGTCTTCTTAACAACATGTAATAGAAGATCTTGAATTGTATTTTCCTGCTCTCCCTGTGGAAACTGTGCACGACGTGCACGACCCAGTTGGCTGTGCCAAGTTACCACCACACTGACTATACTATGTTAATGTACAGAGCACCGTTAAATTTCATGTATTCTCTTGAAAACAAACCCTTGTATTTTCCTGTTAAATGTAAAGTACTAAAGAAAATGCAATACACAAGTGATTTGTCCCTTTACTTCATTTACTGGACCAAAGCAGAATGTGTACTTTGTGTATTTATCACACTTTGTCATGATGTGTGTGTGTGAGCAGAGACGTTTTCAGGGATTCAAACCCAGTCGCCTCTGACCTTGAAGGATCTGGCTCATCGGCCACTTAATGCTTCACCAGGGACCTGATGCAGACATGTTTGATTTATACACTGTGTGGAGGTAATGATCATACTTCTGCACTTTATATCACTTTATATCTTACTTAAACATTGTTTTAACTTTCACAAGAAACCTGTTAATGCCTCCGCAGCAGCCAGGGGCCAGAGTCAGAAGTCCCAGCGACTTTAAACCCCCTGTGAACCTCGAGAGAATCCTTCTGCACAATTTAGCACAAATGTCCACTTACACATAACTGATTAGATCTGAGGGGTCAAAGGTCATGGTGATCTCCAATGAGTCTGGAATCTGATCTGTGTAAACCCCGTCCCTATGAGGCGGAGTTGGTCTTCATGGCTGAACCGTGAAGGCTGATCTGAGGACAGTGGATGAGACAGTCGGGTCCACCGAGGTTTACCCGTCGCCGCCCACTTGTCCTGCTCTTATTCCTGTTGCTTGGCAACAAGAAAGTTTCAAAGCCTCTTGGTTTTGAACACGTGAAGCGTCGGCTGCTAATTTGAGTTCAAGTCTGAACTCGAGCATCAGGTGTCTCGCCTGCTCTGTTTGTTACAATACAGCTGCCGCTTCTTGGCGGATGAAAGGAAACGTTTCCCGGCTTCATTTGAAGAAACCTTCGATTTGGGACAAGCTGCGATGCGTCAGTGTTGAAACGCAGCCGCTGTAAAGACACACGTGGAATCAAACTGCTCTGGTTGACGGCAGCATACTGCAGCAGAGAGTAACTCTGGTTTACTTCTAACTGTACAGTTCACGTGTAACACCTTCAACCATGCATGTGTCCCTGGCGGGGGTCGATCAGATCCTGGCATGAGTCCTACCAGTGTTTGAAGTCCACGGGTCACTGCTGCTCACCCCCCCCCTCGCTGTGGTGAGTCCGCAGGCAGCCGCTGCAGGAGCGTGAGGATCCTGCACAGACGTGAGCACCAGCGGCTCTGCTCCTTCAGCTGCTCCTGTTCACAGAGTCCACACTCACAGCTTCTCATTTGAAGTCGGGCGCTTGTTGACTCTGTGAGTTCAAAGTCCTGAGAACTCCGAGGAGGCTCCGAGGTCATTAGGAGAGAATGAGCTCGTCCACGGGGCCGAGGAGACAGAGGCTGACAGCCGATCGCCCGTGGCCCAGACCAGCAGAGTCAATTTGAAATGAATACAAAATGTTATATTAGAGTTAAGATAGATTTTCATATTCATGGTTGTGTATAAAAATGCACATTATTATCTAAAGGCAGAAATGAAAAATCTGTTGACCAGATTCCACAGAAAAGACGAGATCAACTTTATGATCCAACGATGGAGAAATGTACCTTTTTACAGCAGCAGCTATAAAACCTGGGGAAAGTACAACAAAATATACAGTTTACAATAATATAAATATAACAGATGAGCGAGATGCTTCTCCCCTGACCTTGAAGAAATAATAACACGTTTATATTTTCAAATCGAAGGAGATCTGCGTATTGAAATCAAACTATCGATGAATATAAAAATGTTTTCCTCATGTCATCAAACTGATCCACAGATTAAACCTTTGTAAAGGTTCAAATTCAGCATCTTCAAATGGAAGCAGTTATATATATGAGACAGATTCAATAAGAACCTGACTTTTGCTGTAATAACTTCTTCTCCCCGTCACTCTCTCATCTGCAGCTGTACATATTGTCTTCAGGAATATAATAATAATAAAAAGAAATCCCCTAACGAAAAGCAAACACATCTTCATACAGAACACACCACAGGCTCCGAGGAGCTGCCAGGATTTATCCGTGTGTGTGTGTTTGAGCCGAAGTGCCTGGGGCTCCTGTCAGCATCGCTGCTCCATACAGTCCAGGACACTATAGTGCTGCAGTGAACCGCTGCCTCTGTAATCACATGTGACACATAAAAAACATATTTCATATAGAGATGGAGTCCCAAGTGTTCTTTGGAGAGTCCTGTGTGAACACACTGCACAGAATGTGGAGGTCACGCTGAAGCCTCGTAAATCCACCGAGACGGTTCATGAAATCTGAAAATACTCCAGAAATAACATCAAAATACTCCAAATGTTTCAAATTTCAGAAACACTTTTCATAGAAAGCATATTCAAACTTGCAGGAGCTGCTGCTTCAGACTAATAAGATGTTATTTACCTTTTACTGATGCTGCATTCAGAAGAACAGAATAGAATGGAATAGAATAAAAAGCCTTTATTGTCATTGTACCAGAGAAAACAGTTCAGCTCCCTGGCAATTAAAATTTCTGACGATTTTGTATTTTATAAATACAGTGAACTCGGAGAGGAAGTCAAATCTTCTGATCCGTTTAATTGCAGCTCTGAAGCTCACAACACACAGATCGACTGCAGCTGTGATAACAGGACGACTCTGGTTCGACACATTATTCCTGTGACGCACCAGTGCAGGGCCGAGTCACAGGGAATCAATCTGTGGCCACGGCAGCCGTCTTACACCTGGACCAACCCGGTAATAGCGGGTCATCATGACAGTGGGACTCCGACAAAACCAGTACTCAGCTCCACCTGCTGGGGAGGAGCTGCACTGCAGGAGAAGAGAGGACGAGTGATTCAGGAGGTGATACAGAGACATCGTACTTCATGTCCCCGACTGACATTTAAAGGAATTCCACAGTTTCCACAGTTTCTCTTTCGTGTTTGGAAGGCGAGGGTGAGGTGAAGGGTATACACCTGCAATATGAAACTTCACCACTAGATGTCACTTAATCCTGCACACTGAATCTTTAATTTGCAGCTCATTTAAAGGAGACGTGAAAGTTTCTCTTTCCTCTACGTGTTACATAAGTTAATATAAAAGTTTCAGCTTGTTTCATTATAAACATCCGTGGTGAGACACTTCCATTTCGGTTGTGGTTCTGTTGTGTGGCTTTCGTAGTTGTGTTGTGGATTGTGCGGTTGTGTTGTGGCCCATGCATTTATAAATACTCTCGTTTGAAACGTCTCGGTCACTATGAAAAGTTAATGAGTTCTTTCTAGGCCCAAACTCCAATCACATGGGTTCAGTAGTTTCTTCGTAATCCTGCAAACTATGAAAACATGCGCCCCCTGGAGGAGGTAAATATGAATCTGTACATCTATACTATTTAAACTAAATGAGTTTAACGTGTTTTCTTTAACATGTCAGCTTCAAACTGCTGAAAGCCAAGAAGAAGCTGTCGGTAATGTAGCTCACATTTCGGCTCCATTTTTACGTTTGGTAATTTATTTTTATTTTTATTTCATTCCTGTGGATAACAGGCCAGACGTGGAGCCTGTGAACTCACGTCAGGATGTTTCCAGAGCAGCTACAACGAGGCCTGACAGCAGAAATATCTTTAACTATATAAAACATCAGCAGTAAATGTCAGGTTTCAGTGTCATTCCCCGCGAATCAAAGGGAGAGGCTTCTTTCTGGACCACTTCCACAGGCGCTGAGCAGCCATTCAGGGAGAGATCCATCATAGCAGGAGCAGAGATAAGAGCCGCGCACTGACAGCTGCCTCCACAGACCAGAACGCAGTGCTGAGACAAGACATGTTGCATTTGGGGTGAGGGCTGCAACTCTTTATGTGACTGGTGAGGAAATCCAGCTCTGTTGCTCCCATTCCTCTTTCCATATATCCCTGTTCCTTGTGAGTTAAAGCTCCTTCTCTGGGGAGATGAGGTAAGAAATCTCTGCCAGAAATAGCAGCCGACAGACGAGTGGGGGGGAAGAGTTGAGGTGCCCGGGAAAAGAAAAGTACATTTCAACACTTCCCCGAGATCAATGAGGATCACGTCTGTACAGAACTGTTAACTTCCCCCCCGCGGTGTGGAGCACGCACTGATTAACACCGATGATCGACTGCAGCCCCCCCCCACCCCCCCCCAGACACAACGCAGGTGAACGCCTTTTTTTGTGCAGCACAGAAAACAGAGGGAAGAGGTGGGGACGTGGCAATATTCAATATTTCTGTTACTGACAGCAAATCCCCCGAAGAGAGCAAAGCCAGTTGTGTTATTCCTCATATTTCTCTCGCCTGTGGTTGTCAGCCTCGAGCTCACAGCTTCCTACTGAAGGAGAAGTCACAGACTGATTCAAGAGGCTGATTAAGACGTGTATACATGGCTGTAGACACGACCTACAAAAGGGACAGGCTGAAGTTTGCATTAGACTTTTCGCTCTCTGATCCTCCACCCGTCCTTTTGTGATTGTCCTGGTGGAGCCTGGAGAGGAGCAGGAGGCCGGACGTGATGTAGAAAACAGATCCACACCAGCTTTGACCTTTATCGCCCAAAGCTCTTGAGCCTCGTTGCCATCTTCTTCTGTGTCCTCTTCTCTGAGACATTCACATTCTTCCAGTTTTGCATCCGTCACTAGAAACGTCATAAATTCGCTTGTTCATTTCTCTGCTGTGTTCTCACACGGGCTCATTATTCTCGGGAACTGTCAGGAGAAACTTCGGGGGGTGTCCAGACCAACTGACTCAGACGTTTGCCTCTGTCACGTAAAGCCCCTCCAAGAAACTACAGAAAAGGGTTTTGCAGAGAACTGATTTCTGCTGCGGACTCGTAACTGGAACAACACAAACATCTCCGGATGAAGAAGAGGAGTCGTACACGTAGAGGATGAAGACGTCAACTTGGAAAGACGAGGAGATTCCAGAGCTTTTGTTGAAAAGGGCCAACGCCTTGTTGGATGTGCTGTAAACAAAAACACAGATCCTTTTCACGTTATGTTCATCTTCCAGCACGCTCAGGCTCCTCCCCTCGTCTGATCTGGAGATTCTCCTGTTGTCTTCTTCATACGTGAAAGACAAACTTCCTCACAATGTCCACACACACTCTTCAGGATCTCACGTCTGCAGAGATCGCTTTTCTTTGCAGACAGAAAGGCAGCCACCCGGGTCTTGATGGGGGTTTATTTTATATTATTTTTCACCGTTTGGATGATATTCTTGTGTCTCTTCTCAGGTACAGTGGGTTCGTTACCAAGGACAACAAACCCATTATTCATCACGGCTGGCCACACAGCAGTTTGAAGTTTTATTGCAGCTCAAGGTGTTTCTCTGTCTCTGTGAGCGTGGTCTGTCTCCAGCCTGATCCCGGTGAAGGTCTGAGGAATCGAAGGAGAAGTCAAACTAACCATTGGGAATCTTTCTCCTTCATAATTACACCTTCAAGGTTTTTCCGGAGGAGGGTTAGTGATGATGAATCCTCGACACTGAAGGAATCCTAGATGTGCTTTTCACGCCTTTTGCATCCTGTGTTTTCCCCCCCGCCCTGCACACTGCAGCTCAACAACTCACCAAACAACCATGCATGTTTTATGAACACAAGTGCCCGATGAAAAATGCAACTTTTCTCGCCCGAACACAAAACTGTCACCTTGTCAGGCTCCAATCATAACTTAGAGGACACACTTCAGTTATTATTTATCAGCGTTTAATGTTTGCAGGGCAGCGGCAGCGGTGACAGCTCCTGCCGTCCCTTCCTGACAGCCAGTGTGTGTGTGTGTGTGTGTGTGTGTGTGATCAAACACGCACAACGTTCACAGCAGTGTGTGGGAGCTCAGGCAACTGACTGACACCTGATGTGCATGTGAAGATTGTGTATTTACACCACAACTCACCCGCATGTTACAGAGACCTCTGAGAAGACAGGACCAGGAATTGTTTACCAGCTCCCACAGGCTGGAGGCAGAGTGCTGCTGGGAAATAATAACAATGTTTATTTTTTGGCAACACCGAGTTTTAAAACTGTAACTGTGCCTAAACGCTGCTAGAACCGATATTTCTCACTTTTACAAAAAAGCTGAAAATGACAGTCCTCTGCATTATGCAGGCGAGAGGTGGAGGTGGAGGTGGAGGTGGAGGTGGAGGTGGAGCAGCCGGGTGCCACAGACGGAGGCAGGAAGATGTCAGCTCCGAACTCTCTACACATCTCCATCTCGGTCTTCTACCTGTGTTTTTTTTATTTTTGCGAATGTCGTGTCACTTTATACCAGAAGGAGAAAGTCCACAGATAATCTGGAGGTTCTCACTCGGACATGTGCGTTCACACGTGCACCTGCTCCGGAGATACTACGGAGAATCTCTGGAGTTCAGTCCATGTTTGAAAGCAGCTCACATTTGTCTTGTTGCTCCCTTTAAACGGAAGTGTTGCACGTCCCTGTGTCGGAATCCTGGTCCAGTAGGAAAAGTTTTTTTAGAATCCGGTGCCTCATTGCCATTCCTGTTCCTGTGGCTCTCTGAGGTTCTACGTTCTTTTTACCCTGTTTAAAGTTTCTTTTAGTTTTTCCTTACTCTTGTTGAGGGGGCCAGGGAAAAAACCCAGCCCACGAGAAATAATTTCTGATTGGGCCGCGCTGCGATCTCCGTGTAATGAAATGCAAATGCACCTCAGACGTGGAAAGTGTTTCAGAGCGTTGCCTCCTTCACCGCGGGGCCCGGGAAGCTCAGCCCGCTTTGATGTGAGGCGCCTGGCTCACGATGCGTTCACGTCGAGTTGGAAGTCTGCTCCGGCTCCGGTGTCGCCCACTTACTGCCATGAATTGTGTACGTGTTATCAGAGGCAGCCAACGTGGCTCCGGATCAACCAGGTCCAGCTCGATGAGGAGAGATGATCTGATTTCATCACATGAACCTAAACTTTATCTGTGTGAAGCGGTTTCTGCTGTAGTTGGGTAAAATTCATGGATAAAGAGGTTGAATGAAATCAAAGATGAAGTTCTCTCTCGTTTTTAGATATGATACAACTCCAACAAACACGTTGTGTCTTCATCTTTGTTTGCAGGATTACGCAAAAACTACACAACCGATTTCCTGGTGCGGATCCAGAAACAATCTTTCTGTTCACTTTTTTGTTTCTCAGAGAATAATTCATGGATGTTGATGAGAAAGATCAGACATGTTAAGGGGACTGATATTGAGTGTGTGTAATTTTGGATTCATGAGGGGAGTGCTGGGAGTGCTGGGATTTCTACATAATGACGAGTATTAAAACTGGTGGCAATCCCATGTTGAAAGCAGTAGGACATTTAACTTTAATGAGATACAGTGCAAATAGTTTACAGTTTTATGTGGTTGATACTCAGGATGTTTTATTATGAGATAGCACAGGCAGCAGGAGCACACACGCAGACATAATAGGGAAGTGTTGGCAGGCTCTTTAAAAGGCAGAGGGAGGGAGGGAGGGAGGGGGGGAGAACAGCCTCAGTGGGAGTGGACATCTTGTCAGGGTCCATCGGCTGCAGCCCCCTCTGCAGGAGGCTGAGAACCCGGAGCCCTTTCCTCAGCCGGCACGTCCGACCTCATCATCGCTACGAGTCCGACCTGGAAGAAGAAACGCAAACACAGCAGATGAAACCTCAGACACAACAAACTGACTCTGCTGTTCGGTGGTGTTTGGTCTCAGATTTATGAGGTTTGCATCATCTCCACTGCAAACACATGACATTTTGACTAAGGCCATTGTATTATATATATATATTTTAATGTTAAATATGTTTTAACATGAAAAGAAGTTAGCTGGTTAATGTGTTAGGTTCAGGAGCAGGGCCTGAGACACGCTCCAATCAGCTGTCAAGACGAAATATAGCAGATTATTCGATTCATCCTTTCTCTACCCTTCACCCTCCTTCCCACATTGCTACCCTCATCCATCATCCATCCATCATATTTCCTCATACCTAATCTCATCCATCCATTCTCATTCCCTCATCCCTTCATCCTTCTTTCCTCATTCCTACCCTCGTCCTTTCACCCTCCTTCCCACATTGCTACCCTCACCCATCCATCCTTCTTTCCTGATTACTTATCTGATACATCCATCCTCCTTCCCCATCCCGAACCTCATCCCTTCATCCTTACATGTCATACCTGCCTCTGCTCATCCCTTCATCCTCCTTCCCTCATCCATTCGTGTGTTTCCCCTTATCCCAACCCTAATCCCTTCATCCCTCTTCCTTCATCCCTCCCCATCATCACATATTCTTGGCACGTAGTCTTTCCCAGTGTAGTGGACATATTAATAATAACAACTGTTGACCAAACACTTTCTATCACAGGAGTTTTGATGAAAAGCTGTTGATTCGAGCTTTGTGATTCTCCCACAGTGATGTCTGTCTGCTCCTGGTGAACAACATGAAGATTTGTGTTTACTCACTTCTCCAAATACAATTTGAAAAACAAATACCTGTCATAAAATATATGGATATAAAATATAAGTTCTATCGACCTTTGAAAATGACACAAAGACACTTTTTGTGTCAAACTGAGAAAATAATTGCGCTGCGATTTCTCAGGATAATGAGGTGTTGCGAAGATAATTACACATAATTACAGTTTTTCTCAGTTGTTAACACACAAAAAGCTACAATTCGGCACAATTTGCACAACCTTGACTTTATGTACCGATCGCTCGACCCAATTTGGCACTACTTCACACTCCCTTATCTGCATTAGACTCTGACTTTCCTTCTCTACACTCTGATGTCAATTATGTGATGTGGAGGTGGGGTGGAGGTGGAGGTGGAGGTGGAGCAGCCGGGTGCCACAGACGGAGGCAGGAAGATCACATCAAGAAGTTAGGGCGAGAGTTTGTGCTTGTAATTACCAACATTCAGCACTGACACATCCATGTATTGTACCTGTAATCCAATATTGTTCCTTTTCTACAGTGTCTCACTGTAGTCCACTGTGTTGACCTCTCTGTGTCCATACTCTAACTTGCATTCTCATGCTGTCTGTGTCAGAGGATTTACATTACATTACATTACATTTAGCTGACGCTTTTATCCAAAGCGACTTACAATATGTGTATTCAACCCTGAGGGAACAAACCCAGGACGTATCCAGGAGCATGACACAGCTCATGTGTTGTACAAGTACATCTTTATTGATGAGGTGGGATTCAACCTGGTGAAGAGGAGGAGTTATTAATGACGCTTGTCTTTGTCATGTGACCTGGACGTCTCCATCTTTGTCTATGATGTGTCCGACTCCCTCTGCCGCCATTCGGTCCTGTAGACTTCAAACAGTGAATGCTATGATGTATCAGTCCAGGTCATAGGATCTCGTCCTATGATGTCACATTTATAAAACAAGTCAAAGCAGATTACCTCTCCCAAAAACACACAAGGAGAAACATTTCTCAGCAGAATCAAACTCAACAACCATTGCCGACGACAGCTGAACGAGACTCTTCTTCCTGAAAACGTCCTTGAACCACCACAGAAGGCTTCACGGCAAATATACTTATACAACAACTCCGTTACACTTGATCCCCTGCGTTCAAACGATAACATTAGATAAGATAAGATTATCTTTCTTGATCCACACACCCGGAAAATTCAGTTCATCCAAAGTCAAGATGATCAACTGCTCAGGAGACAAAGTAGGTTCTGTTCTAAGCAGGAGAGACTTCAGGTTAAACTGTTTTAAGTTTTATCTTCAAAACCCAATTGTCTTTTATTTCTTCGTGTTACTTTACAGTAGTTTTACAGAATTTAATAGCAGACATTTATAAATGGCTAAAGTTGATTCAGCTCTTTGTCTTTGAATATATCTGAAGGTAGGATGTTTATTTGTGTCTTTCAGTCACACGGAGAGATGCTGTCTGAAGAAACTCAGGTCTTCTGCCCAGTCATCATGGAGAATACTGGTCTAGCTCCTCAAAATGATGCTCATGCTGCTGAGAAAGATGATCTAACAAATGAGATTGCTGATCTAACTGTTAAGCAGGTTGCTCAAGCTGCTAAGAACACTTCACAAAATGGAGAAAATTTTATTCTGGAGGCGCAGCGGGATGTTTTGAATGCAGCTCCAGCTGAAGACAATGGTGCAGCCAGAGCTGCCCTGGAAAAAGAAAAGATTACACTGCCAACAAAGAAAAACGCTTTTGACGAAATAATATATCAGTCCAGACTTGGGTTGGCGAACATGGACAATATTTTGGAAAAAGCAAGAGTCATGGAGGAAGGGTGGGAGAAAAAGAAGAAAGATCTGAAGACAAAGATGGAGGCGAAGGAGGAAGAAAACTTCTACCTGAGCTCTGATCTTCAGCTCCAGCCCGTGGAGAACATGCTAGTGGAAAGCGACTGGAAGGTGAAACGTGAAGCTCTGCAAGTTGCTCTAACTGCTGAGAACGCAGATCTAACTGCTGAGAACACTGATGTCATTGCTGTGAACGTTCCTCTAACTTCTGAGATCGATACTCCAACTGCTGGAAATATTTTTCTGGAGAGGGAGCGTGATGTTTTGAACGAAGCTCCGGCTGAAGACAATGGTGCAGAGCTGCTCTGGAAATACAAACGATTACAGTGACAAAGCAGAAAAACCCTTCTGCCTTAATGCTGTCTGAGGCCATATTCGACTTAGCCAAGAGGGAGAAGACTATGGAAAGAGCAAGAGCCAGAGAGGAATGGTTGGAGAAGGAGAACAAATATCTGAAGAACCTGAAAGTGGAACAGGAAGCCAGATCCAAACAGAGAGGATCTAATAAAACAGATTAAAGAGACAGAGAAGAAGAGGAAGCAGGAAAACAAGGAGCTAATGGAGAAGGAGGAGAAGGAGAGAGAAGAACAGAAGAAGACAGAGGAGAAGGAGAAGAGGGAGAGGAAAGAACTGATGAAGAGGGAGGAGAAAGAGAGAGAAGAACTGAAGAAGACAGAGAAGAACGAGAAAGAGAAGAATAGTAAAGAACTGAAAAAGAGAGAGGAGAATGAGAGAGATGAACTGAAGAAGACAGAGGAGAAGGAGAAGAAGGCGAGGAAAGAACTGATGAAGAGAGGGGAGAAAGACAGATAATTGACTTTTGAATAACTTTATTTAAGTTACATTGTCAAAAATAAAACCTTAATTATTCAAAAATTTTGTGTAACAGTAAATGTTAAAAAACATTCCAGGCACACACACATCATACACCAACGATAAAATTACCAGATGTTCTGTTAAAAATTTTAAAACCAGAGACTGGTTGTCACCCAGTGAGCAAAGGACCCATTAGACTCTGACTTTCCTTCTCTACACTCTGATGTCAATTATGTGATGTGGAGGTGGAGGTGGAGGTGGAGGTGGAGGTGGAGCAGCCGGGTGCCACAGACGGAGGCAGGAAGATCACATCAAGAAGTTAGGGCGAGAGTTTGTGCTTGTAATTACCAACATTCAGCACTGACACATCCATGTATTGTACCTGTAATCCAATATTGTTCCTTTTCTACAGTGTCTCACTGTAGTCCACTGTGTTGACCTCTCTGTGTCCATACTCTAACTTGCATTCTCATGCTGTCTATGTCAGCGGATTTACATTACATTACATTACATTACATTACATTACATTACATTTCATTTAGCTGACGCTTTTATCCAAAGCGACTTACAATATGTGTATTCAACCCTGAGGGAACAAACCCAGGACGTATCCAGGAGCATGACACAGCTCATGTGTTGTACAAGTACATCTTTATTGATGAGGTGGGATTCAACCTGGTGAAGAGGAGGAGTTATTAATGAGCAGAGACAGTTATTATAACTATAAAATTCTTCTCAAAAATGTAGAAAGAGAGAGAGAGAGACTGTCATAGATTCCCCCTTCCCCTTCAGACCTCACAGAGTCAAACGTTTAGGTCTGATAGATTTCATAAAGACATTTCTGCCGAGTTAAGACGTTTTCCTACGTTTTGATGAATGAAAACCTCCATTTGTGGCTTTGAGAGCAGTTTAAGAAAAAAGCCCAGAAAAAATTGCTTTAAATAATAATAATAACAATGATGATGACGTCAGTTTCAGTTACCATTAACCAAAACAACACAAACGCTTGTCTTTGTCATGTGACCTGGACGTCTCCATCTTTGTCTATGATGTGTCCGACTCCCTCTGCCACCATTCGGTCCTGTAGACTTCAAACAGCGAATGCTATGATGTATCAGTCCAGGTCATAGGATCTCGTCCTATGATGTCACATTTATAAAACAAGTCAAAGCAGATTACCTCTCCCAAAAACACACAAGGAGAAACATTTCTCAGCAGAATCAAACTCAACAACCATTGCAGACGACAGCTGAACGAGACTCTTCTTCCTGAAAACGTCCTTGAACCACCACAGAAGGCTTCACGGCAAATATACTTATACAACAACTCCGTTACACTTGATCCCCTGCGTTCAAACGATAACATTAGATAAGATAAGATTATCTTTCTTGATCCACACACCCGGAAAATTCAGTTCATCCAAAGTCAAGATGATCAACTGCTCAGGAGACAAAGTAGGTTCTGTTCTAAGCAGGAGAGACTTCAGGTTAAACTGTTTTAAGTTTTAGCTTCAAAACCCAATTGTCTTTTATTTCTTCGTGTTACTTTACAGTAGTTTTACAGAATTTAATAGCAGACATTTATAAATGGCTAAAGTTGATTCAGCTCTTTGTCTTTGAATATATCTGAAGGTAGGATGTTTATTTGTGTCTTTCAGTCACACGGAGAGATGCTGTCTGAAGAAACTCAGGTCTTCTGCCCAGTCATCATGGAGAATACTGGTCTAGCTCCTCAAAATGATGCTCATGCTGCTGAGAAAGATGATCTAACAAATGAGATTGCTGATCTAACTGTTAAGCAGGTTGCTCAAGCTGCTAAGAACACTTCACAAAATGAAGAAAATTTTATTCTGGAGGCGCAGCGGGATGTTTTGAATGCAGCTCCAGCTGAAGACAATGGTGCAGCCAGAGCTGCCCTGGAAAAAGAAAAGATAACACTGCCAACGAAGAAAAACGCTTTTGACGAAATTATACATCAGTCCAGACTCGGGTTGGCGAACATGGACAATATTTTGGAAAAAGCAAGAGTCATGGAGGAAAAGTGGGAGAAAAAGAAGAAAGATCTGAAGACAAAGATGGAGGCGAAGGAGGAAGAAAACTTCTACCTGAGCTCTGATCTTCAGCTCCAGCCCGTGGAGAACATGCTAGTGGAAAGCGACTGGAAGGTGAAACGTGAAGCTCTGCAAGTTGCTCTAACTGCTGAGAACGCAGATCTAACTGCTGAGAACACTGATGTCATTGCTGTGAACGTTCCTCTAACTTCTGAGATCGATACTCCAACTGCTGGAAATATCTTTTCTGGAGAGGGAGCGAGATGTTTTGAACGAAGCTCCGGCTGAAGACAATGGTGCAGCCAGAGCTCCTCTGGAAATACAAACGATTACAGTGACAAAGCAGAAAAACCCTTCTGCCTTAATGCTGCCTGAGGCCATATTCGACTTAGCCAAGAGGGAGAAGACTATGGAAAGAGCAAGAGCCAGAGAGGAATGGTTGGAGAAGGAGAACAAATATCTGAAGAACCTGAAAGTGGAACAGGAAGCCAGATCCAAACAGAGAGAGGATCTAATAAAACAGATTAAAGAGACAGAGAAGAAGAGGAAGCAGGAAAACAAGGAGCTAATGGAGAAGGAGGAGAAGGAGAGAGAAGAACAGAAGAAGACAGAGGAGAAGGAGAAGAGGGAGAGGAAAGAACTGATGAAGAGGGAGGAGAAAGAGAGAGAAGAACTGAAGAAGACAGAGAAGAACGAGAAAGAGAAGAATAGTAAAGAACTGAAAAAGAGAGAGGAGAAGGACGAGATGAACTGAAGAAGACAGAGGAGAAGGAGAAGAAGGCGAGGAAAGAACTGATGAAGAGAGAGGAGAAAGAGAGAGAAGAACTGAAGAAGACAGAGAAGAACGAGAAAGAGAAGAATAGTGAAGAACTGAAGAAGAGAGAGGAGAATGAGAGAGATGAACTGAAGAAGACAGAGGAGAAGGAGAAGAAGGCGAGGAAAGAACTGATGAAGAGGGAGGAGAAAGAGAGAGAAGAACTGAAGAAGACAGAGAAGAACGAGAAAGAGAAGAATAGTACAGAACTGAAGAAGAGAGAGGAGAAAGAGAGAGATGAACTGAAGAAGACAGAGACTTGACTTTTGAATAACTTTATTTAAGTTACATTGTCAAAAATAAATCCTTAATTATTCAAAAATTTTTGTGTAACAGTAAATGTTAAAAAACATTCCAGGCACACACACATCATACACCAACGATAAAATTACCGGATGTTCTGGTTGTCACCCAGTGAGCAAAGGACCTATTCATTCCTATGGGTGTTCCATTTTGATGATTGTGTTTTCAATTTTGCACTTCAGTGTGCTGTAAATGCTTGGTAGCGTGCAAGCAAATGCTTAGTTGTGTGTACTCATTGAATGGTATGTGTGTGTCATTTGAAAATATGTCTGTGTGTACCAAATGAAAACACGAGTTCCATTTTGTGAAGGGTTAAGAGATTTGATGGCAAAGAGTCATCTTGCAAAGGGAGTGTCAGGTTTAGCATTTTGTGTGTGAGGTTTTCAGTTGTGTGTGTGCAGTTTTGAGAAAGCCGTTATTGTTTTGAAAAACGTGTGTTAACATTTGTGAAAAACTGTAATATGACGTGGACCTGTCTCTGGGAAGCAAGATAAAATAAGACATGAGGATAAATCTATAGGACAAACTCGAACATATCTCAGGTTGCTTACATATTCACATCTGAAGCGAAGGGCTCTGCGAGGAGCTTGTTCTTCAGGGATCCATTATTGGCTGCAAAAGAAAGATCAATAATGATTTTCTTCACTATAGCGTCGGTGATTTTTATTTTGAAGGCAAACTGTAAATGTCAACAGCAGGTTTATGGAGTAATCCAGTTTAATTTATGAAGTTTGTGTACCTGGCAGCATCAGGCTGCAGCGTAGCCAAGGATACAGCCAGTGCACTGCTGCTATCCGAGAGTGTTACTGGGACATTCCAGTGGGAACGAATGGGAACCAGGGAATACAGAGCTTGATCCTGCTTGTAGGTCACAGGCATGTGCAGCTGTACACACTGAGCAAACATGTTACGTGACCATATCGAAGAAACGCTTTCTATAATTCATACTTCATCCATGATTCATCTCGAGCTGTAGGAGAACGAGTGATGCTCGAAGTGGAAACTCTCCTGCAGGACACGAGAAGAAGCTTAATATCCTCGTGACCTGTTCTCTAAAGCAACAATCTGCTTTCTAATCATGTTGCTGTGTCGTTTTTTTGTCTTAAATGTTTGAGTCGACAAGTTGGAAGAAGTTCCAGATTCTGAACAATCTTCAACTCAACTTTGCACCTCTTCTAGTCACGTGGAGTATAAGCTTCTTCTTGTTGAGAAAAACCGCTGCCATGACATACAGTAGATGTGTCCCTACATTCAACAGTATCTGGATAAAAGTGTAGAAAGTGTATGAAATGTTTATTGATGTCAAAAAACATCAATTTTCCCGGGTGGTCCGGACATCCCTCTCCCCAGCGACACTCTCCAGATTCACCTGGGGGATCTGTAGAAGCTCCAAGGCTCAGGTGGGATTTATGAGTTCTGGTTCAATCCCTGGTTCTCCTCCCAGTAAGTTGGGCTTTGAAAACCTCCAATGGAAATTACATGAACCAAGTCAACTTGCTTCTTTTGATATGAAGGAGCTACAGCTCAACTCAGAGCTCCGTCCACAAAACCCTCACCCTGAGCCAAACCACCCTATGGAGAAAATGCATTTCGGTTTGGGTCACTGCCCAGAACTCATGAGCAAAGAGGTAAGGGATAGGACACAGATCATCTGAATCTTTGCATCACGGCTCAGCTTCTTCTTCACCACGATGGTCGGGTACAACGTCCGTCTCCCACTTCATATTTGCTTCACTCCTGAACAAACCTTAGAAAGCTCCTTCAGTTGTGGCAGCATCTCACCCTCAACCCTCAGAGGGCAAACCACCGTCTCCCAGCAGAGCCACTCGACCAAAACGCTTCATAGTCAACATTACACTTCCTCGGATCCTCAGCGACACACCTGCCAAGTCTGATAGAAATAGAAAAGGACATTTGGACAGAGACTTCCTGTCGTAGATAGATAACTTGTCCCGAAGCTCAGATATAACTCTTATGAACATATCACACATATCATATCTGTTATATCCATTTAGTCAGGATTTGTCCCAGGGTTCAGGAATGGTCTGATTATTAGCCTCACATGGGAAACGTGCTGTGTCTTGTAGAGCCGTGCGTCCGCCCTGTAATCTCCTCCTCTTCATCGTATCGAGTCCGAGTTCTGTGATGCACGTAAAAACGACTCTGCTTGTAGCAAACAACCAATTTCATGCCACACGGGCAAATCTTAATGAGTCTATTTACCGGCGATGATTAGAGTATTGATCCCTGTCAGGGAAGCCGGGCTGTTAGGATGAGAGAAGAATCATATGATCGTTATGTAACACTGGAATATAATGAAGTGTCAGCAGTGGTGGTGTAATTACTTTTACTGAAGCCCAGTATGCAACTATTCTTTACTTTTTTCCCAGTGTTTCACTTTATTATTATTACTTTGCACATTATTTTAAAGATATATTAGATTTTCTGCTTGTGACGCCTTTCAGAAAACTCAAATTTTCACCTGGA
The DNA here is from genome assembly GCA_038501795.1 of Pseudopleuronectes americanus. Taxonomy (NCBI): domain Eukaryota; kingdom Metazoa; phylum Chordata; class Actinopteri; order Pleuronectiformes; family Pleuronectidae; genus Pseudopleuronectes; species Pseudopleuronectes americanus. Next base: position 20,157,378 of record CM076728.1, on the reverse strand, counting down.
TTTTTCATAAGGTTTCGTTTGGTGAAGGTGTTTCCAGCTTTTATTCTGTCCTTCCTCTAACAGTGTAATGTAGAACAGCTCATGAATTATAATGAGTCATAGTGAACATTTTGAATCCAGGACTTCTACTTGTAGAAGTAGAACCTGAACGATACCAATATTAGGGAGTAAAACATTTATATTATCGATATGTGTGACAACATTGATGGCACAGAGGTTATGCATGTTTAAAATATGGCAATGATTCTATATGTTCTTATCAAAACTTTATGAGAAAGAAATGTTTGAGGTTTGATATTTTACAGTTTAATCACGAACCATAAATGAAAAGAAAACATATTTTCCATCACTGAGGAAAAGATACAGACATTAAATGATTATATTTCATGTTGCTGCTCCTATAGATGAAAACCTGTTTTTAAACTTGGTGACAACACAATCAAAACATTTTCCAACATAATCCAGAGGCTTTGAAATAATCTATTTCAGTCTGAGACAAATATAAAACCACAGAACAACATTTACTCCAATACCTCTTTCATCATATCAGTAAGTTCTGAGACGAGATACATGTTCTTTTTTACAAGGAACTTATAATGAATGAAATGAATAAAATAACCAACATGAGTTCTTGTGATCTCGACACAGAACAAACTGGTGTAACGAGCGGATCCTCTTCACCGAGTCGGCCTCACACCGAGGTGATGGACGACACGTGCACCCCGCCACATTCATCATTCCCCGGGAAATCCAATGAATAATTCCAGCGCTCCTAATATGCACAAGTCAATTTAAGTCATAATTGATAAGTCTCATCAAACAGTGACGGCTACCTGCTTGTTAGAGGGAACGTCTTCAGTGGGCGAGCGGCTCTGGAAGCAGCACAAACACTCGTTAGCATGTTGGAATGTAATAAATCATCAGAGGAGGCGAAGTGGCTTCTACAGCATCGCATTTAAAATACATTTCTCTCACCATCATGGAATGCCACCCCCCTGTACTTCTTTTTATTATGCGTTGCCTATGCTTCTGACAGGTAATCAGGTCGGGAGATGAAATCCTGCTAATTAAGGTGCTTATTTATAAATGGCTACAGATGTTTTTTTTTACATTTTACATGTTCAGGCTTCATGTGTCGGAGCTTAGTTACCATGGTGACGGACCCTACTTAGCAGAAAGCAAACAACAAAATAAACACACTTAAAAAACTGAGTTAATTAAAACCCCACAACTCGTGAGATAAGAACAACATTGGGTTTATCCTTTTTTTTATTTAGCGGTCACTTCAAAGTTTTCTTGTGTTTAGAACAAATAGAATCATTAAAATTATATATGAATCTATAAGACAATTATCTAACCAACACATATATTTTAAATCTATTATGAACAAGCGAGTACTTAAACTAATTCAGCTCTGTCACTTGGATGTCACATTCAGGTACACCACGACATGACAGCTCCTAAATGTTAAGCCAAAGCATATCAGTCGCCCCCTGGTGGCTGGCTGCAGTATTGAGCCCCTCCTCCTCCATGTTAGCGGATGGTTCAAGTTAAATAATTATTTCTCAAAGATGGTTTCTGTCATTTTAGGTTGTTCATATCACACCGAAGAATGTTCATGTGTCACGTTTCTGAAATGTTTGGTTATAATTAGTTATTTGATGCTATACAGGTTAAAATGTCAAGCAGTTAAGAAATATAATAACGTGCAATTTAATCACGTACATTTGTTTTTGCCTTATCTGCAACGGCAATATTGTTTAATTTAAAAAATACGATGTTATATATTGAAATCATCCCGTGCAAACCAGTGGTTATCTCGTGGGCACAAGATAAAAAACATGTCACCAGTTACTTGGGACATTAGTGGCTCTGTAGATTAATAATAATATGTACATATTTAATATGAAGGTCCCCATTGCATTATACTTTGAAAACCTCACTGACTTACAGTACCAACACTTTTCCTCTCTGCCTTCAGCTGGTGATTTGTTCACCGGACTCTTCTGGAAACAGAGATAACTCATTCAGAATAAGCCTCAATATTAGCGAGTCTGGAGCAGCTGGATTCGTTTAAAACTCCACATCACAAAGCAAAACTTCATTACTCATACACACAGGCATTAGCACAGCATTAGCTCTTTATCCATAACTCTAATTCCATTCATTTGGCTAGGATTTTATTAGCATATTAATGGTTATCATAGGATTCTTTATTTATCCCGCAGAGAATTATCCCATCTTCTCTTGTATCCCTGTCATCCACAGGGGATCAGCTCATATAAACCAGACTATATTTAAAAGTGCTCCAATATAAGACCACCATACAGAAATAGGATTTTAGGAAAGTATAACAGTAAATGGTTTTATAGCTGGGAAAAAAATACACACTGAAGCTGTTTAAGAACTGCAGACATAAGAACTTGTTCTGGGGTCAGAGGGACGGACTCGCAGGTTTAGACCAGAGCTGAAAGTCAATGGAACTTGTCAGAAGTTGAGGGCAGAGAAGTGAAGGAGTGGACAAGATGAGTCAAGGACTTCTTGAGGTGGTGAGGATCAGTGTGAAACAGGATTTATGATCCAGGCGGATCTGTCTCTTGAGTCTTCAGTGTCTGAAGATCTCATCCACACCTGAGATACAAGGTGAACCTGGAATCCCTTTTTGTTGATGGTTTCCTGAAAGCGTCAGTAACACACTGAAACCGACAGATTCTGCTCAAAGGTTGAATCACATTCAGACAAAGACAAACAGCCACATGCCTGATTTGATTTAATAGAAATCATGATACACATTCAATAGTATTGTCCTATTTTGGATTAAATCTTTAATTCCTCTTGGTTTTGTGTATATTTAGACATATTTAAAAGGCCTTTTATTTGAAGATAATCCTTCATTAGATTACAAGTCTTGCTCATCGTGGGAATTGTTGAGTTTCTGTATAATATTGTAATATTTGACCTTACTATGTAAAGTACCTTAATTTAAATGTATAAATGTTAAGGTCTTGACCTCATTATGTTTTGATCTTGCACTTACAATAGTACTGAATTAAATACTTTTTATTTTAGTTCACTCATTTTTTGCCATGGATTTTGTGAAGCACATAAGTGCTTTACAAATAAAGATATTATATTATTATCAACATATGTTGTGATGTGGCCCTATACAAATGAAATTGTAAGGAATTAAACTAAAGAGAGTAAAGTGGATAACAATAGACTTTCGGTAAAGGAAATAATTAGGTAAACATATAAAATAAACACAGGGAAATATAAAAAAAAAGGGGAAATAATATATACAATGATAACCTGATTATATCGTGTAATGGGGTGTCACGTGTGTGATATGGAAATTGCACAGATGGAAAATGTGTATTGAATTAATTCTGAGGGAGTTTGTAGTCCCAGAATTTAGTGCTTGTAGGTTTTCAAATGTGAATATAAGAGAAACAAAATAGAAATTAAACAATGGCACAAACTGAAAGTTAACATACATCAATAACCGATGATAATTTAATGCAGAAAGGGAAATAGAGACATTCAGTACAAATACATACAATGCAGATTTGGAGCACTGAACTACATTACCCAGACACCATTGCGTTGACAGTTTCGAACGGCAAGCCGGAGGCGCGTGTTTACATCTTCCTGTTTAACTTGTTGTAGCGACAATAACATCGTGTAAAGTTTAGTGAAGAACTAAGTTAGTGTGAGTCTAAAGTTCTGACGCAGAGGAAAAGTCGTTCATAAAAACTAACGACGGGCTCGGACGAAGTTAGCTGCGCAGGTTAGCCGCTAAGCTAACAGGTGTTAGCTAGCAGCTAGCAGGAGTCAGAACATGGTGGTGCTGAGAGCTGGGATGTGTCCTGGGCTGGAGGAGGATTTAATACGAGACCTGCGAGCTGCTGACATCAAAACAGGTCAGTTGGCGTGTCTGTGTCTGTCGGTAGGTGTCAGGAGGGTTTTCATCACTACAGGGATCAGCTGTGGTGAAGGACAGAGATCACAAGTTACTGTAGAGAAAGTCCTGTGATGAGGAGAAAGATGGAGACTTAAAGTACAAGATCAGCCACAAGACAAGTTAGACATTAAATATGAAGGGTATCAATATATGTGCAATAGATAAATAGATGGATAATTAAATGGATGAATAGATAGATGTAGTTTATTGATCCCAAATTGCACATGGAGCCAAGTAACAATAAAACATACAAAGAATTGAAATGGCAAAAAAGTGCAATAAAGCACCAGAATACACAGTAAAGTACTAAATATAATAGAACAACGTATAAGCCCATAAACTAAAGAGACATATGTGCAAAGTTGCAGTTGTTGTTTGCAATGTGTCATTTGGAGTTTCAGAGCTGCTCCATCGCCTCCAGTTCCTCTCACTATAATGACATTTTATGTTTTGATTTACTTATGTTTTATTGAAAAAACATTGAAACCCAACTGCTCAATGAATCAAACATATGTGCACATAAATAAACAAGATAATAATAAAAGAACAAAAACTAAAATGGATAGATTTCCTTCATAGGAGATTATGACAATGAAATGTATCATTCTTCTTATTCCTCTTCTGAGAGATCACTGCAAACATTGACAGTTTTATTACTTTTTGTGTTTATAAGTTTGATACTTTCAATATTTGGAAAAAGTTTGGTTAATCTGCATTTATGTAAGCAAAATTGACCAAATATCATCAGCAAGTTGAAGCTGAATTCAATGTTTTGCTTATTTAAAACATGAATACTTTTTTTTGTTAATCAATTTTAATATTATTATCAGTTTTCCACAATATTTAATCCTTCAATCGAGTCCAAAAAGTAATTGAAAATATAAAATGGTAAAGAAGAGGCCTTAAGAATTCTGGAGCATCATTGCAAAGAATTTGGAAAGAGATTTGTTATTGAGATATTGTGTACAATGGTAATGTGTAGTTCATTAATCTTACCACTTATACAGAATATATACGGTTATCCAGGCCCCTTTGCCAATCAGTACCTATTAAAGCTCATATTCAAAAGGCTGATTAAGACCCCTCGGGGGGACTGTCCTCGTGTCCATCTTTTATTTACAGTCCATGAACTGTACAGTCTGAACAGGAGTAAACTTAACTCAACATCCTTTGTTTCTTGTTTCCACAGTGGAGGACCTGGTCTCCTCCGACATTGAGGAGCTGGCTCAGAAATGTTCCGCGTCATATAAGGTATTTAAACATGAATTGAACACGGTGCTCGGTTACTGAGGCAAAAGGACCCTGAGCATGTCAGAGAAAACATCCTTAGAATTAAAGTTGCCAGATTCTATTGTCCCTGCGTCCAGTTACTGCACATTCCATTCTACACACGCAGGAAGTAAATTAAACATGCAACAGTAAAGAGCTGCTTCCTTCAAGTCCCTTCAGCATAGAACAGCTAATCACTCAGGACAAACTTCATTATTTCCTTTTAAATAAATCACATTCATAGTTTTCGTTCGTGCCATTAGAAAAAGGAAAATTAAGTGAAAAAAAAAGACACCCACATTTTAATAGTTGGCACAAACAGAGGAGAGTGGGAGGTTCAGGCCCTGACCAGCATCACGTTGCTCTGAGACACTTTCACCCACATGCAGCATGAGCTTCTCATTGTGTAAGTGGGTCATATTAGGTGGCCTATAATTAAAAGAAAAGGAGCCATGCTTAATGTAAGCAGACTTCCCACAGGGCTTGTTATACATACCCTTGGAAAGCCAGGTCATGTGGTTGAGAAGCCAGGCGAAATTGTTTCACAGCAGATGCCCAATTCAAGGTTGAAGATCACATTTGCTTCCTGTTCTTTTCTGTATATTTTATTGTATATATAATTTCCTTCTTTTCCTCTAGAGAACAGATGGAGGCACAAGTTTAGCTCCTCCTGGGCAAATTGCAAGTTTTGCTTAATTTTAGTTTTTCAAGTAAAATGAAGTAAATGCAAACCCTGCGGCAAATTTCACAACATGAACTTAAAACAGAAAAAGGGGTTAGATGCAAGTGCAAATGTGAATCAACACTCAGAACGTTAATAACTTATTAGGCCTTAATCGACATGTTGGTATGACATTTCCAAAGCTTATGAGTTTTCTGACTTCCTCTGTCGTAGATGTCATTGAGAAATCACACATGTCGAGATATAAGATCTTGAATAACAAGAAAACCTTGAGATGAAACTTTACGTCTGCTGAGCTGAAAGAGAAATCAAAGCCCAATCGGATCAATTACTCAAGTGCAAATGTACAGTTAAGAAACTGAAACTATGTGACGATTGAGTTGAGTATTAAAACTTGTTTAAAATATAAATTTTCCACATTGCAAATGAAATATGGTATTTTAAAAACAGTAGTTTACACAGTAAAGCCAAAAAACCCTTATTGGCTCAGAGTCCTTCATTATCGGTTGGAAATCTAAGCAGCTTCTTTCAGCCGTTAATTATTCCTCAGTGAGAACCATGAAGAAAAAGCAGAAATCATGAATTAACCTCATGGGCAGATACTGGGAAATCTCATGAATAACGATTTCTACCAAACTTCATCTGTGAAACAAAAGAGCAGATAATCAGGAAGAAGGTGCAGGGAGATAAAAGTACGTCAGAAAATAATTGTGTGGGGCGGCAGCGGTGTAGAAGACCGATCCAAATATTATTGTTACAAAAGAATGAGAGATTTTAAATCAATGATAAATGCTCTGTGGTTTGTATAAGGAATTAATTTATAGATCCCAAGAGATTAAAGAACTAATTCATAACAAGTGTGGAAGACATCACACTGTCTCCATGCTCTTTTAATCTTTTTATTCTCTCCTGTAGAGATTAAAAATGTATGTACAAGTTAATCCCTTCTGAGCGAATTACATAATTTGTCACCTTTAAGTCACTAACACAGGCTCCATGGTCGATACATGTAACCTGGGCACGGATAGAAAATTGATTATGAAATATCAACTGATTAAATGGCTAATTTATTATGAAAGAGAATAAATAAAACATCCTGTCACCGAACATTTTCTTTTCCATATTTGAGTAGCAGGAATTGATATGAATTATTACGTTGTTAGAGAAATCACCACGGATGCAGACCGCTCTCCTCCCATGAGATCATTGTGTGTTTTATGAATATTCTTCTTTTTAATTCGCTGCCTGTAGCAGGTTTACATTCATCCAATTGACTGAGCCTGACCTGCCTGTTCCGCCCGCAGGCTTCCCCTGAGCCGCTCCCCAGCCTCCCTCTGCTCGGTCAGACTCCCGCTGGTGATTTGAACCATTGTTTCGTGCACACAAACAGAGAAGGAGGTCAATGCCGGGTCATCTTTTACGACTGAGGCAGCCTCCTACAGTTCAATTAAAGCCGGGCAAGGTTTTTAAAATGAAAGCAAAGACGTGTCGTGAAACCGCAAACTCAAGTGGAGCGCCGAGAAATTCCCACTAATTGAGACCCAATAGATTTACCTCATTTCAATAAAAGACTTTCTGTTGATGGACTCAGGAAATCCTCTCTGCCCAGGAGGAGAGACTAATCAGAAAGTGAGTCTACTAAACAGAACTAAGTGTTCTTTGATCACTTTCAACACAAAACGTCACAGCCCAGCCTGGTTAGAGAACGTATAGTAATAAGGAGTGTTTTCTCGTGCAGTAGCTGATGTCTGGTTATCCCCATACTGGAGCAGACCTTTACTCCATCTCTACTCAAAACTAAATCAATACCAGCTTCAAAAACTAGTAAATTAACTTTCTTCCCTTGTTTTCAAAGCCAGGATCAAAGCAAAGAAACACTTTTACTAATAAATCGAAATATTCACCAGATTTGTTTAATAGCATTGAATGATTGATCATATTTTGAACAAAAATACAGTATTTTAAGAAACACAAACAAAGGTAACAACAACAACAACAAACATTAGTACGGTTAAGCAGTTGAATTTTCTATTTCCTTTAATACAAGAGAAAAGACAAAACAATTTCTGGATTATACTGTACAAATATGAATGAGTAACATCAATCAATAGCCTAAATGATTACTAGTTTTGTAAAGATGATATGAAACCTAAGCTGAGTCTGTTTTTTTTACAGTCTAGTTTCAGTACCTTCATGTTCACTAAATAATATGTGAGAGCCCAGGCAGCGTGGACATGGAGACATTATTACAAAAATCCTCCTAATCCCATTAAAACAAGCCAACATGTCACCTGGTGCCTGTGGATTATCAACACAATGGCCCAGCTGGACAGAAAACCACCGGCTCTGGCAGCGCCGGCCGAGCTGCCTCGGTACACGTGTCAGCCATGAGCCTCACTCGCTGTCCTTCTCCCATTACAGGCTCTGTTTGCCATCCGCCGAGTGCTGCTGGCCCAGCACACCGCTTTCCCCGTGTCAGGCGCTGATCTCTACGAGGAACTATTGAGCTCAACAGCCATCCTCTCCACTGGAAATCCCAGGTAACCACAATTCTGCAAACCCAGCACAGAGCGCGGTGCTTTGTCACTCCAGGGGGAGCCGGGGCATGAAACCTTGGGCCCGGTGCCACGGGAGCTTAAAGGAGGGTTCAGCTCCAAAATCAAATATGTCTTCCCGAGGACAGCTCTCCACATATTGGATTAAAAAACACTTCCCTGAGTTCAGTTTGGAGGCGTGTGTTGTGGTGCTTGTTAAAGCGAAACACTGGCTTCTCCGGCTGTGTAATTAGAGGTAGTGGTGATGTTTTGGGATGTTTTTTGGATATGTTATTACTCGATGGTTAAACTAGAGCAGGCTTCATTATGTCTGCAGCTGTCGGTCTTCAGCTTCACGAAAACAAAATCAATAGGATCATACATTACCAAAGATGTTCGTAACCAGAAACCTCGGCTTCGATCCCTTTTCTTATCGAACTAAAATCTTCTCGGCGTTGTTAGAATCTAATTTGCATCGAGCTGCGCCGGTGGGACGAGCATCAGGAGCTCGGCTGGCTGTGGTTTAAAAATACAGCAGAACCATAATGTCTTAGAAAAAGGTCTGTGGGCTCCAGTCCAGCCACTGAGGAGACAAATCAGATGCTGAAGTTGACTTCTGTGCTGGTTGTTTTTGTTTAGCTGTGTTTACTTTGCACACTACTCTAAAGGGGGGGGGAGGGGGGGGGGAGCCAATCCCAGCTGACGTTTGGCGAGAGGCGGGTCCACCCTGGTCAGATCCCCTCTTTAACTCAGAGCTGACAATTGGAGTCTCTTTTTAACTGATGGCCGATATGACAGCTCCTCAAAAATACAGCCAAAGCCTCTTTATCGCCCCCTGGTGGTTGGCTGTAGATGGACCAAACTAAGAAGTAAGATTTCACGTTAAATATATTATTTCCATGACCACCTTATGAACACCACATTGTGTCATTTGGGTTCTAATCCCATTGATGTTTGTTTTGGTTTGAAATGATATGATGCTTTAAAAATGTGGTTAAACGTCGTGATGGACAACTTAGACTGAATCACGATTGGTCGAGCACATTTGTGGGAGGGACCTCGGTACTTCAGCGGCACAAGATGGCAGCGTTCATATCCAGGATAGTTCAGCTTAATTTTCTGGATTGTGAACAGAAGTGGGGACACGTTGTTCATCTTAATTTACAGTCGGTGGTTAGAGCCCGGACACCTCCTGATGTGAGGCGACTGATTAACCACTAGACCACCGCACCGCCTGCTCTACATTTAATTCAAAGGCTTAACAGAAAAACTCCCCCTGTTCCAGCTTGTATTTCAGCAGTAGTTTACCTTTAAGTCGAATCATCTGTACGCAGTCATAACACAAAGCGCTGCAGACACAAATCATTTCTACTTTTAGAGGAGAAACATCTTCTGGCAGAGGACGGCGGCTGCTCTGGACAGATCTGAGGAATGGCCCAGCCTGGGTTGGTTTATATGACGCCACCTTTTCTCCCGTTAAACTGGCTGCTTGAGCATAATTAATGAGCGCAGGTGTTTCTTATAAGTGGTTTTCATGAATTAGTCAGTGCCTTGGATTAGTGGCTGGAAAGTGAATGTGTGGAGGAAAGCTGAGTGTGTGTGTGTGTGCGGTGTGAGTGTGTGTGTGTGTCTTGACTGCGCTCTCCTGGTGAAAAGGAGAAGTGATGAATGAGGCTGTTTGCTGTGCACAGTGTCACTTTGTACAGTCACCACGGTGTGTTGAAATGTGATGTGTCAGTTTATTAGGGACACCTACCTTAATAAAGACACCTGCAATAAATCCTACCTCCATGAAGATCACATGTTAAATGAGGGAGGTTACCTCAGCTGTATGGTGAGATAGAGGCTGTAGAGTCAGGCTGCTGATGCTGTTAAAGTTAAACTAATATTTAAATCTAATATTTAGTATATTTAATGCACAAAATATGCATAAAACACTTTCATCGAACGGGAACATTATATTTTCCATGTAGGCAGGAGATAGTGGAGGACTTTCATGAGACTGCATTAATTTAAACCATTTGTGCATATTAGACTGTATAATATGTCAAGTATTTATGTAGAGTAGAGGCTCTTGATATGTAATAGGATTCTTCCTGCTCTCCTTACAAACTAATTCTGAGTGTAAAACTAGTTTTCTCTGTTGGATAGAAGCTAATTATTATGGAAAACATAACTCCTCTGCTCATCCCTCCACTGAGGCCGAACAACCGTTCACTTGTCTGGATCTTACGGTTGATATATAACAGAGGAAAGTAAGTGATTCAATGATTTGGAGTTTTAATAATCCTTGGATCAAACAAATCACAACTTCCTTCTCCGAGGTAATATGGAAGATAACTGATTTTATCACTTTGAAAAGAGAAGTAAGAAAATAATGCATATATTTTAATATCAACATTTCCATTCTCATTCTAACTGACGACAGTAACGTGTAGACTCTTCCTGCACGAAGCTCTGGGCCCTGAAGGCTGTTCACACTTTTGAAAGCTGCCTTTTGTCTTATCATAGCTGTTTGATATTTGCACAATAAATGTGAGTCTTCATCCCAGACACCGATGAGAAGAACTTTATGGATTTTTATTTAACCCAGCTAATAGAAATGGAACAAAGTAATGAAAAGAGCTCAAAGAAAACCTTTCTGCTACATCATAAAAAATAAACCTTTGCTGGACTCTAAATATTATAGACTATATTTTCAATATAATGCACACAAAAGTAGCTGCCTTAAAATGTTTGGATGCATCTATGTCTTTGTGTTTGGCTGCAGGCAAAAATCTCCAAACTAACAGATGCAAGTTGCATTTCAAATATCTATAACACAAATGTCGCACAATAATTAAGATGGAGGATGAATCGCATTTATTGTTAGCCTTTCAGAATATCAAAGAATATGTACCAAGACAAAAACAACATTAAACCGAACAAACAGATCTCCAAGCTGTCGTGGTCATTACGGCCTACAGATTCTTTTTTGTCATGACGTGATAGTATAATGTCACAATACGACTTTAATTTCATGTTAAACTTCTGTGTAAAGGTTCATCCCTAGAGTAACTGAAAACCTTTCTTCATGGTCTTCTAAGAAGTAATTCAGCTCTGCAGCTCAGTGTTAGTGTCTTTAATTAGTCGGCCTTAAAATGAACAGACACTGTTCCTCAGGACTCTTTAATTAAGAAGCTGCTGATCCTCATTATTTGTTTAGCGGCGACACGTCAACCTGTGTTGTGATGGTTTTTTGTTTTTTTTAAATCATTAGCTCTGATGAGGAAGTTTTCTGGTTTGTCTCTCAGCAAGATCCTGTAAAATAAAAGTACATCACCAACTTTCCTATACCTTGGTGGAAGGTGAGTGTGTGGGGGTGAGGGGTGAGGGGTATGGGCCAAGGGAGACGTGATTATTTTCAGATTTGTCTTTTTTTCGGACCATTTTGTGAATTAGAAGTGTAAATTGTGTGTATATCTTGTCAGATGTCTATGTTATTCAAGGTCAAAGCTATTCAGCTTGATGTGAATTCATGTTTAAACGCTCCCTGCAGCCCTGCAGACTTCTGTCATCTAGAATTTTCTCCTTGGATGTGATGTCAGATCGAACAAACAGCCGTCTGCTGCCGAGGAACCTAAAGTTAAGGGGTCACTTCCCAGAAGCTGGCCCAACACAAAAGACTGGGACCACTGGGAAGAAGACCTTAATGAGACGAGAATACAATATTTGTATCTATAGATTCTACAGAGCTTAGTAAGACCTGGACATGTGACATGCTATGTCCTCTTTAAAGGATCATGCTGGGTGGCTAAAGCCCTGGACGGCGAATTTCTGTACACAGGAATGTAAAATTATCTTTCAAAGTTCTTTCCGTCTAAAAAGAGAAGCACTCAACAAAAGCTCTTCGCTGCTTTCAGTCCAATCATCCTCTGAGAGGAAGACCTTTGGTCCAAGGACTGCTCAGTATTTTCAGCTCACATGATGAGTGCAGCCCGTGGGGAATTCTGAATTGGTGACTTTTCAAGGACAATCACTTTCACTCTGCTGAGCCTCTGTGAGAGAGAAACCTGGTGTTTTCATCAACGCTGCTCCTCTCTCTGCAAGAACAAGCCAAGTATCACCCCCCCAACAATTCTCCTCTTCACAATCAGGCCGAGGACGATGATGAGGACCACGATCAGCCGGCTGCCGGCCTCCGGTGATGCATAACATCCAGGCTCCAGGACCCTGATCACATAGATTTAGCTGCGAGGCCGTCGCATCCATCATCACGTCGGCGGGCGAAGCAATTCCACAAACTGCAGATCACTTGTCAGGTGATCAAGACGTTTCAATACTGAAAGATCAGATGGTTCAAGCATCATCACAACAAGTCTGACAGCGTTCATTCATCTCAGAGCTTCAAGGAGCAAAAGAAATATGTTAACAAAAACCTGAAACCCTCAAATGCAGCTGGATTTTATATCATAACCTCAAAGAAATATTGCCAAAATAAAATATGGTGCTAAACCATTGGCTCCTAAAGTATATTTTCCAATTGAAGGTTAGAGCAGAGAAACAAAGTTGTTGACGAGTTATTCAACCACTTCGGAAACCAAGCACAGATTAGCCAACAGTAATAATAAACCCAGTTAACTCCCCATGGAGCTTACTGGAGTTCCAGTGTGAGAGTTTTCCAAGCGAAGATGTATTTGTTCATTTAGTCTTTCAAAGAAAAAGTTGCAAACAGCTCAGAAGACCTAACAGCCTGTAAACAAACCTGACACTCACTTTGCACTTTGCTTGGCAGGAGCATTGTTTTGCTCACAACAGTTTGTGTGAACTATCGTTCTCTAAACAGAATCATCGGGGAAGGTTCGGATAACAAGAGAAAACTGTTATTGGCTTCTGACGAGAGAATCTGAAACTTTCACCCACATCCTTCTATTAAGCACAAATACACCATCACATCCGTCCGGCCTCTGCTCGGCCAGCTCAGGAGGAAATTAATGGACCTCCGGTGATTTATTGCACAAGTTTCTTTCAGTTTGAACACATAAAAAGAGTGGATACACCCGAGGGGGGGTGGGGGGTGGGGGGGGTGTAAGAGGTCACGTATAAATGACCTGAGGTGTGTGGAGGTGGAGTCGGGGGAAGATTTACCCGTGCAGCGACAAAGAAGCCGTAACAAGACTGTCAAGGTTATGGATCTAAAGCACAGAGCTCTCCTCGCTCACCCTGTCAATAAAGATCCTTTAAGTGTCCCGGCTTGTTCCTGCTGGAGCACGAGGCGGCTGCAAGATGTGCATCGGCCTCAAGCTTCCAGAAAACACTTCCTCATAATTGAGCTCGGCCTCCGACGCTGCAAGAAATAGATGAACGTCATAAAAAATGCTTAGTGAAATGGGATTTAATTGAACAGAGTGGTGTTAAAGAGGAAGTGCACAGCAGATTTTTATATCTGAGGGTCAAAGGGAGTAGTTGACCTTGGGAGCAAATAGTTTCTGTGTGTGAAACTTCAGTCACATGATAAATCAGCTTTAATATTTACTACATATTTACTCGACCAATGGCAGCTGGGATTATCTCCAGTTTACCCACTTGCAGCCCACAGCAGCTTAGATACTCTGATGGTCGATATCATTGCCGTAGAGTTTGGACTTTTTGTTTCCACCACCACCCGAACGCTTGAATGATTCAAGCAAATACACATTTAAATAACATTATTCTTATTCTTCTTCATTATTATTATTATAATCCTACATTAATGATTGAAAAAAACTCTAAATCTCTAACTGTCTAAAAGAGATAAGATAGAATATATTTAATTTCAGTTCACACTTTGGCACTATACAGTAGATCGCTAGACACTCCTGTTAAACACACACACACACACACAAACACACAAACACACTCTCTCTCTCAATCCTCTTAAAACAGATGAATGGAAAAATCCTCCGTTTTGATGGATTCAGTTGAAAAGACGCAGCCGGTGGCAGAGCTCGATAAGACGGCCATCAAACAGGAGCTGAAATTGGGAATTGGCCCCGACGCTGAAGGAGCAGCCTGGAAGTTGATGCAGGCTCCTGCTCGTGTTGTGTGTTTACCCGACTGCAGCTTTTTGTTGTCGTCTCCGCAGACGCACTCGGACTTAATAGTTTATTACTCCCGGTGGCAGCTGTGAGTAATGAATCGCACCTTGTTTTTCTCGCAGCTTCGATAAACTGCTGGATTCGGGCTTGTACACCGGGGAGATAACGGAGCTGTCAGGAGGCCCAGGAAGTGGCAAATCTCAGGTGAACATCCTCCCTCCCTCTCCATCACTGATAATTCCACTGGCATAAATTCACTCTTTAGAATTCCCTCTTCTCCTATAGAATGAGAAAAATGTTCCCCGGCTGAAATAATGCTGAGGTGATTCTTCAGCGTGGTTATCGTTCAGCTCCCTGCCTGATATCTTTAACCAACTCCCGAACGCCTGTCATGTCTTCCAGGTGTGTTTCGGTGTCGCGGTGCACATTTCTCTCCAGCTGAAGCAGAGTGTGATATACATCGATACGACGGGGGGGCTGAGCGCCGGCCGCCTGCTTCAGATGCTGCAGACTGAAACCAGCGACACAGAGGCTCAGGTGAGTGGAGCCTGGAACACACGATGACACGTGAGATGTGAACCGATTCTGAAAGCAGACGCCCTCCCTTCCCCAGATGGAAGCTCTGCAGAGGATCCACGTCTTCCGCTCGTTTGACGTCTTCTCGCTGCTCGACTGTCTGCACGGGCTGAGCGGCGGCGGCCTGCAGCAGGTTCGTTCGTTTCTGTCTCTGCTGCCTCGGGGAACCTCGTGATCCACGAATCAAACTTTGAGTTATGGTAATTTTGTCATATTTTTGTAAACCAGGCATCAGTCGGCGGCGGCGGCGGCTCGGTGAAGGCGGTGATCGTGGACTCGGTGTCAGCCGTTATCTCTCCTCTGCTCGGAGGCAAACAGAACGAAGGTGATGTCTCTCTCTGCTGAGACCTGAGGCCGTGTTTACACCTGAGCTGCAAACTAACAACACCCGTCATGAATCTGTAGAAAAGGAAAACACACGACAAGCTTCTCGCTCATTGAAGGCACACAACTACTTGTACAGAAACTTGAAGAACTCAAGTATTTTGTTATGAAATGTAACACAATTTGAAGTGCGACTGGGGCAGTGACCGACATCGGGTGTGAGTGTCGGTTTCACTCTGGGTGAACTTGTAATCGTTCTGAGCAGATGGGACGTCTGAGATTACAAAAATAACCTGGAGATGCAACTTGCTGTCGAGCGATATGTAAATAATTTGAATTCTTAATTTCCCTCCTGAGTTTCAAGCAGGTAAAAATGTGTAATATGTATATTATTATAACCTGATTTAACCTCTTTCAATCTACTTTATGTGTGGAACCTCATTTGAAACGCAACAACTTCTAGATAATATGATTTATATGTAGTTTTATTAGCAGGTCAGATTTACCCTGTTTATCATTGTGTGTTATGCTAATATAATAATCTCTGCTCAACCTCTGGTGCCTTCAGGGATGTCGTTGATGATTCAAGTGGCCGGAGTTCTGAAGACAATGGCGAAGGACTTCAACATCGCAGCTTTAGTAAGGACGACGACCTTTTTCAACACTTCCTCTGTTTTAAGAGCTCAAATGAAAACTTAACTTTTTCTTCTTACTTTTGTTTGAGTAAGAAAACTAAATCGAGAATATGAAAACACAAGGTTAATCATTTGGTTTATAACAAAAACAGCTTTGTCTAACTTCAGGTTCTAATTATGTATAAAAAGAACGAATCACAATAGAAAACTGAACCAAATAAAATTAGCTTACAACTCAGATCAGGTCGTTGACAGTGAGATAAAGAGAATCTGACGTGTTGTTTGATTCCCATTTGAATACAAGTGGGACAGTCTGCTCGTCCTACTTTGTGTCTTCTCTTCCAACGCTTCTATCATCTGTGGAAAGCTGCACTGACTCATATAACAGAACTGAGAACTGTACACGATGGTGTGTGTGTCCGCAGGTAACCAACCACGTGACGAGGAGCGGGGGGGGTGGCGAGCTGCAGCCGGGCCTCGGCGCGTCGTGGGATCACGTCCCCAGAACCAGGGTGCTGCTGGAGCGGCTGGAGGAGGAGGCCGGGGCTGGAGGCCGCTCCAGTCTGCGCTCGGCCACGCTGATCAAGTCCTCCAGACGGGTACGACCACATGTCAGGGCGTCGCAATGAGATGGGATCTTACTGTTTGATTCGATAAGATTCCAACATTAGCTTTTCGTGAGAAGTGATAAGAAGGATTTAAAGGTTTTTTCTGTTTGTTTTCGTCTTCCCAGCCGTGTCTCATCAAGGAGCAGTTCGACTTGCAGTGGTGGAGTCGCTCTAGAGAAGGAACCTCTGGAAAGAGAAAACGGGACGAGACTGATTCCTGACGAGAGCCAATTAAAACCCTCTGACAAAACATCCCATCAAAGGTAAAAAGATAAAAGGATGTTGAAGAAGCTAATTTGCAAGAAAACGTGTCTTCAAGAACCCTTCACACATTTAATCATTTGTTTGGTCGTCCTTCGAATCAAGAAGACTAGAAAATGGACCCGTTTAGATCATGACACTTTATATTCTCCTTTGAGAGGCTCCTTCAGCCGCCTGCAGCAGAATTAATACGTTTATGAGATTTCTCTTCACCCGTCGAGGAGAGAGGGAGGGAGGGAGGGGCGAGCGAGTCCTTTTCAGGCCTTTCAGGGGAAGCCGAGCAGGTTCAAGTGGATTTTGCTTCTTCGGAGCTTTCATACATTCAAAGGTTTAATTAAGCCACATCACAGCCTGAAGTGTCCGCGGGAAGAAATCTGAATTATCCTTGAAAGCCATTCAGATGCAAGAGGCAGCAGAGAGGCCTCTCATCGGATTGTACCAGGAGTCTCGTGATTTAAAACCCACGTGGAAAATATGTGGTTCAGGAGGAGAAAAGGATTTTTAAACAAATTATTCCTCTGATATGAATTTAGTAAATTTGAGAACATGGCTCCACAAACAGAGGGTTGGTTATTTCTTGAATCACTGATATCAGGAGGAGTGTGAAAGACAAACTCCAGAAAATATCTACATCCAATATTCTGGCCATCCTCTGGAGTTCATGTCTGCAAATCAAAGCATTAGAAAAATGAAACAGAGACATTTCTTGATATTTATCAGCACCTCATTTATTTATTGTTGCTCTTCACACGAGCCGTGTTTTCACTTCTCACACATCGTCTGTAAAAAACTACTGATTAACCCTGTGATGATAATTCAGCTATTATCTGTGTCCTGATATCTGTAAAATGCAATTCAGTGATTTCCTGTGCAGCTGCTGTGACCACACGTCTGAGTGAAATGTTATAAAAACTACATCCGTCACCAACATTCATCATTCTGCAACAACCTGGAATAAGCAGAAAAAGTAGAAGCTGTTTTCTGTCAGTGGCCCCGGCTGCTTTGAAGCTCACAAAAGGCTTTAAAAGAATAAATAGAAATCATTGTTGTAGAGAAGCTTGGAGACACCGAACCCCCCCGAATCGTCCCGATGAAGCCAGTTCATGTAGTTTAACACTGATTCGAGCAGTGCGTGTAAACACAGTGTAAAAAATACAACAAGTGTCTCCTTGTGGTTAGCAGGCAGGGAGGACGCGCCTCTTGCGGATACAGTCCCAGATCCAGCTGGGTGTGACTCTCTGGGCCGGGCTGTTCTCCTCGGGCTCGGCCATGGTGTGCGTGGCGGAGGCCGAGTCGAAGTCCTCCACCACGTCCCCGTCGTACGCCACGAAGTAACGCCGCAGCTTGTGGAAGTCCTGCACGGAGACGGGCAGGAAGAGCTTCACGCCGCTGAAGATGTCCAGCAGCGTCTGGAGGGGAGAGAGAGAAGAGTCACGAGAAGGAACAGACTCCAGGGTTATCGACACAAGTTCATTTTCACCTTTGGTTCAGGTACTTGGACGATGTGGAACTTTGTGGGCAACGTTTTAAATAACATATTGTCTGATAGATATTTAAAGAAACTATTTAAAATGTTTTCTAAGATGTTATTATCAAACCTAATGACAAGGAAATGTAATTGAGATTTTATGTTTTACAGTTCAACCAGAATATTATTTAAAATAACTAAATAATGAAACACAAACACCAACTAGGATTTTAGATTTCGTGGAATAAAGTGAGAAAGTTTTGAGTTTGAGTCCATGAGTCGTTTTCCAGCAGGAACATCAGAGGAATCAATGAGGAATGTGGAGCATTGTGTTAATACTTTAATAAAGATCTTACAAATAATGTTATATTCAATCTTTAGGACTTTAAAAAGCTTGTGTAAGAGTCTTTTCAGAAGGAAGAGTAGAAAGAAAGATTAAAGGGACATTCATTGGATTTATAAAAATACTCAGCATGTCACAATCTCAAGAGTTGTAGTAACTAAACTAAACTTAAAGATTTGATTGATTGTGATGATGTGAAAGTCACAAGCAAAATATTCTGGACTTTAACTTGATATGATAAAATGTCACTGTTGCATAAAGTGAGTCTTTTGTGACCAACTTTAAATATGTTTACTTTTTTCCCAGAGAAAAAAGTTAAGATTCAGTAATTGTCACACTTCATCATAATTTGACTAAGTTAAAATGCTGATTAATCTTTAAATTCAAACAAGCTGATAAAGTGACATTTATCATAATTATTGATAAGTCGATTTTTATCATTTCCTGTCCCATCACTCAGGCCTGGTCCCAGTGAACCCAGTGACACGTGGTGACGGCAGCTGTGGGACTCACCTTGTCGTTCCTCGGCTGCAGCAGCTGAGACGTGCTCTTGGTTTTGCTTTGTCCGTTGCTGTGAACGTCCTCAGTCTTCTTCACCTGGAGAAACACACCACGCTCAGTTCATCACGGTACAGGATAGTTTCTGATTCAACGCAGTGTCTGTAGTGTCTGTAGTGTCTGTAGTGTACCTTCTTGGCAGCAGGGGCTTCTGAGGGGGGGCTGCGGGGCTCAGTTTTCACCGCCTTCAGTTTGGGTGTCGCGCCGCCGCCTGAACAGAGACAACGTTACAGATTAATAAGATAAATATGAAACCACAGCTTATTGAAGAATCCGACTGGATACTGACCCTGACCCATAACCACGTGAAAATCTATTTTAAGATGTTATCAAACCCTAATGACAAGAAATGTAAATGAGGCTCGATTTATCACAGTTTAAACACAAACGTTATTGTAAGTAACTACAAATAAATAAAAAACAAATGTACAGAGCTTGAAACAAACACAAATGCGTCAGGTGATTTCTATCCTTTGTATCCGTCACAGTCTTTGAACAGTTGGAAGTTAAGAGTCTATAATTTAATATAATAAAATCACGTCTCAGGTTTGTCGTCCTCTCTGCTGCTGTGTGTACTCACTGGGCCTCTTGGGAGCAGGAGCAGCACGAGGAGCAGCACGAGGAGCAGGAGGAGGAGCTCTGCCTCCGCGGGACGAGGGCGACGGGGAGCTCCCCCCGCTGTCTCCTCCTGACGAGCCCTTGTCGTCGCTGGACGGCCCGGCCGTCACTTTGAAGTCACAGTTCTCCTTCGATATGCGGAACAGCTCCTGAGCAGAGAGAGGAGACCACAGAGTCAGATCCGACCAAGAGACCAGAGGTTTCCTGCCTCCAGGACAGAGAGCGCTTGTATCGGATTCTGATGATTTGGCCCTGGCCCAGACCCCCCCCCCTCCCACACATTTAATTCCCACTTAGCTCAGGTCGTCCCACGGGTGCTTAGTTCAACCGAGGTATTAATTATTCACTGCTCCCATCGCCGGCTCTACGTCACCTCTGCTTCCTCACATCCCCTCGTATATCACAACAGGGAAGGAAAGTGAAACAAATCTCTGCATGTGTGCGTCAGGTTTCTCAGAATCAAATGAGCAACTGATTCTGGTTCAGTTTTTATGTTTTGTTTCATTGCTGTTTATTGAAACTCGATGGACGGATGGGACGTAATTCTGGAGCAGATTTGATTAAGTAGGGATTTTTTATTCACATTCTTTGTGAAATAATGAGTTTCTTGTATCTATGAGCAGGTGGATGCATGAAAACATGTAGATGCAATATAGTGATAAAGTGAGATTTTCCCCCTGAATGCTCTTCTTCGAGGTTTTACTGTTTGTTCGTTTGCAGGATTACACAAAAACTACTTTGGTTATTTCAACAAAACCTGGAAGGAACATGGGCCAAGAAAAAACTAATTCGATTCTGAAGAGGATCTGAAAAAAGGAATTTGTTTCTTTGACATTGTGAGATGGGGCATTTCTTAACATTTCTCTTTGAAAGAATGTTGGATATCGAGAGGACTGACGTGTGAAATTTGTTAAAGATCTAATTAGAAATCCAGATGTAGCAGATTTTTATGCTTCTCCAATAGTTTTAGACGGAAGATGATGAACTCGGTGCCTGGGAGGAGGAATGTGAGCTGCTTTAGTCATATCAATAAAACTAAATCATCAAGTGATGATTCATTCACTTTCTACAAATCATTTCCTTGAGTGTAGTTTGTACCTGATAGCAAAAGAAGACACGAGAGTCAAAGTTAAATTTCCTCCACATTTCTAGAGTAAAATAACTTCACACACGTTCCTCCTGCACTCCGGGAGAAACGCTGCATTATTAATACACACCTCACACCGGCGTGTTAACTTTTACTCAAAATAGCGTTAACCTACTTTGAGCTGGTGCAGGTTGGTGGCGGTCTTCCAGTCCTTGTCATCGCGGATGCGCGTCATGCGGGGGAAGCGGATGGAGATGCCGTCAGCCGTGTGCATTTCGGATTTGGAGAACTCGGCGCCTGTGATCTCCCAGACGGGTGCTCGCTGTGAGGAGGTGGGAGAAAAACAGATGAAGAGGGAAATGTACGACTGCTTTTACATTACATGAACAAAAAAACTATAAATTATCACTGCTGCTCCAACAGAGAAGAGTTCGTGACGATTGGTTTTTAAATTAAAGACGTTTGTGGATTTGTATTTTCAAAGTGAAAAGTCCAAACGGGTCGTTTCAAACATATGTTTCCCGTCTCGGAAGTTGTTTCCCGTAAACTCGGCGCCCTGCAGCTCATTATCTTAATACGTCTGAGGGGTAATTTATACGTAGACTTTCCTGCAGAAGACATATGCAGGAGGTGCTTTTAACTGATCACTTCATTCTAAAGGTCCTCAGTTCACAGATATACAACCGGCTCCACTGGGAGCTGTGAATGTGCTGAACAGTCAAATCTCACCTGAGGATCGCGGATAATGAAATCTGGATAATAGTTCTTGATGACTTTTATCCAGCCTGGGATTTTGCTCGGCTCCTGAACACACACACACACACACACACACACACACACCAACACACACAGGAGAGATTTATTTTGTATTTTATGACACCAGCTCAGTATTCCAGGCGAGCCTCTGAGTGGATCTTCTCTGACCTTGCTGATCTTGATCACGTCCAGCTCCTTCTGGAGCCGGGCCAGCATGGCGTCATCGTAGCCTCCGGAGCACTTGGTGACTGTGCACCATTTCTTGGAGTCGGGGTCGTAGCAGCCCATCAGGAAACTGGACATGATGCCCCCTGGTGGGCAGAAGAACACAACGGGCGTTAGGGGGGCGGGGGGGAGAGCTGCTTGAGGGAATCAACCCACTGTGATGTCACCCACTGGTTTGTGAGCTGCTGTTTTGACATATATCATTTTAAGAGGACTGGGAGATTCATTTTCTTAGACTACTGAAGACACAAATTTTTTTAAACCAGTGGAATCTGCTGGTGATTTGAGACGATACAGATTTCGGCTTCACTTTCCAGAACCGGAGTCTGAGTCCATTTTTAAACAGTCTCAATAATTCTGTGGTAAACATTAGGATCTTATCGTGGTTTCTTGTCCTTCATGTTTGAGCATGTGTATCCTCTGTCTCCTTATTATTAATCAATAATATCTTGACCAACCATCATAATCCATTATTCTCAGAGCTTCTCTTCCTGACACCTGCACCGTGTGTAGTCACTTAACCTCGTCTGTTCAGATCCATCAGATCCGTGTCCTCCCTGTGTTTTCCTTTTGTTCTGCTCCGTGTTGTGACGTGTGATCTCATCTGATTGTTTCCGCTTCATTAGATTTGTCTCCACGCTTCACGAGCTCTTTGTTAACACGTGAACCTTGTGTTGTTGCATTTGTTTTGCTTCTATTGTGTTGTTTGTTCATTACGCAGCCTCCTCATTGGCTCAGCATCCTGTCTGACAACTGATCTTTAGACTTACATGAATTTTTAATGTATCTGACTTTGTTTGTTTGTGAGCAGGATAAAACCAAACTGATAATCTGATATCGAGGAAAGAGGTGAGGCCCGATCCGAGGAGGTCCCCATTACATTGTTGAGCCGATCCGGATCAACGGGCAAATCCAGGAATTACTTCCCTCTTTCCTTAATGGTGAGGTAGAGAGCGTGAGCCTGGGCTGTGGTTTGTGTTCGTACCTTTCTAGTTGTTAATGTCACCATCCTTTCTAAAGTCGTACTAATGTTCTACAGAAAAAGTTTGAGCAGCCAAACTCACTTGATTTACAAGTTTTAAGTCTCGACACGTTGTTTGATAATCACCATGTTCAACTTATTTAACGCTCCACTCATTTAATCCGTCTTTGCTGAAAGTTGACCACAGTTTGCAAAGTGCTCCCCTGCTCATTAAACAAATGATCATTATTAAAAATGATCAGTTATGAGCTAACGTGGGTGGAGCCGGGGTCACGCTCCTCTGAGCACGGGAAAGCACTCAACCTGTCAGAGGAGGTCATGAAATGTACGAATGTTCATGCGGAGGACGGGTGGAGCTTTACGCACCATTGGAGCCTTTTCCGTAGAAAGCCCCGAGCACCACCAGGTCGGCCGTGTCGGCCATCGCCCCTTCGTTCAGGTAGTCCTTCTTCACCTTCAGCCAGTGACGCTTCCCCGGTTCATAGGAGCCCTGAGACACACACGGGTACAGAACACCTTCACAACCACTGTCTTCCAGCTACAACTGTCATTAAACTTCACATAGAACTTTTCACTGACGCACTGCAGCACATGTAAAATAGGACTTACTGTGTCAGAGCCTAATTTATCACTTTTAACTCATAAAATCATCCGTTATGAGAATTTATCAGACGGTAAAACTGTCTTAAAGAATAAACATTTGAGAAAAATGTGCATTTATGTAAAGTTCTATATATTTGGTCTTATTTAAAATCACCTTACATCAATATTATATTATATTAGTTTTTAAATATGTTGAATTATAATGAAATAAGTGACTCACCTTGACGTCTTTTAGCACAAGGCCTTCCAGTCCCTCTCTGATCACACGTGTGATCATGTCGGCCAGATCTCCTGCTCTCTGACGCACAAAGACACACACACACACACACACACACAGTTAGATGTTGTCGCTCCTGCGCTGACTCACTGTTGATTCGTAGTTGAACTCACGGTGACGTGCTTCATCTCTGAGAACAGGATCCTGTTGGGAACTTCTTCCATGTTGTCGACTAGGAACTTCCTGCGCTCACGCAGAGGCCTGGAGGTCAGGAGGTCAGAGGAGGACACGTGTTAGCCTTTAGTTGTTTCTCTATAGAAAGTCCCAGTCTTAGATAGTAGTGGAATGCGAAGACGCCTTCAGGACGATGGGGTGGAAACACGTTACCTCTCCATGAGACTCACACCGTTGAAGTAGATACAGTCGAAAACAAAGAGACAAACTTTGGCATCTTGAAACGCAGCTTTCTGAAAAAGGAAAAAGAGGATTTGATGTGTGACCAGATTCATTCTGCTGGAAGAGACAGAGAACAAATTGGTTTGATGTTGTCACCTTGTGAACACCCAGAGTCCCAAAGGGCAGAGGTTTACTGGTGTTTGTGTCAATTAGCAGAACCTCAGCGTCCAATATCATACTGTGACCACCGGGAAACGCCAGAGGGATGTATTCTTTGAAGTGGGCCACCTGAAACAGAGACAGAGACAGAGACAGAGACAGAGAGACAGACACACAGGGATCAGGACTGAGGAGCAGCAGGACACATTTCAAACAGCTATTATACCAAGACTCAACCAGGGTTTCTAAAGGTTTCAACTTGTTGGATTTAAGACTATTTAGGATTATAACTGCAGAAAACGAGTACGCAAATCTACAACGATCCGTACATCCTTAAAGTAAATTAGTGTCACCGATTTTATTTTCCTGGTAATGTGGTGTTAGCCTGAGCTGGATACAAATGAAACGGTGACTCGTACCATTTGTAAGACTTTAGTTTCAAACTATTCAACAGAAATAAACGTTGTGTAATTCCTACATTTATTTATTTGAGTTCTATATCAGTACTGGCTGTAAAACTAGATAATGAAAGAAGATCTATGTTATTCATTCTATGTCTAATTTGTTTTTCAAAGAATCTAACCTGAGCCACTTAGTAGCAAACAGCTTTTAAAATACAATATATACAAGTTATTTATTAAATGCTCTGGTTTAGAATAAGTAGTCTGTATTGCTGGATACGCAGTTAATCAGTATCAGGAGAAATGGAATCAGAATATCTTTAACTTTTATCTTTACATCCTTAAATTGATGTATATGTTTATAGATTTGTCTAATTTTGCTCTTAACTCTTGTCTTGTGTCTAGTGTGTATATCACTATACCTCTGTTCTCATGTTCCTGTGATCTGCTTTACGTTATAAATATCACATAAGCTTCTAGAAGCCTAAATTTCCCTCTGGATCAATAAAGTATTTATCCACCTTCATTCTTCTGTGTGGTGGACGAGAACCAAACAGTTTAACATTCGTCATTTATCAGAACAAAGCGCATTAGGGACACTTGGATTATTGCAATTAGATCCTATCCCCACCCCCACAGAGTGTTACCCTAACATTAACATAAAGCGTCTAATTACAGAGGCTGGGTTATGCATACTGATGGGAGCACGAGCTGGGATGTCACACGTGTTCAGAGACCATTAAGGTTCATAGGACTGGAAACTGGAGGACATTTTAATCAGAAAGCATGAGGAGCCGGTTTCAAACGTGTTCTTGTGGACGTTTATTTTTGCCTGTGGCGTTATTAAGTGAAGGTTACTGCGGTTTCAAATCTGCTGTGAGGTACCACATGCATCGTGCACAGCAGCAGCCTCTAGTGGTTAAAGTGGCTGATGAACGTGATGCAGATCCATTTATCCACACGTGTGAAAAGCGGTCGGCCTCACGCTGAGTGAGGAAAATACTGGAACATCACCGTGGATAACGTGTGAATTTCACACCAGGATAATACCTTTAAACTGTTAAATCCTGCAGGGGGCGAACCTGAGGATGTTCCATTCTGTCATGCATTCATACCGTGTGTTTGTGTTTGTGTGTGTGTGTGTGTGTGTGAGGACTGACTTTGTGTGGCAGCACAGGTTTGAGGCTGCGGCTGAAGTAGCTGAAGACGTCTCCGTTCTTGTGGACCTGCACACGTTCTCCGTCGTACTTGATCTCGGAGAACATCCCGTTGGGACACTTCTTCATGGCGTACTCCACGGACTTACACGCCTCGGCCTGCAAACACAAAAAGGACAAAATAATAAATCACAAGTCTCTCAGCGGGCGAATAACATGTTATGGTACCGTGCTGCTCATTTGTAAACTTAAATGTGATAAAGCTGCGGCGAGCTTCAAGTTGCTCTTATGCTGTGCAATTAAAAGTCGGCGGTGTAATGGGAATTTAATGGTCTGTGGGTTTTGAGGAAAACATTTTTTGCATCGTGTTGAATTAATAGTTGCATTTGTAGAAGTGGCTTCAGTGGAGCCGTGGTCCCAGTGGTTATCTGTGAGGTCCAGACGCTGCCGGTACTTTTAAAGGACATGATGACCTTCAGCACTCACTGGAAAAACTTCTGTTTTATCTTAATCTTTATTTTCTATCACAGAAAAGGGTAAAAATCTACTGCAAAGTTATATTGCAGAAAATATCTTATTGTTAACCTCTCTCTCCCTCTCCCTCTCCCTCTCGCGCTCTCTCTCTCTCTCTCTCTCTCTCTCTCTGTCTCTTATAAATCCAAGATATCGAAGCAGCAGTTATTGTCTTTTATGGAAAATCTATTTCTAATTTACTCTCACCCACATTCAGAGTCACGGCCTGAAGCAAAATGGACGATTACAGAGCCCAGACCCACGGCTGGATAATTGATGCACAACGATTTAGCAATTAAATGAGGTCGTTCCTTGGAGGTCGCAACATCATCTTCATCTGACTCATTTTATCGGGACACATATTCTTCAGGTAATTCATGGGGGGAGGAAAGTCGGATGTTTTCACTATAACGATGAAGGACTTCCTCAGATATGTAGAAATAAAAGTCAGAGTAATGTGTTGTTCGATTACATTCAATTTAAAAAGCTTTTCTGATTTTGTTAAACCAGTTTTGTCCGTGAATGAGAAACCTCACCCCTCGAATTTTGGAAAAGTGACTTTAATAAATTCCCTGTCAACATCCATCCTGAGAGATCCCATCACAAGTGGACTGAACTAATTTCATCTGTTCATAACTTTAAAATACTTTCTGACTACTCACCAACATGGGCTGGACGGGGGTCATGAGCGAGGCCTCCACAGTGAGCAGCTTCCTGGGGCCCGAACTGTTGGTCGCGTCCTGCGTGTTCCTCAACACCCGCTCAATCACATCGCCAAGGTTACGTGAGGCCTTGAAGGCATCGTAGGCGTTTGGATCCACGGCGTCCAAGCTGCGCGGGGTGTAATGAAAGAGTTTAGAGGTTGGTTTGAAAATCGAGTTTAGAGGTTGATGTCAAAGGACAAAGACTCTTACACATGTTTGGCTCCGGAGTTCATCTTCAAGTCGTGCTTGATAAGTCGAACGATGCATTTCAGGTCGTTACTTGTACATCTGAAAAACACAGAGAGGGACGATTATCACTGAGGTGAAAACTGAGAGACGCTGGAGTGACGCAGCATTTTACCAAGGACGAATCTTAACGTTCATGATGTGAGAGAAAGTTCAAACATTAATAGATAACTGGTTGATTTACAGTAGGTTCATTACTGGCTAATAATATACAGAACCTGTTGTTCTTGACAGTCAGTGATGTCACAATTCACGTGTCTTCCTCATTCACATCAATTCTTCCTCATTATCTCAGTAATAACAATAATAAAACACTTCTGTCGGTTTAAAGCAAGCAACATGACATTTATGACAAGTAAACACACTGTCATACTGTGGAGTCTGCTGCTGTAGAGGGTAGAGTGTCAAACACACATAGTGAGTGTGTGTGTGAGTGTGTGAGTGTGTGTGTGTGTCTGTGTGTGTGTGACTTGCCGGAGGCAGACAATCTAAACAGAAGGAGAAATCAACAAATACTAACATTAAAAAACAGCGCGAGCAAAACGAGAGGAAACAAATAATTGGACCATTTTCAAATAATGTGAAATGAAATCACTGAATCTGTTCCGCTGTGGTAAAATGATAAATAAAGATTAAGCTCTGAATTACACTCAGTTCATTATGAACAGCTCCTCGAACACACAGAATACATATTTATAATAACAATCCTGGAATAAATGTTTCCCCATGAACAATACAATAATAGATTATATCTGAGCCGTATAAATAATTGTGTTGCCTTTATTGACATGCATGTGTTTTAAATGGCCGTGGCTTCTTAAAGGGCCAATTGTCCATACTTCCAACCACCATGATATATTTGTGACTAGTCTGATTTGCCCCCTAACAAAGACATAAAGAGACGTAAAAAGTGAAGTGAGAACAGAGCTGATGTTTCCTACACTGGAGGGGGGGGTCTTAAAGAGACAGGAGCTAAAACCAAGCCTTTCAGACAGAGGCTGAAAAGAGGTACTGCAGCGACAGACACGTGTTTTATGAATATTAGAGCCTTTAAACCTTTTCAAGTAATAACACTGATTAATATCATCAACCTGAATGTGAACATGTCTCCTTTAAACCTGTAAGATCTCCTTAAACCTTATATTCCATCCAATACTGTGCTGGTCAGTCCTGTCTTCCTCTTTAATAACCTCCCTACTGACATCAGAGCTGACTAACTTCAAATCTAAAATTCCTCTTTACACCTTCACTTTCAGTTAGCATGTTTATTTTCTGATCATCTCAGGTTGTGTTATCATTCTACTACCAGCAGCAGATCCGTCTCTCGGTCTCAGTGCATCCAGCTGCACGCGTTATAAACACGAGTCCACATTGTCCTGTCGACCAGATTATTGTAAACTTTCTAAAAAAACCACTGCGTGACTCAGTGTGTTTGTTTACTCCCTCAAGCACACAAGCCTCCAGGCTGTGTGCACCCCCCCACCAGCACTTACTCCTTCCTGTCCCCCCTCTCTTCATCTTTATCTCTCTCAGGTTTTCTTTTCTCTTTTCAGCCCGTTTTAACTCTGCAGGTCTTTCTGCCTTTGTAACAGTGGAGTCTGATTACAAACCTCCAACCTTCACCCATGTTCCTCCTCAACACGTGTTTCTACGATTAATATTTATAATAACTATAATTATCCCCTTACTACGACTACTTTATACCTCTACATGAAATTTAATTAAATCAATTATTTGTTGATCACACCCACAACGCTTACGTTATCGTCTCTTTGACTCTAAATAGGAAAATGTTCACTGAGTTTGAAGTAGAGTCATTTTCTCATGGACTTCCCCCTCTGCTGGTCACTCGAGAGAATACAGGTTTTCAGGCTTCGGCTTCGCTTTCCGGCGTCTACGTCCATCTTTACACAAAGTCTACGACCTCCACGCAGCCTGTGGAAGAGGGACTCGTTACCTGAACCTGGTTCTGATCGATGGATTCTTCCCTCACCACTGTCCCCCGAGCGCTCGCTCCTTGTGGGAACAGTTGGGTCTGTAATAATAATACAATAAAGCGTATGGTGGAGATCTGCTCTATATGAAAAGTGCTGCTGCTGTGATTTGGTGCTGTATAAATGAAATGGACTTGATTTGCTGCTTTTCGGCTGCATTAAATAAGAGTCATAAACTGTTCAACAGAGCAGGTCTGCCGTGCTTATTATTTTAATGGATCACCTTATCTGTGCTGCTTTTACGACCCGGCCTAATTAATATGGAAATGATAAAAGCACTGTATTACTTTTTGGCAATCTCCTCCAGCTCGGTCTGCTGCTCGTCTTCCTTGGTCAGCTGGGCGAGGCGGGTCAGGGACGCGTCCACCTCCTGGAGGGTCAGCAGGCTCTTGGTGGACGGGGGGAATGATTTACTCTCATCGAAGAACACTCTCACCGTCTCAGAGACGTCGCCCTGGAAGACAAAACACCAACTGGGCTCAATAAGGGCAGCTTTTATTACGTTTTTTCCTCTAACATCGTGACGGAGAAACAGAAGATACTCGGCCGTACAGAAGAGAAACAGGGTCAGGGATAAGAAAACAGAAATAAGTGATTTAAAGAAGTGGAACACGGACCTGCTCGAGGTCGCGCACCATGTCATCCTGGTTGCTTCTGAATATGCGGGCAAAGAGCTTTACTATCTGCTTGTCATTCAGGTTGTAGACACTCTTTACGACGCCTGGCAGGAGCAGTTTCACCGTGAGGTAAAGGTCTCCGTGGAACTTGTCTGGGGGGGGGCGGAGGTGGCAGAAAACAACATTTAAAAATCAATGTTTTATGGCAGAATGGTGGCCTCACGCTGCACAAAGAACAGAAGAACAACTGGACGTACCTCCACATGAGCCCTTCTTGAGATACTTCTCGATGATCTGGGTCTTCACGTTGTAGCTGTTGTTTTCTGCCACCGTTGCACACAGCTTACGGAACTCCCTGAAGAGGCAGTCCTTGTGCTGGGGGTCGCAGAGCTGCGTGGACAGGGCGCTGCCTTGGCTGGCTATGGCGGGGGAAGAGGATGATGGGCCCGGGCTGCCGGAGGGGCCGGCCTTAGTGGCTGAGTGAAGAGAAAACAGTCGAGGTGATGACACAGAACTGGACAACGGGAGAAAAGGTTATATTCTTCTGCGTTAAACAGCTTAAATGGTCATTTAGTGGAAGTTTCACAATCTATAATTTTCAACTTTTAAAACGATTTTGGATTTTCAGCCTCTGTTTTTCCTTTTGGCTTCATCCAAACATTAATTCACATATCAACACTCAGATGACACCAGGAACATCCTGTCCTGTTTTCAGCCTCCCAGACAGTTTACAAAGTGTTCTAATCCTTTTCAAACTTAAAGATGTTTTTCATTATTTATACGCTTTAATACTTTAATACCGGTGCCTCACATTGTAGCAGGAACTAAGTAATTACGTAATAAATAGTGAAGACGTCCATCTCATTATTGCAAGAGTCCATTTGCTTCCTCCCCCCCCCCACGCTCAGAGACACACACTTGCAGGAATTAGGTGCAACTGGGTCGGGTTTGTCTCTGTGACTCACTGAGCTATTCGTCTTATCCTTCTTCTTATTGTTGCTGTTTTTAGTTTATCACTTGAACCTTTTGCTGTGTCTTGTATTGTGTGTCGAGTACCAGCACCCCCCCCCCGATGTATCCAGTTGCCTGACTGTGTTTTTTGTTGGTTTATGTTTTTCTTTAGAATGCCTTTCTCTTGAAAGAGCTGAATCAAACTGAACTGCACCGACACATGTTTGCATTCTGGATTTCTCTGTCTCCAGTTCTCTGTATTAATACTGAACCCTGGACGTCCGGTCTTACCCGTGAAGCCTGAGAACTTGCGTGGAGCGTTGAGAGACGGGTCGGCAGGAGGAGCCATCAGCTTGGCAGCGGCGTTCTGTTTGACCGGCGTCTTCTTCTTTGGAGTTGAATTGACTTTGGCCATCAGGTCTACAAGACAAGACATTTGGCTTAAGAACAAATAAGAAACTATTTGACCTGAAAAACTGGATCTCACTGATTCTACACACAAATCTTAAAAACAAGAACAAAGATCACTGAATGAGTTTAGGATGACAAATCAAAGATATTAATATTGCGGATGTCATTTTACCTGAAACGTGTTTATTGATGATCTCCTTGTCCTCGTCCTGCAGCTCCTCCCAGCCGTCCAGATCCGTGATGTCCTCGATCTTCTTCGTGGTGGCTCTCGCCCTTTCCAGCTTCTCGAATATGCACTTGACGTGATACCACTCCTTCATCTCCCCCGCCGACTCGCTGAACGGGTTGGGCACCACCTTCCCGATGCGCACGACCTCCTTCTGGATCTTGTCCTTGCATTTCTTACAACCCGCTGTGCCGCGTTTGGCGTATTCCACGATGAACCTCTGTTCAGCCATGTCCGGCTCGTTGGAGCAGCACCGACGAGGGGAAAGCCGCGGGAAGTTGTTGTGGAGGAGGTTGTTTTTATGAGACACCGATGATAAACTACAGATTCCCTTGGAAAAATTAAACACATATACAGGTGGAGGGTGATGTGCGAAGCGTGAAGAGCCGGGAGACGATCTGCAGACTTTGAAGAGCGTCTGACGTCTGACGAGTGAGTGAAGACTTTGTAGACCGGCACAGAACGGCTTGGGAGCGAATGAGAGGAGACGCCGCTGCATTCAGATCAAACTACGGGCAAATTACAACCTGAAACAAAGCAAAGGGACATGAGGGTTAAAGGGATTATTAATTGTTAGATATTAAACACAGCTTGAACAGGTACATGCTGCCCTAACTGGTTCAACGTCTCCTTATGTGTGTTACAATAACTCATTTTAAAGCTAAACTATACAGAACTCCAGTTTAAAAGCAGCATTATTTCTTAGAATCACACATATTAAAAGGACCAAAGCAGGATAACTGATCCATGATTGATTTACTGATTTCTGCTCTTCACTTATCTTAAGGTCAATATATTGATCAGATTGTTTTCTTGTACGTGTGTTATCAACCTAAACGTCAGAAATGTGCAAGCACCATTTTTCCCTCAACATATTAGAAATTAAACTGTCGACAAATGTAAAATAACATATTTTGTTTATATTATACGTTATTTTTTCATGTAATGCACAACAAGCAGGTCTTACAACATAAATAATTTATCATATGAGATTTACAATATTGGTAAAAGCCTTTTTATTATAGGATAAGGAACCACCAAGCTATGTCTGACTCTGATCATAATATTAACATTGCTTTCACCCTTTATAGAAGATTTTATCATCTTTGTTAATAAGTATATTCTGTTTTCACCTTAGTATCGACAGAAAGCACCTTGTACTGCATGTTACACTATGAGAAGAGCAATGTATATAAAGTGTTATTATTACTGTTATACAAACTCCTTATAACTCTTAACTGTGCAACATTCATCCTGTCTGTGCAATACAATACATATTTATCAGTTTTTTACACTGTATGTATATTAGTTGTTGTTCCATTCATGTTTTTCTATATTTGATATGTCCTTACACTCACGTGTTGCATGTTACTGATTAGTACTTACTGATGCATAGTTTAGATTATTACTGTTGTAATATTGCAAACGTCCCCATTGTGGGACTAATGAAGGATTTGTTTATCTAATATTATCTTATAAACAATTAAGAACAGTCCTATAAGTACACATGGTAAAAGCCTGCATGTCTAATACAGAACCCTGTATGTTGAAGTATTAGAGGTGAATACAGCACAGGATACTGTAGTATGATTATCTACTCACAAATTAAACAATATTTCATATAGATACCATGTACATTCAGCCATATAAGTACACAGACTCCCAACTACACGTCCCCCTCCTGCTGTGCTAACACAGGTTGTGGGAACCACAGTGTCCACGTGTCCATTCAACACGTAAACAGCCAATTCGTGATTAAAGTGAATTAAAGTTCTAATAAAGTATCTTTGTGTTTGACGTTGGATCGTTTACTTTGGTTTATTTCGATTATAAACACCAAACAACGCGAGATACGTGGAAGTTTGCAGCTCGGCTAGCTAGCTTTAGCCACACTGGCCCCTGCTGCCCTGACACAATGCTAGCAGTTAGCAGCTAGCTAACGGACCGATCGGTGAATGTTAGCTTCGTCTTTAACGTGTCGCTGATTTCTCTGCGCAGAGATTTACCTCCTGGGTCTTGTAGAAGTTTAGAAACGCGGTTTAAACGTGTCGCTGCTTCTCCATTGTTGTTAGACAACAAGTCAGGGGCGTCAAGACAATGTGATGACGTGTTTCAGGGAACAACGCGTTTCCGGCTACACCCTTCAAAATAAAACAAATGCTGACCAAGTCTAAGTATAGATATTAATAAACAATATTAAAAGTGTTAATAATTAACTGAACAGCTCATATAATATAATTAACTAATATTCCCAATATTTTAAAGCTTTTTTTGGGGCTTTTATGGCTTCCAAAAGTGACATTTTTGCTTTATTTTGAAGAATTTATTTTCTATTTCCCCTAGATTTTGTTAAACTTGACGCAGCTACACGCTGAATCAACATCATGAGAGGAATCAACCTTTTAACAAATATTTCTCTACCGCCACCTGCTGGACCGGAGCACTCAACCTGCTCATAGCGAACCCACTAGTTTTATAATTAACTTAAAGGTACCGTGTGTAGAATTTGGTGACATCTAGTGGTGAAGTGGCGCGTTGTAGCTGAATGTCCCTCATCTAATCCCACATTTTTTTATTTTCATCTATAGCGTATGTAAAGCCCCTTGAGCTGCATTTATTGTACGAAAGGTGCAATGCTAATAAAGGTAGTATTTATTTTCTCTGTCTGATTGACAGGTGCACCAATAAAGCAGATAATAATACAGTAAACAATATGCAATGCCAATATTGATCAGAGGGAAAAGAAGAGGAGGCAAAAGTTATAATACACAAATCTTGTCGAACGCTGCAAAAAATTAAACAGGTTTAGGGAGGAAAAGTATTTTAGAAATCTGAAAAAAAATTACAAGGACTCCAACAAGACTCAGATTTTTATTTGGAACAAGAGAACATTTCTATTATTATTATTACTATTAAAAGTAGTAGTTGTTGTTGTAGTAGAAGTAGGAAGAATAAGATTAAGATGCATTTATTTGTCCCAAACACATGCACAGACATGCACAGGCACACTCATGCAGGGAGGGAAATTTAACTTCTGCTTTTGACCCATCTGGTGCAGGACACACAGAACAGTGAGCGACCATGTACGGCGCCCAGGGAGCAGATGTTGAGGGAGTAAGGTGCCTTGCTCAGGGGCACTAGACAGGGTCTAGACAGACTCTTGGATTTTTGGGCAGATCAATCCAGGTTCGTCTTTTGTTGTCTCTCCGTGGAGGTGAACCACAGACCGTTTCTGCCACTAGACCACCGCCTCTCCCCAGTAGTAGTAGTGGTATTAGTAGTATTAGTAGTCTACTAGTAGTAGTAGTAGTAGTAGTAGTAGTAGTAGTAGTAATAGAAGTATAAGTAGTAGTAGTAGTAGTAATAGTAGTAGTAATAGAAGTATAAGTAGTAGTAGTAGTAGTAGTAGTAGTAGTAATAGTAGTAGTAATATTATAAGTTGTACTAAAATTAGAAACACAAATCAAGCCAACCTGTCAGTTGTTCTTCATATTTCCGACGGTCCCTTAACGCATCACAAGCCTTTAAAATCTTTGTAAACACGGCGGTGCGTCCTCTACGTAAACTACTCACACGTCGGTGTCATCCAACCTGTGGCCGACCGACTTCGGGCGTAGACTCTGTTCGCGAATAGCCGGAGGACGGCGCAGCGACGCGTCCAGTGCGCAGTGCGCGGGGACGCGGAGCAGCAGCAGCAGCAGCCAGCTGGGAGGATCCAGATGTGACCGAGGCTCCAGGAGACGCTTCCCCACCCAGAGAACCCCGGAGCGAGGCATGGGCAGCGGTGCACGCGGCGGTCTGAACCCTGAACGCCTCCACCTCTCCGCCGGACACCGACTCCTGCTCCTCGGCGGCGGATCCGGGAGGAACTAGCTTGAGGACCGCCAGCGAGCTAGCAGCACAGGCTAGCGAGGCTAAGCTAAGCTAGGCTAGCTGCCTGTTATTATAGCAACGAACCTTCCCTGCTCGCCCCCGACTCGCGCACAGGAGGACAACATGGTGAGACGCGTCCACGCGAAGTTTTGTTTTATTAAATCTGCTGTTTGTCACTGGGACACGTTAAAGTCTCAGTTTGTCCCATCAGAGCTGTCAGAGGGCCAGGTAGCTAGCTTAGCATGCTACCTGGCTGACAGCTCCTGTCACCTGTCTGTGGCTGGCAGCCAAACAGCGAGTAAACACACATATTGGTTTTAAAACCCAAATGTTCCCACGTTACAGGGTCAACTACTAACTACGTGTTAGAGCAGCTGTAGTTTCAAACCATCAACCTTTCATTTGACACCTGTTTCTACTTTATGTAAATGTCAGTTTTACCAATTGGGACCTTGTCTTTTGAGATTTGAAGCTAAAATCCCATTGGTCAAAGAATAATATTATAATCTAACACAGCAATAATAACAGTAAGATAAGAACTTGCTTGATGCACTGAATAACATTGTGTTGACATGAAGAAGGAAGAATGGACGTGTTGTTAAATTCTTTATTTCCTTCCTTTTATGTGAAATATAACCGCCCTCTTAACTTCTCTCCCTGTGGCGTACAGTGAATTACAAGTGTGTAATAATATAGATAAAAAGTGTGTTTGTGTAAATATGTCATGTGGCTACAAAGAATACGGTAGTTTAGGTTGGGATAGGGAAATAAGTAATAACAGCATGTGTCAGTCTGTTCATACACAGGCATGCGTGCGTACAAACAAAACAATTTCCTCCACCCTGTCCTTGATTATAGGACATAATACAAAAGACCTGTTTTGTATCTTATGTAATGTTTAGTTTTTTAAGTTTATAATTTACAAACTAGTTGAACAACAGTGGTGAAGACAAGTTCCGTTTATGGCAAAGTTCATAATCAGATGCTTCTGCTCCAGATTTGATGGATTTAAATCAAAAGACCTTGTTTTATACTCAATCAGTTGAGATATAAAACAAGGCTGTATTAAATACACAGATACAGATAATGAAAACATTTAGCTTAAGGTTTGTTAGTTAGCCCTGATAGAAACCCACGTGATGCAAACGATTGTTGTGCTAATGTTGTCCCCATTGTGTGTTTGTGCAATGCAGGTGTACCTGTTGAATTCTATAGAGAACCTAAGGAGCCACATAAACAACCGTCCCCCACTGGTCATTTTTATGATCAGTGTCAGTGCGGTGGCCATCGCCTT
This sequence comes from Pseudopleuronectes americanus, assembly GCA_038501795.1. Taxonomy (NCBI): domain Eukaryota; kingdom Metazoa; phylum Chordata; class Actinopteri; order Pleuronectiformes; family Pleuronectidae; genus Pseudopleuronectes; species Pseudopleuronectes americanus. Next base: position 20,120,673 of record CM076728.1, on the reverse strand, counting down.
CCTGACCATCGGGTATTTCTTCAAGATTAAAGAGATAAAGTCTCCGGAGCTGACAGAGGTGAGTCACTGCAATGAGAGGAGAGTACACAGTATACTCTTCTAAGTATCTCCAGTAAACTGTGGTCACAGACGATGGTAAATGTTGTGTCATGACCTTTTGTGCCACGAGGATGCATTCGCCCAAAGGTTTAAAACATGTTGCATTTAGTTTGTGACCTACTTAGCATTTTCTAGTCTCATCTACTCAGGTCTGCAGGTCTGAATCCAGGATTTCTTGATAATACGCGAAAGCCTCACAGTATGGAAATAAAGCTTTGCATGTGCCATCAATCTGGAAGCAGATGCAAATCATGAGCTGCTTTCGGACACGAACACAAGAAAACGTCCAGATAATTGGGTGCAGACATTTTCTGGTAACATCAACACGGACATGACGTATATAGATTTCACTGTGAGAATCACGTGTTTTTGTTTAAAAGCTCTTGAATCAAATGTTCCATCCAAGTTGAGATTGTTGTCATCTTCCAGGTACACGACTCCTCTTTTTCATCCTGGGATAATTGTAATATTCCAGTGTTGTGTTATCTGTCATCTACACGCCCACTCGTCGCTGTAAATTTTCCACATAGGCTCACGTGGACATTTCACTGGAGGGGGGGGTAGGGCAAGACAAGTTCTGGAAAATGTCCAAAGCAACTGACTTGGACATTTGTGTCCTCCAGCATGTTCAGTTCAAGTCTGAAGCAGCTTTAAATGCTCCAGGTATTAACCTGCTTCTATGGACTGTACGTATTCATACATGCAACTAAACAACTGCATATAACAAGTTGTTTGAGATGTTGTCAGCCAAGTACAACTTGAATATTACCATGGAGGCTCTGTGTCCGCATCATGTGTCCAACAATCAAATCCCACTTTGTCCTCACCAGGACTGGAACACCTTCCTGCTGCGCTACAACGAGCTGGACGTGTGTGTGTCGGAGAACGAGACGATAAAGCATGGCCTGAACGAGTCCACCACGCCGGACAGCCTGGTCGTGACCAGCGGCCAGGCTCGCTCCAGCACCCAGACCCCCCTCCTGCTGGACGACTCGGGTGCCATCAACATCTCCGTCCCCATCACGCTCACGCTGGACCCGCAGCGCCCGTTCGGAGGCTACTCGCGCAATATCACCCACCTGTATGCCACCGTGCTGGGGCAGCAGGTCGGCCTCTCTGGTAGGTTGGTTTCCTTTCAGCACTAAAACTAAATTGCTAAAGATGTTTTACATGCTTGTGAGATGTTATTTTAATAGTATTGTAACGTCTGAGAGAGGTCCGAGCGATCAGATATCAAAGTCTTGGAAGCACTGCATTTTCACCTGAGCCCTGATGCATGTTAATGCCAGGGGTGCACAGAGCCATAGTGAACAAACAGTAGCCTCCTTGTGTAACTCAAAGCTGTCCCCATTCAGCCCTGCGATAGGTTTCAGATGTAAAGGTCTCAGACTTTTAGGTCTCGTACTTAAAGGTCTCGTACTTTACGGTATCAGACTTTAAGTCTCAGAGTTTTAGGTTTCAGGAAGCAGAGACAAACTGAAGAGTAATTAACATGAGCTCCGAATACATTGAGTCTGAATGTGTTTGTACAGTGTTTGTTTGAACTTTTACTTTTGTTCCGTGTGGCGGCTCACACTCATCTCTCATGTACGATGTCTGAACGGCTCAATAGAGACAGAATTTAGGAGGATGGAAGAAATGACTTGTATTTCATACTTGAGTGAAAATGGTGAAGTTCTATTATTACTTTAAGCATCTAAAAGTAAATGCCCCACTCAAATCAGGTGTCATTTTTTGTTTATCTTTAATTGTTCGCTGCTAAAGGTCTCTGACATTTGCCTGAAAGTCGTAACTTATTGAAAAAGAATGGATGAGAAAAGTCAGTAAGGAGTTTTGTACATATTGTACTGCAGAGAGTGAGTAGTCAGGTTTGAAACACTGTACAGGAAGAGGAAGTGGATTCCCCTGAGCTGCCAGTACCTGCCTACAATCACAATTGAGTGTGTGTCATTTATAAAGTTATGAAAACGTGCCTGTGAAGGCATATCATTTGTCAAGTAGCCCAGTGTATAGTATTTTTCCCAGCAGACATGTTGACTGGTCCCAGAAGGGAAAGGCTCATTTTCAGGGTCTTGGTATTGTGCACTTTCACATGGTCAAGTCTTACTGGGAAACTTCAATTGAACAGAGCCAGTGGAGGACGCTTCTTTTAAAGTTGTGATATAGGCGTAAGAAAGGTGTTTCTTTTTTACATATTCACATTTAGAGGACAAATATCTATGAGTGTGTGAAATGTGGAGGAGGTGTGAGCAGATATGAGCTGATTTCTTTATACTTATCATCTGGACTTATTGTTCTCACGTGTACTTCTCCATCTAGATGACCTTTATTTTCCACCAAGGGAATTTGTAGATAAAATGACCCAGATTGAACACGTGATGACGAACTACAGCTGTAATCAGTTGTTTGACTTGTGAGAACAGAAACTCGTCCATGTTTGTCCTCCTGGATTCACACGACTATACTCAGGAGTCCACAGAGTTTGAATCATAATCCTATGATCTCCACAGTCTGTTGGTTACTATCAGGGGAGAAGCTTGACATGACAGGTAATACTGCTGCTGTAGTCCGATCGTTATTGTTCCCATATCAACAATTACAACAATGGGGTTTATTAAATTGGACGTTTATGAACTGTGAATGGTTTTGTAGAAATATAAGGCTGACGATTACAGTAAAAATGAAAAAAACAGAAAGCCAGAGGAGTTTGAAGTCCTCGTAGAATCATGTAAATCTCCTGATGATGTGTTATTCCTTTGTGTTTGTGTGTTTAGGCCGGGAAGCCCATGAAGAGATAAACATCACCTTCACCCTGCCTGTATCCTGGAACTCCGACGACTGTGTGCTGCACGGACACTGTGAGCAGGTGGTGTTCAGCACGTGCATGACCATCACAGCGGCCAGCAACATCTTCCCAGTCACAGTGTGAGTTGGAACGTTTCCCCGACTCACGGGACAGAGCTTTGTGTCTCTGCTCAGAGCTGCTGACGTCTGATGAAGTGAAAAACACTGGATCCCAATGTGTTTTATTCCTATGTTATTTCTCAGTGTTCAATTCGACTAATCCACAATGTTTAATCTAAGTAATTAGTGTTTGTGTGGGTCTGTCTCAGTATGTTGAGTTTTGTTATGCCTCCGTACCAGTGACAACTAGTGACCGGTTCCATTATGTTAATGTCCATCGGTCTCATTCTTCTAAACACGATATCTTTAGGCAACATGAAGGATTTTTATTCAAATGATTAGATTTTGGTCGTCTAAGGTCAAAGTCAAGGTCACAGTGAATATCACAAAAACCTTTTTTTGCATCATAAATGTTTTATTTCAACAAAGCTGCAAAGTATTTTTTTTAAATTTGACATAAATGTTGCTTTGGACTCATAAATGATCTGATTCGGTTTGGACGGTCAAAGGTCAAACCACAAAGCGGCCTCACAGAAAAATATGATATCTCACGACTGCCTTAAAGGAATGAAATAAATCAGGTTTAACTTTGATAAAAAGATTAAATGATTAGATTTCAGGGGTTTAGATTTTCTGTCACAGTGACCTCGTACGAGTCTGGAAAACAAATGTGTGTAGACTGAATCTGCTCTGGTTGGCAGAGGCATATAACTGCAGTGTGGTATTTATGGTTTTTATTTGTTGGGTTTTTATCTCTGGCTGCTTTGATGTCTTAACACCCTCATAAAATATCTATGTTCCATTGTCTTTAAAAGCTCCAACCTTAAAAACAAGACATTACCAAACAAATAATCAGAGAAACAGTATCTTTGACTCTTCTCCTCTCATAACCACTATACTGAACAGCGGAGTCTATGTTTTGGTTTACAGGCAGCCGCCACACTGCGTGCCGGAGACGTACACCAACGCCACCTCCTGGTACAAGGTGTTCACCACAGTCCGTGACTCAGACACCAAGTACAGCCAGGACTACAACCCCTTCTGGTGTTATAAAGGAGCCATCGGCAAGGTGTACCACGCTCTCAACCCAAAGCTCACCGTCATCGTTCCAGATGTGAGTCAAAACCAACGTATTTTCACCCATAAGTTTAAATCCTATTTCACAGACGTGATGTCAGAGTTGTGACGTTTGCAGTATTTTCAAGCAGCTTTTTAATTGTTATTTAAGTGTTTTAAGTCTAAATTCATGTATATTTCTTGCTAGAATGTTGTTTTCTGTAAAGTCATTGCAGCACAACAGAGGACGACTGAGTCTTTCCAGTTTAGAGTCACTGACTCGCAGCAAAGCCATTTAGTCTCGGCTCTATCGATACTGTTGGCAGTCGACTGCTCCTGGATCCCATTGATCCCATTCACTGTCCTCAACTGGGCACTGAATGCTGCCGCAAACAATTGAGGGAACATGTGCTGGTGCCTGCATCATCACCTGAGCCCCTCCAACAAAACAACAGAGAAACCTCTCTACACATGGAGCTTCTGTTTTCCTCCTTTTTTACTTTTATTTTGAAAAAATGGAGCCTAAATAGCTTATAGATTTATTGATTCTTCTTTTCTTTAAGGTTCAGACTCTGACGTTTTAAAGAAGAAACATTAGTTTGTGTCTTACTATTTAACTCCACCCAGGCTTCATATAAAAGACCACTTCAGAAGGCGTGGGCTGTAATGAGTCATGAGTGGGCGTGGCCGCAGGAAGTGACGTGTTTATCCTTCATGTGATGCAGTTATAAACTCTATATGTAGAAATGCTCATGTGATTCTCATGAAACTCTCTCGTCTCTCCCAGGATGACCGCTCCCTCATCAACCTGCACCTGATGCACACTAGCTACTTCCTGTTTGTCATGGTCATCACCATGTTCTGCTACGCAGTCATCAAGGGGCGGCCGGGCAAAGTACGACAAACCAACCCTGACTTCTGCCCCGAGAAGGTACAACAGACACCAGCCGAGCTAAATGACGTGCACAGGTAGATCCAGCCGAGCGCCGGTTGACCACTGATTGGTTATAAGACGTGATTCTCATCACAACAGTGATTCTGTGTTAATCATCAAAATATATAAATCACTGCAAATGTTTGTGTTTTCCATGTCTTGTACAAATGTGGCACTTTTACACCTTATTGACTTGAGAAGAGCAAATGGTAATATTTTATATAGCTATTCAGATTATAGGTGGATGATACCAATATTGGGGGGTAAAGAATAATATAAAAAAAATAGGATATGATATTTATAGAATATTTTACATTCAACCATAAATATTGTAAATAATTATAAGATAACAAATATATAGAAATTGGCAAAACATGATAAAATATAAAATGCAAGATGTGTATTTATTACATTTTACATAAAAATCCTGTTTATTTTCTAATTATTGATTCCAGATTGATAACGATGCATAACAGCGATCTTAGGTATAATCATTTTTAAATAAATCTGTATCAGAAATGTTTTTACTCCCTTATAACAGTATTGGCATCGGCCCCTTAAAAACCCACCCCCTTTAAAAAGGAACATTTCAGAGATGGTTTGCTCCATTTAATTCCAAAGAGCTAAATCAGTTTATGAGATAAATATATATATATATATTTAAGGATCTTTTCTATCCTCTTATTTCCCCGCTGCTGTTCTTCTCACTAACCCTCGTGTGTTTCTGTTGCCTGCAGTAACCCTGTGTCATGTCTCTCTTTTACAGGTGGCGCTGTCAGACTGTTAAAATGATGTGAGAGAGCTTTGTCAGAACTTAACTGCAAAAACGGACAAACTCCAAAAGACTCGGACGAAAAATAAAATAAACATACCAGTTGCCTAGTGAACCCTGGAAATACAAATAAGGGACTGGAAAAGCTCTGTGAATGCATTACTCCTCGCAATGTTGGCTTTCTCCAACCAAAGATATACAAGTGCCTGTATCTGTGGTGTAAATATTTGTAGGAACTCTGATAATCTGTGCAAAACCTTTTTTGTTCTTTTTGTTCACTATGATTCAGATTCTTTGCCTGGGTTCCCCTCGTGCCATGTCCCGCTCACGCAGTACAGACACAAGCAGTACAGACACACCAAGAACTTCATTGTCACTTTTTTTATTTTAAGGAAGATCAAGAAAAAGGAGGGTTTGTGTAACACGGCTTCCGTCACAAATGCCGGATGAGTTTTTTTCTCTAAATCAGATTTTTTGTTTTTCATAGACTGTGAATTAAAGATGGACGAATGAAGAAAAGAAGCAAAAATATCGGTTTTCATAGCAACTAATAACTAATTAAACCAAACTTATGAAACATCAGTGTGAGAGGGGCAGTGGACACACTTCGGGGGTATGGGACACGTTCTCCATCTTTATTGACGTTTTGGAGACGACCCACGATGATGAGTCTGATGTCCGGTCGCTTAAAAAAACCAAATGTTTAAGTGACTAAAATTAAAAGCTGGGTTGAGGATGAAGAGATGCTTTTATCAAACGTTTATCACAGCTTCAACTTGGAGGAGAATGAATGAAGCATGTTGCTCTGCACCAAACTCCACAGCCGCTCGTCACAACTCGTTAATTCAGATGAACTCTAACCAAATCAAGCATCAGGCACTGTTTAGTTTTTATTTCGAGACCAGTATACGTTGTCACGCTTAAAGAATATTGTTTTTCTGCCTTTTGATTATTTCCTGTTGCTTGGTGACTCACCTGCCTCTCGTGGCTCGTCAGCTGCCAGTCGCTCTGCAGCACATGTACAGTCTCTATAGTCTCTGCTGCACCTGGATGGAGTAAACATATGAATCTTGCCTTATACCTACACTACGATACGATTGACTTGCTTGCTTGACACTGAAATAATAATACTAGGCCAGGAGATGGTTCTCTCTTTCCAGTGTGAACCCGCCAGTCTCCCCTGTTCTATTCCACTTTGATGAGCCAGTGGTCGGAAAGCAAAAGTTGTGACCTTTGTTTTTTGTCTCTTGATGTAAATGTCAAGTTTCCCTTGAGTTGTTTTATGATGGGAAGGTTTTTTTTTAATAATTACTTGCGCTTTGATTTTAAGACAAACAATATCAGTTGCACGTGTTTGCATCGTTTCTGCACCTTTTTGATTTCTTGCACATTTTGTGTTATTTTAAACAAATGGCCAAAATCACATGTGAACTAATGTGAAACTACGAAGTTGGACTCCAACGAAAAGTAAATAATAACTAGAATAGAACCAAGTAAAGTGAATTCCAGTGACTTTGCATTCAGAGAGAAAGTTTATGGATTGTTTTTTCTTTCCACCGTAAATGATTAAATAACTTAAATTATTTTAGTAGACACAAATCAACACAGACAATAAAATGTGCAAAAACTCACTCGGTGTGTGAAAGTGAGAGTTGAGTGAGTTTTCGGTGAATATAGGAGGCTTCAGCTTGTGATTCTCTCAAAGTCTGATCCAGTGTCTGGATACTTGTAAATGTGAAAGTCAGAAAGTTATGAATCTGTGCCGAATTGATGGCAAAGAAACAAAAACATCTTCACACTAGTGGTCAAACTTTGAACTGCAGCTTTAAGGATCCAACTCCTGCTCTTCCAGTGGTTATTTAATCCATATTTTAACTTTGACAATCATGTATTAAATCACATTTAATTTGAAATTTGCAGAAAATAAATCTGTACTCGATTCACATTAGGTTATTATTATTATTATTATTGATAACATACTCATTCTCAAAGGAAAACCAGAGAATAATAGGGCAGTCTAAATCCGCCTTTAGTTTGTTTATGTACGACTTTATTTCTTTCTTTTTAGGTTTTACTTACCTCGTTATATTTCTGTTGCATATTTGAAATACCTGTTGAATGTAATTTTTCATTGAAGCATAATTTGAATCTGAGATGCAAGAATTCCAAGTGATTTTGAAACGTGTCGTAGTTTGTAGTTGTTTTCATTTGTTTTCTGGTTGAAAGGTTTTACTTGAAATGAAAAGTGTTTTTTTTTGTGAAAGGTTTTTATCTGTTTGAGGCAAAGAAAATGAAAGTGTTGTCACATTGTATCAAACACTTTGAAAATGTATTGTTGGATTTTTGCGTGTGTGTCTGTTGTGTGTCAGTGGATGAGTGAGATGTGATGGTTTGTTTTTTTTCCTCCTGACTGAATGTTGCTGGGACAAGTCTTCCTGAGTCTGATCTCGATGTTGGTCGTTAGCACGGTGTGTGTGTGTGTGTGTTTGTGTGTGTGTGAAGGGAACTCGATGGTGTGAAAGATGCTTGTTGTTTGTATTGCCGTCATAATTAAAGCAACACTGTGTAACTTTGTAATTAAGCAACAGCGCCCTCTGCAGCCTCACATGGGGATTAGGTCTGTGGGAGTGTCAAAGTCGCTGGGACGAACCAAACAACTTTCCCTGAGGCCGTTAAAACATAAATAACAATTGTTTAGCTCGGATCAGACAAGACGGCGTCAAGTCGACATCACGATATCGATTCTCAATATCGTCCGATGCGCAAAGTCCGGTCACTGGAACAAATGTTGAGGACGAGGAGTGAGAATAAATAACTGAATCATCAAACTCATTTAGAAGCTTCTGTTTTAAGGTGAACAAGTTTTCCAGTGTTGCTCTAACGATGTCGATGATCTGTCTTCATGTGATTTTCTGTCTTCGTCTCTTCTTGCAAAATGCCTTAACATTGTTCACAAACATTAGATTTTTCTTTTTTAATATATAACAACGCGCCGGCTTTTGAAACTCAAATCTAAAACAGACTCCTCATGTTACCACCTCTGAGCTGAAGGGACTCAGATGATTGGCTCAGTGTTTTGAATCTACTCCACTTATATATCGACTGGAGGCGTTGTCTCTTCCACGCGAGGAGTTTTTCTTCGGTCAGAACGAACAGGAAGCTGGAGCACGAGGCGGCCGTCACGTCATGTCACCCCGGTTCATCCGGTGGATAGGACCATAGGTTTCATGTGGCTGTGGGTCATCAGCTGAACCCCTTCTCTTCTCCAGTGGAACTGCTGTAAATGAATTCAAGTTTAAATAAACTGTCTCAATGATAAACCTGCACTTGTCTCACACTCATGTTTGTCTCATCTGCTCCTTCTTTAGATGAAGATTGATGACGTGGAAATAACTTAACCTTATTGGTAGTGAATGTTCGATGCTGCAGAAATATTTAGTGCTTGAAGTTTAGGGCTCGTTCTCTGTGTGTTGAAATTAAAGGTAAATATGTGATATATCTTTTTATTGGTTATTGTCACAAAAAGGAAAAATACGACTTTCTCTAAACTCATAAACCAATAAAAAAAATGCTCACAAATAACAAATTAAATTTATAAAAATGGGAAATGATGTCCTCTTTCTAAATTGTGTATTTGTTGTAGATTGTTTTCAGCTTTGGTTTTGAATATCAGTGGCTCATTAATATATATTTTAACAGTTTCAGGACAACACATTGACATGTAATATAATATACAAACAGAACTAGTTTGTAAAAATCATTAGAAGTTTTGGTCTATTCATGACGATACAAAATACAGACTTTCTCCAGACTTGTGCTGTAAAGTTTGATTCTGATTCACGACTTTTGTGCAGTTCAAGTTGTAATGTTTGATTTATTCGCTCGACCCAGTTGTGTGGAAGTTCAGCCTCCTCCTGTCTCCACCAGAGGGCGACATTGGCAGACTTATACATGATAGGCAGCTTAACCCCAGGTCGAGTTTCTCCACCTTCATTTCTTCAATGAGTTTATCTTTAATAGTCGTTTGTAAGAATCACATGAGTTCGACATTAACGTTTACTTTTATTTAAAAGTGCAAAACCTGAAAATACCAGATTATTTGGGTTAGGGTTAGAGGAGGGAATTATTCACCTAATTTGAGCACAATCATCACACAGAGAGACTTTAACAACAAACATTTGATCTCATAAGTTTGGTTTTAAACTTTCTAACTAAGGGGCTTCACTTTTTGTTGTAGAAGTACTCTGAAAATGAGTTATCACAGGTTTCATAATGATGAAAATAAGCAGTTTTTTTATATAAAACACTTTTTCTTACACTTTGATATATCATCATGTTGATATCTGAATCAAATCTAGTTATAGAGGAACAATAGTTTTCATCTAGTCACATAATTAATCTAATCACTTCCTGGTTGCTCTGGTTTTAGTCTCCACCGCCTCCAGGAGCCAATCAGCTGCTCATTCCTCCTGCGTGTTCACCAGTGTTTACCGTGACCTCGGAGTGATTAGTCGTGTTCGTTGTCTCGGAGCCGACGCTGCTGGAGCTCGGGGATTTATTAGTTTTGTGTTTTCATAGAAAGGTCGACCTGGTGTTTACTGTTGTCTCCTCTCGCTGATTATTTCAGATAATTGCCTCGGTGTGTCCGGGGACTAAGGGACGGATACTTTAAACATCCCGGAGTCCCTCGCTGCACACACCTCCCGGTGCTTTGTTACCAAACTGTCCAGGTTTCACCACGTCTCACTGAAGACCCTGCTCTGTATGAGTGAACACAGACAAGCTCTTGATCCTCAGACTCATAAAAAACTCATAAAAAAACATGATGAAATTGTAATAAAATGGACAAAAGGCTCCGTCTCTTGTTTGATGATCACAATCAAACAACAAACATAACAGTTCCCAGTCTTGTTGAGAACAGAAAGGGATGTCAAAATATTTGATTTCCTCAAATTATGTCACAAGCAAACACTTTTTTTATTGCAATCTTTGGATTTAATTGGGATTTGTTGGTTGATCAGGAACAGGCAGGAAGCAGGAGACCTCGGCATGTTTCCCACGGCGACGCCTGGAAGAGGAAATTGAGGCCACCTGTTCAGAGAGGGGTTTCCTGGAGGAGAAATCTCCTCCGAGGCGGCGACGTCAAGCATCTTCCTGCTGGTTCCCCCCCCCAGATGATGAGTGTGTTCCTGATGTGCACGGAATAGATCGAGGGAAGACCGGCAGGAAGCAGAGAGAAGCAGGGAGCAGCTCGGGGGTCAGCACAGGGCTTCATCTTGAATTGAATTATGTTATGGAACTAATAAAACCACCTGCAATGTGCACAGCCCCTGCATTTTAATCTCCCCCCTGAGCTGTAACCTGCTCCTGGCCAACACTAGAGGGCGCTGCACCATCTGTTGACTGTTTGTGAATGAATGAGTGAGTGTGATGACAGAGGAGCTCTCTGTAAATCTGCAGGGACACCGAGAGTCGCTCTGTTGGGAAATGTCTGTTACAGGAGGAGCTTTGAGGATCTAATCGTCTACTTCAACACATTGTGAATGTAAATAAAGGACAATTATAGTTCTGGATTTAAAGCTGCGGGATAGAACTGCTGGTGTTTTGTTAGACTGAACGGATTCAGTATCCAGAAATGCTCCTAACTGGATGTTTAATTGGAAGTCTTGTTGGTTAATTGTGCTTTTATAATTCTGGTTGGTTAGTTAGTTTGTGGTTATGGTGAGTGTTGTGTTAATAAAGTGATTGTTAGCTAGAAGGTGAAGAGCTGAATGGGAGGAAAATATGGTTTTTAGAACAATAAGTAAAAGTCACAGATTTCCACTGTGAATAATACATTTAACATTTAAAAACATCCTTTGTAAACTGAGACGTGCAAAGAGGCGTCTGCATTTCAACACAGTCCGAACAGCGGAAAGAGTAAATGAAGAATTTTTGTGTTTTTGTCTAAAGTTAAAAGTTGCACAATGCAGGTGCGGCATTAGCTTTTTTGGGGCCTGGGGGTTGATTTCGCCCTGGGTGGCCCCCGCTGAACTTTTTCTCTATTTTGACTTTCTGTTCACTTTGTGCTTATTGAAAACTTCTGAGGTAGATTCCAACAGTGTTTTCAAAATAAAACATTCTAAAAACAAGTGTTTTTTTTCCAGTGTTTTGAGTTGATGCGTCTGAATTTCGCCTAAAAGACAAATTTTCCAAACAAACAATAAAAAGATCACAAAGCATCGGTTTGTGGCTTGTTGTCCAGGTGATCAAAGCAGCAGAGGTGTACACACACACACCCACACACACACACACAGACACACACACTCTCTCTAATGGACACACGTTTGCTGGTTTCTGGCGCCGGCGCCGCGTCTTCCCTCCCACTGACAGATGGATGGAGTTAATATCATAATTAAGCAGCCCAGCTGAACGGTTCCTGTTTACCACTCGGTTGCTAGGCAGTGACATCAGCTGATCCCTCCCCTCCTTCCTCTCTAATCCCTCTCCCTCCCTCCCTCCCTCACACACACACACAGACACACACTCACTCCACTCACTCTGCTCTCTCTCTCAGATAGGCAGCGCAGACGTGGGCAGTGTAGGGGTGTACAGGCAGAGGAGAGAGGGTAGGTAGTAGTGTGTGAGTGTGTGTGTGTGCGTGTGTGTGTGAGGCTGTCATACAGCATGGTCTGGGTCTGAGGACAAACAACTGGGAGACGCAGCAGCAGCAGCCTCCAGATCTCCATGTAGACCAGTGGGGTGACATCCACAGATCACCTGGACCAGCAGCCGCCCAGGACGACACCCAGACAAGTGAGAGGAAGAGGAGGACGAGGAGGAAGGGGAGGTTGGGTCTGCTTCTTCTTTTTTTTTCTCAGTTTTTGTGATTTGGGGAGTAGGCTCCGGGCTGGACCGCATGCATGACACAACGCAAAGGCGAGAAACCCACCATCAGCATCCAGGAGCACATGGCCATTGACGTGTGCCCTGGCCCCATCCAGCCCATCAAGCAGATCTCAGACTACTTCCCCCGCTACCCACGGGGCCTCCCCCCCGCTGCGCCCCAGCCAGCGGGCCACGCCGGGCCCCTGCGCTCTGCCCTCTCCACCTCCTCGGCCACCGCCGCCACTGGAGAAAGTGACCGACCCAATGAGGACACCCCGGACCGGGCTTGTGCCGGAGCCTCCGCCTCCCCTCAGGCCACCAAGAGGGACGAGGAGCCCGACGTGGAGGCATACGACTCCGACGACTCCAGTGAGTGATGGTCTGCGCTCTCATCCTCATCCCTGTGGTTGCCATGATGTTTTTCCAACATGTCTTTGTGTGTGCGTCTGTCCCTTTTAGTTCTGCCTCTCCCCTGACTCTCTTCTTACTGCATTTCCATTTTTTTTGCCACCGGTTGCCAGGCATTCCCTCCAGCCGTGCGTCTTTGTGTCTTTATCTGTCACCTTGTCTTCGCTCGCCTCCACCTTCCATCTCTTTCTATCTCCAATTTGCCTGGTGTGTGTACGTGTGTGTGTGTGTGTGTGTGTGTGTGTGTGTGTGTGTGTGTGTGTGTGTGTGTGTGTGTGTGTGTGTGTGTGTGTGTGTGTGCATGTTGTGCGTCTCTCTGCTGCAGCTAACTCTTCTCAGACAGCCAACTGTTGCTGCTGCTGCACAGAATCCACCTCCCCTCCTCCCGCCGCTCGCTCTGCTCTCCTCCGGCTGAAAGGATGATATGTTTGATTGTATCTTCAGCAAACGCATGTGTCTGCAGCAACTGAGCGTGTGTGTGTCTGTCTCTGTGTGTGTGTGTGTGTGTGCGTGTGTGTGCATACTTCATATCCCCCCTGTGTACAGGGAGCTGAGTGTATACTGTCGATCAGCGTAAGCACGTTGAATGATTCATGGCTTCTCGGGGAAGCTTCGAATTAGTCGCAGTTCTTGCGCTCAGCGGAGTCTGACGCTCATCCACCCGCTGAAGTGACGGGTGGCGAGACGGCAAGTTCCAACTGTGTGAGCTCACTGTTGTGTTGTCTGTCGCCGTCTTTCCTGTGTGTGTGTGTGTGAGTCTCCAAAGCATAAAGACATGTGCGACTGTGTGTGTGTGTGTGTGTGTGTGTGTCCATGTCTGATTTCATCGCAGAGGAGCCATTGCTGAATGTCATGTTCCAGGTTTGCGTGGATGAATAATAGCAGGAAATAACAAATGACAGAGAGCTGGGTCTGGATTTCCCCTCCGACAGATGAACTGGAGTAAACGTGGTGACCAAAATGAAAGCTGCTGCATCATTTTAACACACCTCGGGATCCAGGGGATAAATCACAGAGAGAGTGGAGGAGTCTCTGCTGTTTTTGCAAATCGCCCGCAGCTCACTCAGAGTAACGTGTTGCACGACAAACAGCGTCGGTCTCAGACTCTGACGACCTCCTCCAGCAGATTCGCTCCCTCTGCACGGGAGGCTTGTGATCGCAGGTTAACGTGTGACAGCAGAAGAGTTAATCCGTGCAGAGCGGTATTGAAGGGGGGTGGGGAGGAAGGGTTTAGGCCGTCTCTAATCCAGAACTGGTCAGGAGCAGAGCGTAGGGGGGGTGGCAGGGGGGGTCGGGCCTGGCAGATGTTGCTCAATGACCGCCGTCAGGGATCCAGGATTTTAGTGCCCAGGTGGGGGGGGGAATCAGAGATGGCGAGATAGGTTCTGTGCAGCTCTCGTTTCGTGAGGCAGCCGAACTGAGGCTGTTACAATCAGTCGGCTCTGTCCATGGATTTATCCAATTACACACCAAGATATACAATTTGAATTTGTACGCCCTTTCATTCACAATCATCTGCTTGTGTGTGTGTGGGCGAGGGGTGGAGCCTGTGCAAAGCAGGAGGAGCCAGGACGTGACGGATAAATTCCGCTGCAGAAATCATGTATTTGTGTTTGTGGTATATTGAAACTGGCCTCAGGTGTCACAGGCAGAGGTGTATAAATGTATTCCTCTGTTTTTTAAAGCCTTGTGTCCATCATCCCCCCCCCCGGGGATTATCTGGATATTTCACTGCTGTATTCTGGGGCTGTCTGGAGAACATCTGCAGCACCGACTCTGACTTTTAACGTTCTCTCATACGGCCCCTTCGCAGAAACGCTTGTTAGCTCATCTGAAGTTCAGTGCAGGTCTGAAAGCAGCCTCATTTACGTGAGGTACGAGTTGAGTGAAGCTTCCCCTCACACCTTCCACACACACAAACCCCTGGAAGCGTTTTCTACCTGTTGCTTCAACGTGCAGCCGAGCACGGAGGAGCTAAACGAAGGATCCCCCCGGGGCTGCTGTCGATCAGGAGGCAGAGAGGAGCGTCCATTAGCCGCTGGGCTGGTGGTTCCCCCCCCGGCTCCTCTGGTTGAAATGTGGGCTTCTTGTGCCCCGAGGTTCCTCCTGACGGACGTGCCAGCACCTCTCATGCATACGAGCGACTGAGAGTGTGAGTGAATATGAATTCTGAAGCACTTTGTCCATTAAGGAACAAAAGCTTTTTTGTTTTTTAAGTGCAGTCCATTTACCCACTGCCACAAGTAAGAGTGAAGGATTCAATCTGCATCTAATGAAGCGTTTGTCAGATCCTCTGAGAGCAGGTGGAATTCTATCTGCATCAGTATAATCTCTGTGTGTGTGTGTGTGTGTGTGTGTGTGTGTGTGTGTGTGTGTGTGTGGGACTCCACTGGTTGTTTCTATAGAGGTCTGAGAAAAATACTTGATTTATATCGTCAGTAAACATTTGAGCTCCTGATCTCAATCTCTAGTTTCAGATTTCCTTCAGAACAACTTGACGTTCATTTAGTAAATTAGAGTCAAATAACCATAAAACACTATTTGCAATCGGGCATGGAAAACCGTGTGATTGACAGCTCGTACTGTCCAATGGGTGCAGGTGGCAGGTGTAGGTTTCCTTGAAAAGCTCCACCCCCTACTTCTCCAAATATGGTAACATATGGTTTCAACATGGCGATGGTCCGTGAGACTCCAAACGTTTTTAACTGGAAGCTGCGTCGTTTGTCCTGGATTGAAGACCAGTGAGTTCACAGGGATCAGAACTTAGACAGATGCAGATCTTTAAAACATCTGCATGTCACATGCTCTGGGTTCTATTCCGTCTCTGAAGCTTCTGAGGTTCATTTGCTTTTTTATTTTTCTTGAAATCTGTTTCTCTCCAACTTGCCCGACAGTCACAAGACGGTGTGAACGTGGTTGAGTGTGTGCGACAGGTGTTGTGATGTCATAGCTTGTTGTGATGTCATAGCTTGTTGTGATGTCATGGCGTGCTCTTTTCGATTACCGTCACTCCATCAAACTGATGCCGGTGACAGGTCCTTCTCACGGTGCAAGTTCGTGTAAACGTCCAAACCGCGACATCTCCTCACCACCGTCCTCCCTGATGATAAGACGCCGGATCATCTGCTCAACAATAGAAATGAATTGTCTTTACAAAATGTTGGACAGGTAATCCTGTGTGTTTATTACCGGGCCTCCCCGACGAGCTGATGTGACTAATGAAGGCAGAAGATTAAATAAATAAATAACTTAATAATAACAAGTGGCTGTCTGGCTCTGATGCAACGTCCCAAATAATCCCAAGCTGCTGCTGCTGCTGCTGCTGGCGCCGCCGTCACGGGAGTTTGAATAGAAGAAACACAAGGCTTATAAACAACGTGCAGCACACACACACACACATACAAAAACACACACATACTCGACAGTTTGGGATCCGCTCTCAGATTCACGTTTTCCAGACGAATGATTAAAAAGGCCAAACAGTGAAGAAACATTTCGTACAGACTTGAAATACAAGTCGAGCTTTTTGTGTTTGTTTGTTCTATCTTTGATGAAGCAAAGAAAAACTTTTGACTTGAGAACTCAGACAAATGACTAGTTTCATTATAAGAAAATATGTTCGGTGAATATTCATTCTCCGATTCCAAAACCTTGATAAAACAAACTAATTAAAAAAAGATGAAAGGGAAGTTTGGGGGTAATTTGTTTCTGTAACACTTTCTTTTTTTAATCTTATTTGTTGAAATCCTCTTCACGTCCTCAAAGTCATGAATAAATAAAATAAAGTCTGAAAAGAAAGAATCTGTGGCCCTGACTGGACCGAAATACAAATGACCAAGATCACTGCACTCGGACCTGATGCACTGATTGGCTGGAGGGACATCGCTGAGGCAGAGACGATAGACAGAAGGGGCGGAGCTACGATGTGGGGGGGGTTGGATGTATAAGTAGCCCGCTCTCGTTTCCTGGATCACCAACCTTATCTTTAAAAAGTTTTGGACTCTACGGCAGCACGTCCCTCAGAGTTTAATTGGACGGCAACGAGCTCATTAGAACAGCAACAGTTTCTCCAGCTTCCTCAACTTAAATCTAAAGTTTTAACACATGAATTAGACTTTTTGTTTTTAAATCCACTCTGGAGACTTTTCGTTCTGCTGCTGTGTGAAATGCGAGAGGAAGGAACTCTGAGCTTCCTGTTGTTTTGTGATTTAAAAGAAACCAGCGCAGCCCCAAATTGGCTGCTCGCCGTCCTGCGGGACTTGATCCAGTATCTGCGTGCGTCCTCTGGAGGAGGGGGGGGGGCATGGCGCTGGAGCTGGAGCTCCCTCATGAACCAAATCACACAGGGACGCCTCGGGTCCTCGCTAACAACCTGCTGGTTCATCTGCATAACGCCGGCACTTTCTGATTCATTGTGACTAAAAACTTGACTCTAATTGAAACGGAAAAGTGCATCAGCCACCCGGCGTCCCAGCCCCCCCCACAACCCACCCAGCCCCCCCGCTTAACGGGCGTGATCAAAACCAATTGGACGTCCAGATCTCTGCCACATCAATTAATGGTTGTTTACGCCGGGTGTCGAGGGGCCACGCCGCCGCCGAGGCCGGGGGAGCGAGCCGCCGCCAACCGGCTGGCTGCTGTGTTCTCAGAGAGATAAGCCTCGGAGCCATGTTTGTTGACAGGGCGGTGCAGGGTTGGTTGGTTGGTTGGATAGATGGAGAAAGTTATATATATATATATATATATATGCACACACACACAGGTCTCCCCCGAGTCGTCTTGCTCTGGCAGTGTCTCCTCTGAACCAGAGTGGAGCTGCACTGTTTGCTTGTAGTTGTCAGCTGGTGAGAGGCTGAAACTGAGCAAACTGCTGCGGCAGGAGAAAGAGAATCAAAGCAGAAATATATATTTCATTGTTTTTTTATTGGAGAATGATGGAAGTACTTTTTAATATAAACGTGACATTTCCTGACATGTTTTGAAAGTTTGACTCTCGTGAGGACGGAGACACAGATGTTGAAGATGTGCAGTTATATGATAAATGGTAATTAAAGTAATAAATCTGACTGTGGGAAAAGAAAACTAAACAGAATCAACACTGCAAAGCTGGTCACTTTATTTATAGCATATATGTTTCTTTTATACTAATATTTAACCTGTATCCAAGATTTAGTCTGTTTTATATTTAATAATTTTAAATATTACTCATTGCTGGTTTCTACCACACTTATTTTTAACTTCACTTATATATTTATTATTCATAACCTAAACTTATCTATAGACTGTAAATACCATCAGATGCTTCCTCCCACTGTACGAGAATGAAGCCAGAATATCTTGGATGTGGTTTCGGCCATCTTGCGTCGCAGACGTCATGTGGAGTCGGAATCTGTGGAGCAGCGGAGCCGGCTGACACACGAGCTCGACCAATCACGAGTCAGCCTCAGCTGTCAATCATGACCTTCACCCCCGGATTAATTACAGCATCCAACAACCAATTGAAACCAAACTTATAAGAAACTTTTGATGAAAACTACAAAAAAGGACAGAAACTAAAACATTTTCACAGTTTCACATCCACAGATTAGATTTTTAAGTGCAGCTGGAATTAACGATATAATTGAAAATAATTTTAAAGGTGTAGAGAATAACACACCGACAACAGTTTGTACAACATTTAACATTAAATAAAATGTGCTTAGTTAAGTGCGGTTACATTTGTAAATAGTTTTATTCATAAGTTATCTTCACAGAGAATAATTCAAACAGAAAGACGTTAAATCAGTATTTGCTGTGACTCCCTCACGGTCCTTCAGGTACGTGAGAGCTTCTTCTTCTGTGGATTTACCGTCTCGGCTTCTTCACGCGATCCCTCTGACTCCTCGTGCTGCGATCTCTTCTCCGGCTTCACCACCTGTTGCAGCTCCAGAAGCTTCTCCTGCGTCCGGCTGTAGATTCAGGGTTAATTCATAATTCAAATGACTTCTGCAGAGTAGCTGAAGGTAATTTTCTCTCTAAGCCGGGAGAGGACACCTATCCACAGAAAAAAGATGATAATGTCAGAGGATGAAATGGCAGCAAGGTTTTTTTTGGGGCAGCGAGAGGAGAATAATAATTAAATATTTCCATACGCACCATCTCATCCCAATTTACTGTGAGAGCACGAGGGATTACTGACATCACTTCATTCTGAGTGAGAGCAGGACTCAAGCAGAGACAAGCAACTCGTTTCAAACTGCAGATCACTGCTGTTTTCAAAGTGAGGAACGATTCTGCAAAGAAGCAGTTTGACAGAAATGTGGAAATATTACAGGACGGAGCATTAAAGTCATATTGAAGAAACTAAATTATAATATTTAAAGAATGACCGACGATGACCAAACATTTCCTCCGAGTCTTCAGATTAGAAGGATTCATTTCACAGATTAAGAGAAATTAAGACAGATTTACTTTTAGTCCGTGTTGTCTTCACAAATGTGATGTTAGGAAACTTAATCTGATTTTAATCTGGGTTTTACTTCTTAACTATTCTGCAGTTACATCTGTTGTTTTGATAAATGTTTGCCGCTTGGTTTTACTTTAAAAGTTCCTTTGTTTAAGATTTAGGGGAAAGGGATCTATCGGTAGAAATTGAATATAAAATAATCCTAGTGATGTTTTTACTAATTTGTTTCATCTAAATTGTATTAATTTATGTTTTCTTTACCCTAGAATGGTTCCTTTATGTTTAAATACTTTATATTAACATCAGGGGGGCGGGGTCTTCTGTATGGAGGCAGCCATGTTTTTTTACAGTAGCCCAGACTGGACAAACTAAACCTTTTGAGTTTCTATGACAACTGAAGCTACCACAGGTTCTCTTTCATGATTGGAAGCAGAGGGTTAGGGGAGGAGTATTCAGCTGCATAATGACACTTCACCACTAGATGTCACTAAATCCTACACACTGAACCTTTAATTATTCATGATACTTATGATATATGGTGAGGGGTCCTTGGGCGTCTGCAAAAACAATAAAACTTAGTTTATTTGAGGCTGAGCTGCAAATACCATTAAGAAATAATAAAAAACAAATATCCAACCAGTGAGTGAATCTCCTAAATACCCCGTCTACCCCTCCGCCCTTAAAGGAATACACAGAGTGAGTCGAGCCATCTGTTGCCTCTCAGACCAGAAGCCGGTTCCAGACCTTTGCAAAAAGAAATAAAAAGAATAACCATGCGTCAATCCACTCGTAAACCTCCCCCGAGCCTCGTGGTGCTCAGTTCAATGCAAAGAGTGATTTCCGTGCTGCTGTGCCGGCGACAGTCCAATCCTGTAATGTGGCTCAGTGCAAGCTGCCATGCAGTAGTAATGAGTCACCGGAGAGTCCCCTGCTTCCTCATGACCAGCGCCCACGACAGACACACACATTGTCAGCTCACATCCCGGCTCTTTATCGTCGAGTGTTTTTTTTAAGTTAGCAGCAGTTCGGCCTCTCCTCTCGTCCCACTAAGCACATTATGCAATGATAATTCCAGCTATTACACAGATCCATTTGGCGTCTGCACGGTGGGGATGAATTTAGTTTGGCTTTCAGTCGGTCACACTTGCCGTTGGATGATATCGCCGATGATGCTCCTCCACCTCAACGGGGCTAAATTAAAAACCCTGCATCACTTCTGCGCCCACGCAAAGTGATGCATCATCACTTGACTAAGTTACCACAGCGCTGCGTGGAGTGGGCTCTCCGACAGGTCGCCGCTATCGGGTTGTTAGCCTCTCGTCTCTCGTGGCGTGGAGCGGAGCGGGAGCGAGCTGTGGGCGGGTGGAATGAGGCGGACGTTAGAGGAAATCTGGTCGGGAAAGTTTAAAGCTTTCAAATGATCACTCGGGACAAAGATGCACGTGTTGACTGATGGTTTAACGTGTTCCTACCAAAGGGTCAGTTCTGCTTTCCTCACCCTGATGTATCGAGCAGTTTTTACAGCTTCAATAATATCTGAAGTTGTGTATTCTTCCTTGCTGCATATGTCTCACTACAATCTAAACGTGTGGTTTTCTCACTTGTTGGGCCTCAGCCATGAATGGAAGAGCTTCTCCCACACTTGTATTTCCTACCCAGCCAAAGAATCTTCCTTTCTCTAACTCCCGCTGCTCCCCGAGACGATTGCTTGAACTCGTGTTCTTTCCGAGCGTCTGCATCCAGCGTCAGTTCGGATCGATGGCAGGTCACCGTCCTGCTCCTGTGGACTCCTGGAAGCCACTGGGAGAGGAGGTGCTCGATGAGGAGCACAGAACCTCGGGGCTGCCGGGGGGTGCTCGGTGTCCTGGGCCCCTGAGGGCGCTTGCTGAGCTCACCTGCACTAACACCAGCCCTGTAGGTGTATTGTGTGTTTCCCTTTATTGTCTGCTGGAGTCGGTTTGATTTCCTCCGGGCGGGGGCGAGTGTCTGTCTTGCCAGATGGTCTCCAGACAACTGCAGGCTTAAAGATTATGCATGTAATCTGTGATCACACCGAACTAAGTCACACAGAAATTACATTTCCATGGTAATTATATACGTTTTCAATGGGAGCGGCGGTGACGAGGCCGAGCAGGTGGAAAGAGACGGAATCAGTGTCTGTTATTTAATCTGCCTCTCGGAAAGTGTGTTGATTTATAATGTTACCGAGCAGCTGATTGTTTTTGTGTTGTGATACAACCTGATTACTCCCAGATTTATAGGAGTAATATTGTGTTTATGGCCAACATGTGTCGACTTCTGAGGCCGTGGGCTTTAGATTTTTCTCTTCCTGGAGGCCTGGAGTGATTCCTGCGAGCTCGCTGCTCTGATCATGTGACCTCCTTTAATCCTCTGTCACACACACCCTCCCAGTGTGGAGGTCTGTTGAAGCTGCACAGATTTCCCATCTCTCCCTCTGCTCGTCCAGGCCTCTGTTTCTCTGCCCGTGGATTCAGCCGCTCCACCTCCACCTCCACCTCCACCTCCGCAGCCTCCACCTGTAGCTCCAACATCATGTCAGTGATCTTAAGAAATAGCAATATGTGAAAACTGAGAACTGAATTCTGGGTATTAGAGTAAATTATGACATGACAGATTAATTCAGGTTGAATTAAAATATCAAGCTGCTCTGAATTCATCGGGGTGATATCCCTGTCTCGTTTGAAAGACGGGGTGAAGCTAGTGCCACAGAATTTGCAAATCAAGCTCTCCTCATTGTGCGGCATGACATTTAGTTGTCATGTTGTCCATTAAAAACACATTTCGTATGCGTGCAGTGTTTCCAAAATAAAAATAATCATTATAAATACCATCACACAGAGCAGCTTATGTAAAAGGCCCATGACTCGTCCGCTCCTGGCAGCAGCGCAGAGTGTGTTTGAGTCACGGTCCGTAGAAACTCAGGAAACCAGGGAAATTTAGATCCTCTCCATGAAAGTCCACTTACATCGATACGTGTTGGGGCGTTGTTGATGGTGTTACTTTAAACCTCCACTTTGTGTGAGGAGGGAGATGAAGAGGAGTTATTCAACTGGAACCGCTCCTCACATGGAGAGGAAGAAGGTCACAGACCAAACAGGCTTCTTTTTTCCTTTTGTGGTATATTTAAAAAAAACACTTCACTCCCTTTTATGTGATTTCTATAAAAGTATAATAATAATAAAATAAAAATAATCTGTTAACAGGATTTTGAGAAAGCTTCTAAACTGGTTAAAACTTTGTGGAACAATTGATATTGTCCAAGGAACCCAAGAAACCATTAACGTTTAGAGATTTTTACTTTTCTTAAAAGATCTGAGTGCCTTTCTAATCCTGCATGATAAATTAATATGTGAAGCTCGATCTGGAGATTGTGGAAAATGCATTTCTTAGAGTGATAGACAGATACTGGAATAATGATACTGGAAACCCTGTTTGAAAAGTTGTAGTTTGGATTCGGGGAACAAGACATTTAACTTTGGTCCAGATCCAGAGCATAGGGAGGAATCCTTTATTCACTTACACTTACAAGTTCATTTGCAAATGTTTGTTTTGTTATTGAGTTGGATTACATGAAAACTACCGGATGGATTTTCATAAAACCTGGTGGAAGCATGTGGAAGATTTCATTAATTTGAGATGTGAATCTTCTTTCTTAATCATCGTGAAAAAGGGGAGTTAACCTCTGCAGAGGAAGTTGCTCTCAGATCTTCTAGTTTTCAATATCCTAAAAACTGTAGCTCTGGATGTAGAATGTATTTACTTAACTTTAAGCCTTTATGAATTCCATTGTTCAGTTAATCCCACAAACAATTCAAAGTCATTTACAACTGCACTTAACGCATGATATAATCAAACCTGTGGAGGTGGTGAATTAGCATAACAGCACTTAGTGAAAGCCCCGTGCTTTACAATCATCTTAGAAGATGAAGCGTATGACTGTTTTAGCTCCAGCTGTTCTGAGCAGCTTCATATTCACACGTTCACTTATCGTATTCTGTACATTCTTCTTGTGTATTGATCTTATCACAGTGACGAGGGATTGATGGATGGATTGAAAGATGGATGGATGTTCCCTTTGATTGTCGGAGATGCTTTGACTTGACGACTCCACTGTCCGTTATTCCCCTCAGGTTTTAAAGGGATAATGAAGCAAAGCACTTTAAGCCCTCGTACTATTCTCCAGAGCGTTGGCACGGGGGCAGTCAGCTCGAGTGTGTGTGTTTGTGTGTGTGTGTGTTTGTGTGTGTGTCAGAGAAACTAAGACACATCAATAAGTCTTTGGAATGTAGATCCCTGTGCAGTCTCCAGTGGGAACTCCCTCGTTGGAGCAGATCTGCTGTGACACCGAGTGATCGTTTGATGGATTGATTTCAGAACCTGAACTAGGCTCAGATTCCAACTACAATATGAAAGACCTCCTCCTCCTTCTACTTTGCATCTGATCACAGCAGCAGAATAAATGAATCATCTGTCTGAATTCTCCTTTTGAAGGCGTTAATCGTTTTTTTGATGCTACTTCAGGGCACTTCGCTGTAGAGGGGACTTCCTCAGGTGAACCTTCGTGTTGTTGCACGGTCACAGAGAATCGGTCCTTCCACCCGTGAACGTGAATTGAGCCTGAGATGCTTCAGCTGAGATTTGCATTGGTGAAAACAACAATTCCCATGATCCCGCGCTGCTTAACGATGCAATCAAACGAGCGGCCGAAGTCACAGAGTGGATTAAAGAGAGAGCTTTGTTTTTCCCTCCGGAGGAAAGGTCAAGTAGAAGTAAAGTGGTAGTAGTACAGGACGTGAGTAACTTTCCAGTCACTACTTTGAAAATACATTTTATATCCCAGAGTGTTAGAAAACCTGCAGCTCTTCACTCGACTCCACTCGATTAGCATTTGCTCTCATCCCACCTGATGTACATCTTTATTCTGCGAAGGTCGGCAGCCGAGCAGAGAACCCACACAGCGCTGCACACGATCATTCAGGAGGCAGCTTCCTCTCAAAAGGTTCGACTCCCTGCGGACTCGTCTCTTCTGTCTGGGCTCTGACTCACGACGTCCCTGCAAGTCTCTTTGTTTATCTTAAAGCTTCGGTGGTTTACACACAGTCCTGTCTTCAGTCAGTGGTTTTACCTCGTAGCTGAATATCGATTGTGGAAGCTTAGTGTTCAGCTCTGACTGGTTTCCAGTGAAGTGGGTTGTGGGGATTCTGTGTGACTAAACATTCCACCGAGGAGATAACTCTTCTCATGGCAGGTTTTAAAATATCTGAGTCCGAGTCGCCTACTGGAAAACCAGATGAGCTTCCACCGAACAGAGCGCCAGAATCTGTGGGAGGGGAAAGTGACAGAAAGATAAAAATACACACAGGATATGTTAAAGTTAATGAAGTGTGTCAAACCAAAGGGAGAACACACACACACACATTTGATTTCTTGAATCAGGAGTTGCAGCCTGATTGATGCACAAACTCCATACTCCTCTCATGTAAACCTCTTCATTCACCAGTGTAGGATTAGACAATTGTGTAATATGTTTGTCAGCCATTAGTGAATGAAGTCCACACACACAAAACAGCCTCATCAACAGAGAAATCCATATTTGTGTTGATCACATAAGGCCCGTCCAGGGTTCTCCCCACTTCCTGCAGTGACGGTAACAGGAAGAAAACCCACAGACATTAGCTACAGACGTTCAAGCTTTCAGCCGACAGTTAATTGTATAATTGAGGATAGAAATGAAGACCTTTCATCAGCTAATGCACTCACCCGGCAGCTCTCTCTCCACGGTGTCAGACCCTCATTACTGCACGGCCAGGCTGCAGACGGCATGTGGCCGCCGGTGAGAACGTGCAGGAGACTCCAGCGGAGGAGCGGTGGCACATGACAAACAGCTGCTTTCTTCCTCAAAGCCAATGGGACTGTGCCTTGATCCAGTTTGCTCTGGTGCAGGGGAACCAGTTCCACTGCAAGAGCATTCTTGCCACCATTGTGCTGCGTTTGGACCTTGTCGGGTGTTGGGTTGTAAAAGGCTTCTCTGAGGGGATCGGGGGGGGCAGCTTGACAAGGTGTTGCCGAGTCATTAGAGGCAGCAGGATCTGATCAAACCACATTCGGATCTATACAAGTGGAGCTTTTCACGGGAACAGTAATCTCTGCAGCAGTGGTGATAGGCGTTGGAACAACGCAGCTACACAGCCCCACTGAATCTTTCATATAAGACTATTACAGCCATTTCCTATAATGTGCTTCACCGACAAAGAGGTGCAGGAAAAAAAACATTACAGTGAAAACACATCCGTTGAAACACAACCATGAGGGGTAGTGTTATCAGCCGTGACAGGTATTGTTTTCACTTTGTGAGGCTGTGTGTGTGTGTGTGTGTGTGTTTAATCACAACATATGGTCCTGTAGACTCCCACTGTAGGGAACTATAGCACAGAGGCTGTTTTCAGTGGTTTGATCCCCGAAAGTGTCCTAGGGCTCAATACTGAATCCTAGATTGTCGAGTACATCGAGACTAGAGAAGCTTTTGTGTTAGCATTTCCTCTTGATGTTTGTTTCCTAGACTATAAATAAAGATTAACGAGTCATTTAGAGCGAACGTCAATACACACTCGAGTCAGTCTCTGCTGTCAATCATACCATTTCATCCTGTGTTCATAAATCTAATAAGAGATTAAACCAAACACGGATCATGCATCAATGTGATGAACGACCTAAAATAACCAGCCAGCCACCAGGGGGCGATCAAGATGGTTTGGCTCTTGCTCTTACTCCTGACTTGAGATGTTTCCTCTCTGTCTGAAGATGGATTGTTTTCACGCTGAGCTCTCCGACCCGCCGCCGTGACCTTTGAGTCGGGAATCGAACGTGTAGCTAAAGGACGAGTATCCATTCCGCCGGTGCTCCGTCCGTTCCGCCTGTCGGAGGTGTAAGAGCAGCAGGTGATGGAGTCGCCTCACAGCAGGAGGCTCAGGTACAGAGGAGCTCTCCGGCTGAGTTAAGTCAGCTCCAGGCTCCGTGACATTTAGAATCAAAGCGACGCATCGAGCAGCAGAAACCACGGCTCCTCTTTGTTTGACTGGCGTTTGATTGATTGGTCGGAAACAGGAAGTCTCTCTCGTACGTTTCAGTGAAAATCCTATAAAAAGAACTTGTAGATTTTTCTATTCTTTTCTTTAAAGTGTAGATTGACGTTTGATGCTTTGACGTTCATTAGTTGGATTTCCCAACATCAGTTTCCTCGGGAAATATTAAATATTCATCTGATTTAGATTTTTCTCCAGCAGATGCATTTATGTTCCATTTGGATCGACTCTTCTCATCCTGATGATATAAAATCTACAGATCATGTTTTGATCAAGTCACTAATGCGATGCGTAAATTGTCTTATACCTAAATCACATTGTTCAGTTTTGAAATTCTTTTTTCAGAAAGGTTTCACGATAAAGCATCAAACTGAATTTCAGGTGAATAACTCTGGGTTGAATCATTTCTCCTCATGAATACTTAATTTATTTTGGGTTTATTACCTTTTTGCAAATTTTAACAATTAGAACTGCAGAATTGAGTAATGTTCATTACCCTTATAATCACTTAATTAAGAACTGATGGTTTTATTAAATAAGCACATTTATATATTATTTTTACTTGCCGTTAATGTTAAGTACTTAATTAATAAATGAAAGACTTCTGAATTATGTTTTATTACCTTCAACTTTGTGTCTTGGTGACATTTATTACTGCAGATTTATTGTTTATTACATTTATTCATGATTTATTAACATTTCCAACTGCTCACCTGTTGCTTTACCCTTTTCTCCCCAATTGTAAAAAAACAATAAAAAAAAACAATCATTCTTACTAATCTCATATCTTCTCTCTATCGGCTTTTAGATGATCTTTGAGGGTCAGAATATTTCATGAACTATTAATAAATCCGTTAGTTACAGCTGACGAACCCTGTATGAGAAAGTGAACATGGAGGGAAGTGATGATCCTCAGTGTTTTACCTGAAATCTCCTCGTGATGGAACTGAACCTGGAGATGCTCCTGTGTTTATTCATTCATCAATGAAGGTGCATCTCCTCTCACAGTGTTTCTGCCAGTGATGGTGTGTGTGTGTGTGTGTGTGTGTGTATGTGTGTGTGTGTGAGTGGGTGTGTGTGATCAATATTGAGACACTGCAGGACGAGTGGATTCCTCAAGCAGAAACTACACATTCTACACATCAGTCAGTTCTTCGTTAGGCCTCAGTGACTTTCTAGATTATTTTCCTCTTTGTGTGTGTGTCTGTGTGTGTGTGTGTGTGTGTGTGTGTGTGTGTGTGTGTGTGTGTGTGCCTGTGTGTGTGTGTCAGCGCCTTTCTTCCCAGATGGTTCATCGTGCACAGACACAGGGAACATTGAGACAGAAGAGTAAATGGAGGAGGAGGGCATGTAATCACAAGGTCCTGAACATGAGCATGTCGTGTTTACATCTCCTCAGGATTCACAAGACCCTGGGATAATATAATAATAATCTGAATCCTTTCATTGGAATATGACCTCAGATCATATCACAAAGTCTAGTGACGTTTGATAATCCCTCCATTTTGTAATCTAGCCCCACCAGCAGGTCAAGGTTAGACAGACGTGCTTCTCTGAGTAACATCAGGTATTAATCCTCCACAGAAAACATTGAATTCTTCCTAATCTGGAACAACACAGGACTACGGGCTAAACTTCATCACTCTCATCCTCCTCTTCTTCCCTCTGACTCCTCCCCCTGATTACAAACCCCTTCTTCTTCCACATCACTTGACTCCTCTCCCTCGGCAGCACAGGGATGTGAATGTGACACTTTAATGGAATGTTCTCTGTAAATAACATAGTAATACACTTCCGGTTACATGCTGTTTTACACCTACATATCTAGTACACAGGCCTTCGCCTTTATAAGGGTTTGTGGAAAAAATCTTTCATCTTCAATT
This sequence comes from Pseudopleuronectes americanus, assembly GCA_038501795.1. Taxonomy (NCBI): domain Eukaryota; kingdom Metazoa; phylum Chordata; class Actinopteri; order Pleuronectiformes; family Pleuronectidae; genus Pseudopleuronectes; species Pseudopleuronectes americanus. The sequence goes on along the minus strand of CM076728.1, from coordinate 20,092,202 downwards.
TTCACGCTCTTCACTTGTTTTTTGTTTCGGGAAAGTTGACGTTTTCTGGAGAAGCAATGTTTTCTTGTTGAGAACAGCCACTGAGCTGCAGCCTCGGGCAAAACTCAGAGTAAAACAAGGGAGGGGCCTGCTCATTGGCTTTTATATTAAATCTCCTGAAGTCCTTTAGGATGCTACCAACTCGGAGGAGGAGGAGGATGAGGAGGAGGAGGAAGAGGAGGAGAAAATGCACATATACATACCTAGAGCTACAGTCATGCATTATTCTTTTGATTAAATCATTATCAGCACACACATGGGCATTCGTGTGTGTGTGTGTGTGTGAGGCGTCTGGTGATGCTGATTATATTGAGCCCAACTCCACCCCCCCCAATAATCAATCAAAGCGTTTTTCTTTATCGCTCATTATTCAAATCAGTCTTCACTCGTGTCATGAAGCGAAACAGCTCCGAGTTATTCTAACTGATTGGTGTCGTTTGAGTTTGTCTGCAGGAGAATCTTTCTCTATAAACAGTATATGATGAAAAGCTTTGGATAACCTGCATGTGCTGTATATACCCCAAGCAACGTTTGTTTAATATGAAACAGTGACAGATGATTGGTTCATGAGCTGTAGATCGTGTCCCTCATGTTACAAACTTCAAATTCATATTATCAGACTTTACAGTGTTCGATCTATAGACGCTTCAGGTCCTGTCTTTAGTTAATTTAAGTTTTAGATAAATTCTGTATTATTTGCGGAGATAGGGAAATGTGTTTTTGGACCATTTAGTTTTTTCGACCTTGACTTTTTAACAATCGGCTACAAAAGTTAATCGTCTGGAGATGAACTCCCAAATAATGTTCCCACTAAGTTTGGTGAGAATGTGTCCATGTGTTCTTGATCTATTTTTAACACAAACACACAAACAAACAGGTGAAAACAACACAACACAGGTGAAGCAAAAAGTCAAGAGTTAGAGAAAAATCACCACATCCCCCCCAAAAGGATTTATGCCTTTATTCATTAAAAAGAACAAAAAAAAACAATTGTGAGTTGTTCATTTCCATTCTGGAGTCCATCAACACCATGTTTAATAATTAATAAGTTCAATCTGCACACGAGCATCTTTAAATATCATTGATTTTATAGTGTAAACATGTTACATACATAGCACCAGATACACAGGGAGGATTCTGTGCACACTGCTGCATTTGAACTGGTAAATTACTCTGTTTTCGTGTGTGTGTGTATGTGTGTGTGTGTGTGTGTGTGTGTGTGTCCGTGGTCGCCCTCTACATGTTGTCAGGGCTTGTATCTTGTGGCGGCTGGTGTCTGCTCGGTGCAGATTAAACAAGGCGTGGCTCTGCCGGCTCCTTCTCCCCTGTGTCAGGCGGCAGCATCATTCAAACAGCTCCCTGCTCACAGAGCCGGTCCTGAGGGGAACTCGCACTCTCATTCCATTTGTTCTCAGTTGAAACAATTTTCCTTTGTTTTCGCACAAATCCACCGTCCTGATTTCTCACTTTCAGGAAGATGAATTGTGTCATTAATTGGATTTGAAATGCTGAACATTCTAATGAGCCCCCTGCATACATTGTGTCCCCTGTGCTCATTTGTCACGAGTCACAGGGCCTTTTACATTTAGCCCAAGTGGTCATTTCCAATTAATCCCAGGGCTCCCTGTAATTGGCTCCTACGCCCAGGCTGTCAGAATAAGAGCATCCATTATTTATTTGCTTTTTCTTTTCCGCACTGTCCACTCGCAGCCTCGCTGTCGCCTAATTCCTGCCAATAACAGACCTCCCATGGATTCATTTAATACAGGCGAGGTGGAAAAAGCATTAGTAACCATGAGTCACGTCTCTGTCCTTTCACCACACCCCTTGTGTCCTCACGGTGCTGTCACCAGCCGCCGGGTCAGTGGGGAGCTCGGAGGACGATCACATGGACCACACGGCTCCTGACATCCAAATAATCTGGAAGTGAAGCTCTGCAGAATAAACAAACACTGACCCAGGATGTTAACATGATAATCCCCCTTTAAAACCCACCAACATCTGTCTGTGGTCAGTGATGGGAATTCAGACAATCCGCAGTCGCTCTCCTGGGTCGGACTCAACCTGTTGTTTTGCCTTAAACTAAACTGAAAAGCGCAAAAGGTCCAATGAAGGTCTATATGTGTGCAACAAGCCTTTAAACCCCTTTATGTGACACTTTCTTTAAGAGCCTGCATGCAAACAAGGAAACATTACAATCCAGCCTGTGTATCTGTGGTGAAAATCTGGTGCCGCCCTGCAGAAGCCCCCAGCAGGCGTTTTCCTGCTGGCTCGTTCCTCCCAGTATCCGAACCACAGGCCCCTGCTGGTTAACATAATGCGACCCGTCTGTCTCCTCGTCTCCACGCTCGCTAACGCTCTGTCGTCTTATATTTAATCACAAGACGTTAAAACAACCAGCTCCCTTGTTTCTTTACTCACATCCCTGCACACACACACAGTTCCTTAACCTCCTGTAACCAACAGCACAGATTTTATACATGTACCTTACAGATGCACATTTTTTTCTTCCAGGCGTATTTTACTACACTGAAGTGTCAGGTCTCTGCTTTAATTCGAGCTGTTTTAAAACACTATAGCGTACGCTGGGGTGAATAAATACCGTGAATGGCTTTTGACATCAATTCCCGGCCGGTGGTTGGTATAGCAACAGGTTTACAAGGTCTGTGTTTAAAATGAATCCTCTTCTTAGTCATCCACACGCAAAACAGATCGTCTATAGGTTTTCAGCGTGTGTGTGTTTGTGTGTGTGCGTGTGTGAACGTAACTATGGCACCAGTCCTCCGAACCCAAATGTCGAGACGTATATTGAAATCTATTTCACTGACATTCATCAGTTGCGCACATCTGGGGACTAAGTGGTTTTGTTCTCCGTAGCGTGGACCTGAGGACGACTGGCTCCTCCTCCTCCTCCTCCTCCTCTCCTCCTCCTCCTCTTCCTCCTCCTCCTCCTCCTCCTCCTCCTCCTCCTCTTCCTCCTCTCCTCCTCCATGAAGTCTCTGGCGTTCCCCTCGATGTGGCTGCTCGGCTCCGATCCCTCGTGTCTGGATGTGTGACCAAATGTAAATCAACTAGTGGAGGAAAAACAAGCCTCTGAATTGTTATAAGCAGTAAAAGAGTCAATAAGGATTTAAATTCAGACGTCGGGATTCAATTTACAGACGTCGGGTTGTGACAGAATTTGTTTATCATAATTGTGATGTCAGTGCCTCCGCATATTAAATAACGATTCATAATTAAATGGTCTGTATTTCAGAATCTGATGTCAGAAAACTGTCAATATAGGTGTTGTAAAGATTATAAGACTCGGTTGAATCCGATCAGGTCTTATTGGGCCACCAGCATGACAGCCGTTGCCTAGCAACCAAGCTACAAAACATTTTGTAATCTGGTTGATTAAAAATGTTAAAGAGATGTTATTGTAACCACGAAGATCCTCTGAACTCCACAATCACCTCTTTGAACCAAAACTCCCGATCTGTAATCACGATTACTCCTGATCTCCGGTGCACCTTTTTCTGTTATTACGGTTATTTTTAGGAGACGCTCCAACGAGTCGCATCATTAAAGTCATTATGATTCCTCCTGGGGCCGGCGTTTTATTTATCCTTTATTTTTCATTCAACCAGCAAAAATGTCTCTTTTTTAAATTCAGACCTGACGAAGAGAGACAGCGGAAAGGGAACCGACGTAATATCTGGGTTTTGTAGCCATGGATACGGCCACCAAACTTTACATCTGTAGTGAAAACTACGACATATATGCTCATATAATAATAATAACTTTATTTGGATCGCACATCTCTTACCACAGTTACAAAACGCTTCACAAATTCCATGAATGCACAAATGAATGAATGAAAATAAAAAGGTATTAAATTCAGCGCCAAATCGTAACATATTAGGATCCAGACCTTGAAATCTCCAGAGAGACCCGACGGTTCCCGGCTCTCTTCCTTCACACTTTGGTTTTCTCTTGCTCAGCCTCAGCCTGGCAGCGTCCCGGCTGCTCAATGGAACCATTCAGGTGTAAAAAAAAACACCAGTTTCCTCTGCGTTATGAATTTAGATAACTAATTAACTCCTGATTTCTTCCTGTGGAGGCGCTTTCAAGTTACCTCTGATGAAAAACTGCAGTTTCCTGAGCAGACGGAGACCAAAGCCTGGAAGTGTGGCTCCATCAGGTGTCTGATATCACGACCTGAACAGGAGGTCACGGGTTCCAGTGGCGACTGGTGTAGTGTTAACTGGTTTGTATTCACAGATCAGCCCCAGACCTTTATACAATCTGTGTTATTTTATGTTTCATAACTGGAATTCTGTAAAGTTTAGTAGTTTTCTTGCCTTCGGGTTTTTGACGGATATTTACTCCAGAACATAGATTCATGTCCAAGCCCCATTATTGCTGTTTTTATTGCCGAGGTGATAAATGAAGGAAAACACAGGCTGTAAATGGCCGATATGGTTCTTCACAGCTCGGAGTCTTACAGGGACAATGATGGACAAACAGAACTGAGCTCTGTTCCCCTTCTGCTCGTTAAAATGAGTTTGAATAGACAAACAAATAATGTTTTGTCTATTGTCCTGTGAACCTGCAGCTTCCAGTGTAATCACAGGCTGTTAAAATGGTCAATGGTGGTTGAAAAGCATCTTGATCGCCACCTGGAGGCCGGCTGCAGTACAGGTCATGAACCTCACCTCCTCCATGTTAGCTGATAGGACACAGACGGTTTCAAAGATGGTTTCTGTCATGTCAGGTCTTATCTCACTGATGCAGGTTCAAGTGTTTTAATTGGTTGATTGATGCTTTGATTGACAGCTGAGACTGACTCGTGATTGGTCCAACATGTGTATTGGGCGGGACTTAACCTAGCTTCAGCCCCCATTGCTAATGCAACATTCATAAGTGGGATATTCTGGATCCATCAATGGATAATGGGAGGAGGCGGAGTCACTACACACAGTCTGTAGTCAGGACCTGTGGGTTACGACCATTCACTGTTACATTCACAACATTTAATCCTTAATACCACATGAATATATCATCTGTGATCCAGATCAGAATGGATCTACACTGACGATGCTTTCTTGTTTCCCTCCTCCTCCTCACTGACTGGTCCCAGTTCGCTGCTGAGATGAAAGCGGTACTGGTGGCTGCCGAGGCGACTGTGGTGCAGCGAGGGGAACGGCTTTCCTGCAGGGAATTGCCAAATCTGCAAAGCGTGAGCATGCAAACTGGGGAGAGGAACCAAATTCTCTCTTTTCAGATTGAAAATAAAAATCAAAGTCCAATCATTGAGAAGAAAGCGGGTCAAGAGCCAATCATCCGATCAGTAGGAAAGGGCAGTTCTGGGCTCTAATTTGTCCTGAATGTCACACTGCAACATGGGGGAGTTTTATTTTTTTATTTTAAAGGAAAGGACCACAGGGAAAATAGACTGTTTCACATTCTATAGCAGCGGCCTTGAGGAGGAAGCAGCCTGCTGTTTCCAGGTCTGCGTGGTGTGGAGCGCCTGAAAGAGGTGGGAGGGGGGGGAAAATCAAGATGTTTAGCCTCGCTATTCACAGGGTTCGTTTTCATTGTTCAGCCAGAAGCCGGTGACGCACTCGGTGCTTTCTGGTAAAGGCTGCTGTGGAGGGAGTATCATGAGAACAACACCACTTACGTCTCAGGGAAGGTTTTACCTCAATTATTCAGGCAAGAAATGGAAGTTTAATCTCAGGAATAATCCGGCAACAACCCTGAAAATGTTTTGCTGATGAACAAGATAAGCTTCTTTAGTCTGATAATAACGGCGGCTCAGTGGAACCGCGGCAGAGCAGGTTCAGGGTGTTTTGCTGCAGGAGCACAATCATAACATCGTCTGTGTTTTTGAATTATGAAAACCTTATACACCGTGACTCTGAATGCACAGAAACCCTGGGTGATGATGAGGATGGCTACGACTCTATTATTGATATTTTCAGTATGACCATGGCCGACTCTCTTTCCCCGACACATTCACTTTACCTCAGGAAAGTGCGTCAGTCCCTTCCACTCGCCTCACAGCTCACAGTGAGCCGGCGTTTCCAAAAGATTTGTCCAATTATCCGAAGCCAAATTTAGATGGGCAAGGGCCAATCAAATAATCAGGCCGAAGGACACTTGTGCACTTTAATTCTGCCCGACGATCACACCTGAGGAGAGCTATTGCTTTTTCAGCATGACAGCATCTCTGAAGGGGCAATTTCACATTTTCTAACAGCGGCCTTGAGAGACAGAGACATCCCATTTGATGGGTTCCTTTCAAAGCTCGGGAGGAGTGATGGGAAGTTGTCGTTGGCCTGTCAGTGCACACACACACACACACACACACACACACACACACACACACACACACACACACACACGGACGCACACACAGGATGTGGTGGCGACATCATTTCATCATACGTGACCATTATGTCACATTATTTATTTACACCCTTCCATTTTACAGCCTGTCTCTTTTTACGAGCTGGAACCAGATCAAGGCATAACTGTGGTTTTGACCTTGACCATTTTGCTCCAATCATTTCCATCATGTTGCTCAGATCCGATACAGATCACCTGCTTCCACACACATCCGTCCACATGTCTGCTGGGGACGTCTCACTGGGGGAGCCATCCCCCACCTTCATAGAAATGACTCAACCAACATCCAGACTGACACACAAAAGCAAATTATTTATATCCACCCATCCATCCATCTATTATCTGAACCATCCGTCCTCTGAGGGCCGCAGTCCATCACAGAGACAAATAACAACACAACAAATAACCAGTTCATGGTCAATTTAGATTCTCTAATTAAGCCACATGTCTTTGGAGTGAATGAAGGGTGGAGATAATGTGTTAGTGTGTGTGTGTGTGTGTGTGTGTGTGTGTGTGTGTGTGTGTGTGTGTGTGTGTGCGTGTGTGTGTTTGTGGATAAAGTAACTCACCAATATCACTTGGGAGTTAATCTTTATATGATAAGCTTTTGGAGCCGACTGGTCAAAGGTCAAAGCTCAGCGTCAATAAAAAGATATAATCCTGAAAATCACAAATCATAAAAGAGACAATCTAAAGCTTTTATTGATCAGAAAATTCTTCCACATGGTATGATGTCGTATCATAAGTGATGATGTCATGCATGGTAAAGAAAAAGAACAATAGACACGAGCTGAAGCTTCTAGCGATCGAAACACAATCGATGATCACATGGTAGTAATGACATCACAAAATTTCAATCAAAGACACAATACTTAAGTTTATTTTCATTTGTCATCATATGTGCAATCATGAAATGGAATAACTGAAACATAGAATTGAGGTTCATATATATCCTTAAATCCCTGAACTCAACATGAAGCTGTAACAGGTGTTTAATTCTTCATGAGTGATTTTGATCGTCGGTGTCGATCATCATTTTTCAGTTTGAGAACTTGTCCAAGCCCGACGATGGAAACGTGAGGGATGGTCTGGTCGGCTTCTCATCAGCCGCAGCAGCCGCCCTGCATCTGAACCTGCACGTTATTACATTACACTCAGCGTCTGTGGCTGTGAGTTGTGTGTCACTGAGGGATTACACAAACAGCAATAAAACGCAGACAATCGGGATGAGACGGGAATCGAGATGATAAAGGTTTCTTAGATTTGTATTAAATTTACATCTATAAAATCTCTGCTGCTCTTTTCCTGCGCGCCGCTGATAACTGGAAGCAAACACTCGGTGGCCTCGTACATCTTCTCTTTATTGTCTCCTTATCTGCTCACCCCGCTCCCCGCCCACCGGGCAGACTTTCTTCAAAAACAACCCGGTGGAGACAGTCTGCGCCGCTGGCTTTTATAGGATTCAGTGAAAAAATGGAGAGCTTCAAAATAAAAACGGCTCCCACGATGAATAAACTCTTTTATTAAGTTGTATTAAAATTTATTCTGGATCTTCATTATGGTGATTAACACAGGGCGAGTGAAAAAAAATAAAAGAGAAGTCGCCTACACAATCAAAACCAGACCAGGACTAAAACAAACAATTCACAGACTGTGTGGGTTTTAACATTACATCCAAACACTCTAAGCAACAAAAATAAGAATCATAAATACAATAACCAGGCTTTGAGTTATTGATTCATAATTCAATTCAATTTGCAGCAACAAATCACATCAAATATCATCTCAAGTCACTTCACATAGTGAGGTAGAGACCATAGACTGTAGATAAAGATGGACGACCTGTCGACACAGGCTCCATAGAGAGGACCCGCTCCCGATGTAAATATAAAGTGTATTCAGTAATATTTAAATATAAAAGGGCCCATTATAATATAAAGAAATCAACAATTCATACGAAACACTGGTGAAAACATCACTGGGATTATATTATAGTAAATTAAACTTAATCAAACACACTGATCCTTCGTAGCTGATATACCTAAATTGCAAATAAGATAATTACTATTGTTTGAGTTCGATTAGGTAAAAGCCAATTCATCAGTGAAAACGATCTTTCAGTTTCTGCTTTATAATGTCAAAATAATTGAAGACTTAATATCTTTAATCTTACAATATATAATATTTGAATCCCTTTGACACAACAGGGGAAGATAGATTTATATTAACACCGTTCCCTGAGCAGTGTGTTAGGATTCACTCCTCATGTTGTCGCACATTACTCTTCATCGTATCAGCCGCTCGTTCTGGACACAAGGTCACACAAGGATAACACAGTCCACTACACCATTAGACCCCGCCCCCCCGCACCACGAGATGTTGTGGTATTCAGCCCCATGCAGGGACGGGGGAGCGAGATCACTCAAGTCTTGTCCGACAGAAGGTTATCGATCTGGGAGGCAATTTTATTCCTGCATCAGGAGAGAAAACCGGCGGCGGCTTTAATTCTCCTCGTGACCGAATCCTCTCGCTGCCGCACATCGGTAAACGGTCCGAGATGAGAGAGCAGTGTTTCATTCATCATTACTGCGAGGCAGATATACTCCCTATCTTTATTCATTCATAAATCTCTGCTTGATGAGGTGGGCCTCTGGAAATTCCACTGCTGCAGGCATCAGTATGTGTGTATACAATTACTACACACACGTACCTTTAATACATCTACTGTCTTGTTAGGTAGTTTCCTGATGTCCGACATTAATTAGGACCTTAAACGCGACAGATTCAATCGTCTAAAAAACAACCTTCACAAGTTCAGCTGTTGCTCCGCGGCTTAAGGACGTGTCTGCACATTTAAAAAAGGGCTGAAAGTCAAGTCGATGCTTTAGAGTGCAAACCTCATTACCGGTCGTCCCTCGTCCTCCTGCGAGGCCGGAGAGGAGCTCACTCCAGAACAGACACAGGCTAGGGGAAGGATTCTCACGTCTGTCGCTCACAGCTGCTCAAGACAGCTTCTGCTAATAATACCAGCAGTGTTGTTTGTGTTGCTGATGTTGTGTTGCCCGCCGCTCACTGTTCAAACACAGCGACGCTCTAACCGCCGCTGATGTTCACGCAGACTCGACGACAGCAAATTAGAGCCTCGATTCTGAAAAGACTTAAAGCATCTTCCAGTGTTTGTAGATGATTTATTTAAAGGCTAAAGATCGGCTCTCGCTTTAAGGATTTATTTTACTCACAAAAAACACTCACTTGTTTTAAGTGCAGCGCCGAGGGTTTATTCATCCAGAAAGATTTTGTGTTTGCGCTCATTTCCACACATTTACTTCTCCTTTTGTGAAATGCAAAATACATGCATTACTGCAGGAGCCGGCTAATTAGCTGCACTGAAGTTGATAGAGGTTTCTTCTCTTCAATTGCTGAATTACTCTCTAATATGATCTGCGTACAATCATGCTCATGGTTTGACAACTGACTTTTACCCAATAACGTACCTCATCATGTAGGATTCCCCTCATGTTCTCAGCTCTGTGGGGGTGTAACGACTAAATGGGATGAACAGCAAAGGTGAAAGAGTGGAGACAACGAGGCTCAGGACATGTTAGCTGTTTATTTAGTTTGAGTTGGTGGAACCTGGAGGTAGAAGAGTGAGAAAGAGGAGGCTCAGCTGAGGACCAGGGATACTGGAGACATGAGGCTGGAACAGTAGAAGCTGATGTGAGGTTTGGTTTGAGGCTATGACGGCTATGAGCTGCATTGTTGAAAAATGCCTGGTGTGTGTGTGTGTGTTTGTGTGTCTGTGTGTGTGTGTGTGTGTGTGTGTGTGTGTGTGTGTGTGAGAGAGAACAGCCTTTTCTACGAGGATCCACAGAGACATTTTCCAGGCTTTTGAATCTCGCCCTCGACAATCACAATGTAAAAAGAACAGTGATGGACTGGAGCGTGAAGATAATGGCTCCCACTTGGATTTCTCTTAATGTAATGTGCTAATTCATCAGTCTGCAGCCCCAAAAAACTGACATAGAAAAAGTTTGTGGAGCCAATTCTCAGTGTGACGTAAAAGCAGGAACACCAGGAACGAGCTCGTCAGGAAGAAAGTCTGTAAACTAAAAACAGTTTAAGATATTAATCATTCAGGTCGTGGTGTCTTCAGGAGTTCTACAGGTTGTCACAAAGGAAACAGCAGCTGACCTTTCACCTCTCATCCAAAAGGCTTCGTCATGTCTCACAGAGTCTCAGAGAAACTTGGATTCTTTACATAGAAGCTGCACAAAAACAAATCCTGGTGTGACTTTATTTTAAATCTGAAGTAATTACATTTGTATAGCACCAGATCACAACATACATTAATTCAAGGCACTTCACGTAGTAAGGGTCAAGACCTTGTAATGTCAGAACAGTTCCCACAATGAGCAGCACTTTTATTATCATCACTTTCTTTAACACAGAGGTTTCTTGACCTTTTCCCAGATTTACCAGGGAATCATTCGTGGATCTCGGTGAAAAGAATCAAACATATTTAAGTGACTGATCTTTATCTGTGTGAGCACATTGTTGCTGCTTGATTGAATTTTATGAGACTGTTGGGCTTTTGTACAAGCTGTTATTCTACTGTTAAATACTGTTTCTCAATAGTAACTATAGAGAGTAAATTTAAAGCATATTTTATTGTGAAGGAAATGTGACAGATCTGCTCGAGAGCGTGAATCACACTAACGTCTCTTTGCCTCTTTTGTCATTTCATATTTAAACGGTTCACCGCCTGCTGAGCTGCGGCTGCCGGGTCAAAACCTTCACGCACCAAATATATTTATGGAAATCACCGTCAGCGTCCGTGAAAGTGACTGAACGTAATTGTCAGTGAAAAAAACTGTTTGTCAGGAACAGAACCTCTTGACCCCGCTCGCCTTAAATCATTCAGCCACACTATGACCACATGCAGCCGCGGCGTTTCGTCTAATATGATTGTTTCCAGCCAAATGCATAACCCCCCCCGCCGCCCCGCCCGCTGCCCCAGTCCACAACCAGCCATTTATTCCCCCTGTGGATATTAGATCAGGTCCAGCTCCATGTGGTGAGCTATTCGATGGGGACACGGGATCGTCCGCCTCATCCATTCCCCAGCTTGCCCAGTTCCTAGCAACCAACAAGATTAGTCTGTTTCTCAGTGGTTTGGACCCGGAGTACAGACAGATACCATAATCACATTATATGGACTTAATGCATGCAAGCACACTGGATAAACACACATGTGGCTGCACACACACACACACACACACACACAAACACACTCGCAGGCCAATGATTCAAAATGAACAAGATGTGGACATGGACAGAATTCTGCAGTCATCATTTATAAATAAAATGGGAAATACAGAGAGAAAACTGCAACAATTCACTTTGCTCCTTATTGTATTTATGAAATCGAGTTAAGCTCGTGTGTTGGACTGGGATCAGGTTTCACATCAGGGATTCAAAATGAAAAGGAAGAAAGATATTTAAAAAAGAAAAGAGCGTTCACTGAACCGGTGGGATCCTGACATCTGACTCTTCCTTTGGCGGTAAAAAGGATTTCATACGACCATAAAGACATGAAAATCTGAGGAAGATCCTTCACTGAGACATGGAAACAATAGAAGTGAGATATTTTATTGAAAGGAGAAGCAACAGGAGGACGTGTTTGGTTTCACAAGAAGCGGCTGTGGCTCAGGAGGCAGAGCCGGTTGTCCACTAACCAAAACTCAGCTAAGAGGGAATCCTGCTCTCCGTGGAGTCAAGGCCAGTAGATTATTCTCACCTGTTGCCCCGCTTCCCAGTTTAACCTGTGATTGATGGTTGGTTAGTTGGAAGCACGAGGCCTCGGGTTGAGTCCTTGAAAAGGCCGCAGCTATAAAAAACTAAAATGAAGTGAGCTTGAAACCGGCCTCTGGGGAAGGGATCGACCCTCGGCCGCTCGGTTTTGACCCGACAACCCTGATCGACCCTCGCAGACGCTGCATCAGGGAAAACGTCCTGGAGCCGACACGTTGCAGCTGCAGGGACAGAAGCACGTAAGAGACAATAACATGGACAGTGATGCAGCGATAAGACAACGAGCCAGAGAAAAGACACATGATGAGAGAGAGAGAGAGAGAGAGAGAGAGAGAGAGAGAGAGAGAGAGAGAGAGAGAGAGAGAGAGAGAGAGAGATGAGATTACTGTCAAACAGGCTGATCCACTGCTCGGTAGGAATCACTGCGCTTGACAGAGGACAGACACACACACACAAACAGCTGCACACACACACACACACACACACACACACACACACACACACACAGTAGATATGTAATTCATCCTCACATGATAAACAGAGAAAGTTTGCTCCTCTGAAAATAGACGTGATGTTTACTCTGCTTCTTCTTTGACTAAAGGTCTTTAACCGTGGGCGTTTTTTTTATTCATGCAATTAATTCACATGCCAGTTTATAAATATATATTTTTTCAAACTTGCACAGTAGATGAATATTTCCTGGCAAAGAAAGGCAACATCTTTATAGTTATTATTATTTTATGTTACTTGATACCAGAGGCCATCATGTTTTTTCGGGGGGTTCTCCGTCCAGTCCATTCTTCTGAACATCTCAACTCCACCTTGAGGGCAATTCTTCAAAATGGGTTCAGTCGGGCTGGCGGATGAACTGATTACATTTTGTTGGTTGAAGGTCAAAGGTCGACGTCTGACCTGCGAAAAACATGTTGTCGGTTTTATGAACACAAACATCTCAGGAACGCCTCAAGGGAATTTCTTCATATTTGGAAAGAAAATGTTCAGTTGGACTAAAAGATGAACTGATTCGATTCTGAGGTTTGAAGGTCAAAAGGTCAAGATCGTGATGACCTCAACCGCCTGCTGCCGCTCTGGCTGAAGCATCGACTCTTGTACGAGGCTGTTACTTCCTCTGCAGTGTAAAATGGGAAATATGAAGTAATGAAGAATGAGCCTGAAGAAATATATGCAGAGTATTTATTGGAAAAGCTGTTGCCAATCTGCAATATTCAAATGTAATGTTTTTTTTATTCCTCATCCCTCCAGTGTGGAGAAAGAGGATTACTTTCCAATTTCCTGGGACTCAATCTAGAAGCTGCTCATGAAAACTGCTAAAGACAAAACATAACACATAAACAACACATTTTTGATTTTAAAAACATGATAGGACACAGATAGGGTTTCTTGATGTCTCCCCTTTGTTCGACACAACCAGGCCGATCACACACAACGATGAAGCTCAGCATTGATCAAGCAGTGCTCCATCACACCGACTCCTCGCCGCAGTACATCACAGGGTGGAAACACTCAGGAGTCTTTAGCATGCACACAACATGCATCTCCCTAATGGAAACCAGTCAGCGGAGCTTTGTCATCCTCGGCTCCGGGAGTCGTTTTGTTCGACTCCACATTTTAGAGACTAGAGAAGAGAACGTTTAATTAATCACCTGCTCCTGGATGTTCAGGGACATTAGCACTACTCACTGGGAGGTGGATATTACAGGCTCACACTGCCTGGTCACATCCGTAGACCATGTTTATATGAAGATGGTCAATATCACTGCTCCTTTAAAATGAAGCCAAGGTGCCTTGACTTCCCCCTGGTGGCTGGCGGCAGTATTGGTCAAACCCTGCCTCCTCCATGTTAGTGGAAAGATGTGCACCAATCTATACTTGTCAAATACCTTTACTCACGATTGGTCGAGCACATGTCGACACTTTGGGTTCCAGTGTCTTCATCAATGTTTCCTGTGGACACGCGGAGCAGGATTTGAACTCAGTGATTAGCGGACAACCCATTCGACCCCCCGAGCCACAGCTGCACGGCGGTTACAGCTTCCTCCGTGTCGGACCGTATATCTTTACATCCCCTGAAAGGTCGGCGCTGTCAGGGCGGCTCGTTAACGTCTCAAAGTTCAGCGAAGATTTCTCGACCGCGAGGGTTAAGCGAGAAAAACAGCGTGGCCTTTGTTCTGTTAATCATCACGCTGCCTGACGGTGGGCGGAGACCTTCTGTTAACACTTTGGTTAAAGACCAGATTTGACCTTTTGACCAGAGGCCTTTAATATCTACAACACAGTTCTTTACGCTGGATAATCTAAAGTGATTAATAAAAAATTGGCAATGACAGGGTTTTTGTAGACAGGGTTCCAATTAACCCCCCACGCATGAGTTCCATTGTTAGCTTTCAGAAGACGAGCATGAATAGAGAAGATATGAATGTTGCCCATAACAAGTCGCTTTGAATAACATAATGAAATCAGCTGCCACTTTAAGGTGAAATTAAGAGTTTGGTCATTTTCGTTTTTCATTTATTTTTTATAGTTACAGTAAAAAAAGAGGAAAATGATTTTTTCAGCCTGAAGCTTCATCATTTGTTCTACTCGCTAATATCTGAACATGTTTTTTTTAAAAAGAGTAAAAGTGGTCCGACCGCCCTGTGGCCTTTTTCCTTCATATTTCATGTTAACTTTCTCCCGTCTTTACCATCAAACATTTCTGACATTTCAATAAATGTTCATACAATAGCCCGCAGCCTATACATTGAAATAAATTACAGCCCAAATGAAAGTGGAGAGGACGTCCGCGGGGGTCGTCCATCACCTCCACACACACCTGCTGCTCGGTGTGTGGAGGTGAGGACCTCCACCTGCTGCTCGGGGCTGCCGTGAAGTCAGGAGCTAAACATCCGTCTGAAATCAACAGGATCTCACGCCGAGTGTTTCCACTCTACTGGGAAAGAGAAAAAAAAATCCCATTGTGCAAATCTCGTTCCCATTCAGCGACACGGTGAACTCGGCCTCCTCTTGCATATTGCCTCCCGCCCAACGCTTGCTGCTTTGCAATTTCATTCAATCTTTAATAAAGGACAGAGACGGCGGGAGTTCACTGCTCATCACAATGTTGATTTATTTTTTTCACTGAAGCAGCTGATGTATGTTTTTTTTCATGCAATATGGACTCTATAGATTCTCGTGCCTTATTTTTAAACCCTCAGCTTTTCACTGACTGAGGATTCATCCGTGTGGCATCAACATAATCCTGTTACAGGGGCAGATATACTGCATTCAACAAACAGATTCCCTCCGACTACGAAAAGGTGGCAGTTGAATCGTGTGCAGGTGTCATTTCATATCAGGGAGCTTTTCCTTCCCTGCGTTCTGTTGTCAGATTCAAAGGATCGGGGGGGGGCTCTTCTTTCCGGTCTGAGCCAGTGGGCTGCACCAGTGAATGAACGTGACAACAATATCATCGAAGTGTTACCCAGGCCGGTGACCAGGGGGCAGCGTCTCGGGAGGTAGAGCAGGTCGTCCGTTAATTGGGAAGGTCGGCGGTTTGATCCCCAGCTCCTCCAGTTGGCAAGATACTGAACCAAATGGCCTCTGATGAGGAGTGGGGGGGGGTGGGGGGCGAGAGAGTGAGAGAAGATATGTATGAAAACAAAAGCTCTGTGAGTTTGAGTTAATGCAACTGCAGTTCTTTACCTTTTAGTGTATTTCTTTACAGTTTAAGAAGAAACTGTTTTTTTGACTTCTGGCAAATTCCATGAGTAATTCTCAGTTGGGCTCATTTCAGACATTAGTCCAAAGCGAATTCCTCGACCACCTTCCCTGAGCCCTCTGGTCCTGCACTGATCACTTTCATGTTTCCATACACTGCTGGCAGCGGTACCTTCCTCCCACACACAGATTTGGAAACTTCTTAAGTTCATTTATCGGCCGGGAGGGAAGTGGGCACAGACTGCGGCTAGACATTTATTTCATAAATAAAGACGACTATAATCTCTCCTTGTAAAAGCCTCGACCTGGAGGGAATAATAAAGTGTCCTGGAAGCCAAGGTCACGGGGAGGACAGAGCTGGGGAGGTGAAGCCACACTGAAAACCTAAACACAACATTTTGGACCAAATAAACAACTTAATATGTCATAACGACTGAGTAATAACACAAAGATCTTTTTGCTTATCACCTGTCGAATCAACAGAGTTTATGAAAATCAAGGATCCGGCCTGAAGACAGATTCCGTGTCCACTCGGAGTGAGATCATGTCTCCGTTTGTCTGATTTATTGTAGCAGGATTTCCAGTCATAATTAATAAATAATTGATATTAGCATCAGCCTCCATCCAAATAACAAAAACCCGCTGACCTTTTTAATTCTAAATGAGTCTGTGGCTGAAATCCATGGGACGTATTGAACGAAGTGGGCCGGAGCTTTATAGACCGAGACACAGAGGAGATTGAAGATGTGGGGTGAAGAGTCTTTTGAGAGCTTCATCGGTTTATCCATTATCCCGAGAACCACGAAGCTGAAACTCATGCTACTTTCAGGATGAACTAACTTTCGGCGAACCTTTTAACTTTTCATCTAACGGCATTTATCCATCCCTCCATTCGATATGAACACGATGAACATCCTGAGAAGGTCGCCAGCGTTTCACTGGGCCGACGTATAGAAAACAAAGATTCACTCCTACAGTCCATGGGAGGAAGCTGGAGTAAACACATGCTTAAATTAGAACATGCATGACTTTCTCACCATTAGCTGTTCTTGGTGTTTAATGCTCTCTACTCACTGTGAACATTCACCATCCTCCACTTCGGCATGGCGTCACATTGTTATTGCCGGCATGTTAGCACGCCGACATTAGCATTCAGCAGAGAGCCCCAGCCTGTGCCTGTAGTGTAGCTCTTGACTTTCAAACAGGAGAACAGGTCACGGAGGTTCAGATCCGGAGCTTCACGTCCGCCGCACACGTAACGTATCGACGATGGACCAATCAGGATCAAAGCATGATTGACTCCTTGTACAGAAGCGTTGTCCATTTGCATGTTAAGCAGGGAAGCACGAGTGGTCCCTCAACACGCGTGTGGAGACACATTTTAATGCCAGGGTTTGAAGGAACAACCTGCAGGACCTTGAGCATCCACCGTTTAAAATAACACAAAGTGAGATTCTTATGAGTATTTTCTGCTCTGACTCGGAGCCACAAATCGTAGCCAGCTCAATGACTCTGTACAAGAGGCCACTTTACACAAACAGCACATCCACTCCAGCCTGCTCCTTGCTCCTGAAGGTTTCCATCGCTTCCGACTTTGATTGAGACCTGTTCTCCACACGAGCCCGGAGGTTGCCTGAGGTCTTTGACCACTTGATAAATGTAGACGTTTCTCTGAGAGGCTGCAAAAAAAAACTTTGACAACCTGCGCTCAGTGAAACGTTAACGCTGGAGAGACCTTGTGGTGATTGCTGCTTCACCCCGGTGCTGCAGAGGGAGTAAACCAACACTTGTTGCCTTCGCTTAAACAAGCACGGTTCAGCGATCCATCAGGAAAGAGCTGCACAGACCTACACCTCGACTTCCTCCGTCTTTTACCCACAACGCACGTATGAGCACGCACCGTGAGCTGACATGCACGCACACTTCACTGCTTCCAGGTTATGTGTGTGATGCACATTCACATACGCTGAATATTTTATGGGAGCATATCTAATAAAGGGAGACAAAATGTGTCACACTCCACTGGCTGGTGTAATTAACAGGATTTGACCTCTGCCCCATTAATGTGAAGGACTGACACAGGTTCATATGAACGCTGCTGAAGAAAAGCTCATTTTAGCCTCAAGTCTGACGTCACAGTGTCATGTTATTTGATGCGTTTTCCATGTTAAACATATTCAAACAGGTATTTTTATATATTCAAGCTGATCTCAGTGCAGCAAAGTTTTGGTGTTGTGGTTCCACGGTTTGTACACACAAAGAGATACAGGAGCTGATACCTGGAGATTTGTCATTTGGACGTGACGTGAAAACAGGAAACTTACAGGTTGTGTTTGGTGATGTATCCTGATGCTATATAGTACATTGAAGTGGATACAATTACACATTTATGAATTTTCTATCATAGTCCTGCTTAAAGAGAAAACCGGGAAAGTCTGCAACTTGATTTAATTTACTCTGTGATGTTGGAACGATTTATCATATATGGAAGATAGTATGTATGTGTAAAATGGAACAAATTCAGTCACAGCTCTCATTTGAGCCTCTGACGGATTCATTTCCCGTGGTAATAGCAGCGGAGGCTCGCGGGTATCAGCGGGTCAGAGCTTTCTGCCGCACCAAACATAATTCACCAGTGAGGAAATCTAAATTGTTTTCCATAACATGGGCTCGTGGTATGGAAACGTAATTGCAGGACTGATGCGTTTCTATATTGAAACAGGAAATTACATTTGGTAGAAACGCGTCTGGATTCATGTGCTCGTCCCACTTGGTGACTCCATTTCTCAGTTTGGTTCGTTTCACAGTCACTAGAATATTATTGAGTTCTGAAATCAGGATGTTGGCCTGGAAGTACGTCTTCATACTTACGATATTAGAATGTATGTACTTTATATATATATAAAAACTTGCTTTCTAAGTATCTTGATAAGCAGGTGACAGCCCACATGGTGAAACAAAAAAACATGTCAGCTATTGGTCATCATTCGTTTCCATTTGCTTACTTGCTGATTATGTAAGTAACAATTTTACTGAGTTTCTTCCTGTCAACATAAATTTCAAAATAAATACACTTTGCAATAATCTGGTTAATGGGATTTACCGAAGAAGAGTTGTCTGCTTTGTTGCCAGGAATTTAAAATATATATCTATATAAAACTATGACAGAACAATATTTCTCCTGTAAATTCAAGACGGTCTTGTTGTTAAATATTTTGTTGTTGATAAGTTTAATTACTTTATTTGTTGTATCTTATAATCAGGCCAATGGGTTGAATTCATTTCTGTTTAGATATTTACACGTTATGTGTTTCTACCAGCTGGCTGAGGCTCCTCCTCCTCCACTGCCTGTGTGTCTGGAGAGAGTTCAGTTTATCGTTCTACATAATGTGCCGTCATAATTAGCACATGTTCAAAACAACGAGACGCTGTCATTACATCGAAGAAACAAAATGTCCCCTTGTCAACACGCGCAGGACGTTCAGATTTAATATGAACTCTCTGAAAGCATTTAGATGCTTCTGTTTTTTCCCCAAGTTTTGTTTCTCATTAAAATGCAAATGTGAGCAGTCACAAGCTCCGATCATTTCCCTGTCAGAGGAAGTTTCTGTCATGTCTCATAGAACATTCCCTCATGACACAGATTACATGGTAAAGAGCAAACTGAAACATATCTGTGTCGAAATCCTGTTTTGCTTTTTTATTTCTTTCATCAGACGTGAAATCTGTGATAAAAAACAAACAAACGTCTTTTACAGAAACCTGTCTGCCCTCAGGAGAGAGAGAGAGTCTCCCTCTAATGAGAGGAGCAGAGCGAGAGGCTGCAACAATGCATACGATCTAATTGTTCATTCGAGCGTCGCACAAGCGGACAAATTAACACTCGGGCAAATTATCTCTCCGTCTGCAGCACAGGTGCATTGTGGGCCTCCCCCGCCTCTCTGAAGAAACATGCACATTAAAAGTTAAAACATTTTAAATGTGAACCGATGGGAGAATGAAGAGATTGATGCAACTCTCAAGTCTGCTGTGCCAATAATGACAGACTATATAAAAAGATGGAGGATGTGTCCTCCTCTTCCTCACACTGTACGAAAACGAAGCCAAATTATCCAGGATACAGGTTTCGGCCATCTTGTGCTGGTGACATCATTTGGAGATCCCGCCTACACACCTGCGAGTTGATGTCAGCTGTCAATCATGATGTTTCCCCCTGTTTTTATAGGATTAAATTGCAAATTATTCACTTGAACATATCTGTTCAGAGTGCCTAAAAACTTAAAATCCCGTATGCTAACATGGAGAAGGCAGGATTTATGCCCTATAATGCAACAAGCCACAATTGAGTGTTTAATATATAAAATATGAAGCCAGCTGGTCATGTAGCTTAGCACTAAAACTAGCAACAGTTGGCTAAACTGCCTCTGTGTATGTTTTTATAGGCAAGCCAGTGAAGAAAACAGAATATTTAACATGCTAAGTTCACATGTTGTTGACAGGGGGTTGGTGGAGAACAAAACGAAGCTCAAAGTTTGTTTGAAAGATGTCTCTGCTCACACGTTGCTAACAATTCATTTAAATGCTTATATGTGAGGACTGTTGTTTATTTTGGACTTTCTGTTAGCTTAGTTTCCTCAGGTTGTAACAAAAAAGTAAGAAACTTAACAAGATGGTTTGACATGCTCTACGAAAAACTAAAATGTAAACGTGTAAAATCAACCATTTTCCATGTAGACCCCATGAATCCCACATGTTGAGTTCTTTATTGAATATGTCACTTCCAGCTCAGCCATAATGAGCGAGTCACTCCGTGTTTGACCCAGTTTGCAAGATGAATCACTTCGCACTCAATTTATGCAATTTGACTTTCAGCTATTTAGCGGTAATGGCACCGTAATTGCGCTTCTCTTCCAACTGAGCGAGCCCAGGAAATAAACTGTTGGCGGTGCTCACACTGTGCCGAACATCTCTCTCCGGCTCCGTCACCTCAGCTGCTCCCGGTTGATCAGCAGTCAGACGGTGGCAGAATATTAAAGTTCATCTGCCCTCACGAAGCCCATGTCTCTGCAGTGGGTTTACCTGAATGTTTCAGCACAGAGAGAGAGAGAGAGAGAGAGAGAGAGAGCAGGGGTTTAAGTATGAATGTACAGAGCAGTGCGGTGCATCATGAACCGGGAGGTGACGGCCCGGTCAGCCTCACTCGGGGGTGGGGGGGGGTTATTGCCTCTGCAGTTTAGCCTGGAGGAAAGTAATGGAGGCGATGTCTGTTCAATTTAATCAAACCACGTCATAAACCCTGCTTCCTCCATTGGTGGAACATGGACCAGACAAACAAAATAATTTACACACCAAAGAAATTCCCAAATATAGTTTCTATCTGCAAGTATTTCTGTATCTGATAAGTTGTGGTTTTACTTAGTTATCTGCCGATATGAAAATTTGGTGAAATGTGATGATTGACAGCTGAGACTCATTATGATCAGCACTGCGGAGGTGGAACCCATAACCACGATATTTTAGGTTCATTTTTGTACAGTTGGAGGAATTGGAGACATGTCAACCATATTTATTTAAAGTCGATGGCTCTGGCTAAAGTTTCTAATAGATTAGTCCTTGCTTAAAAACAAAATAGGTTTTAGAACTTTTCAAGGACTGAACTGCTCTGAGCCAACTGTTTTATTCATTGGGGCTGAAAGAAAGAAAGAAAGAAAGAAAGAAAGAAAGAAAGAATAAAATATATCGATCATCATACTCATAGATACACATGATTGACCAGAATAAGCCTCAAATACATAAAGGAATAAAGAAAGACCAGGTGAAGCAGTGAGACACAAACATAAATCACCTTTTGTCAACAGCAGACGTCGATGTCTGCACAACGAGCGAGAGAGAGAGAGAGAGAGAGAGAGAGAGCACAAGAAAATCTGAAATCCATAAGTTTCAAGGTTTTCATGCTGGAGCAGAAATACAATTCTCCCATTCGAAGGTAATTTGACAATTTGACAACTACACAAGCACGGCTGGTTTTTCAGAACTGTTAAAAGCCTGTGATATATTTTTTACGGCCGACTTTTAATCGATGCCCCGCCCGGAGGACGCTCTGTCCGTGTCACTCGAGAAAGCCTCGATCCATCGTGGGCAATGCGTCGGCCTCAGAATGTTGCTGCGAGCAGTGAGTGTGATAACAGGCGGTGAGTTGTGTCAGCACATGAATCATCACACACAGCGGGGCACCACTGACTTTGTGCAGAAAACTGATGACGCTGTGTAACATTTTAATAACTTTCTCTCCCTGGGAAACATCCACATCCAGCTGATCTCCCACCAGAATCCTCCCAGAGCATCATCTGATGTTTGCTCACAGTTTCACACACTCGTGTGGCGTCGTGCTGCAAACGCACTGTTTCCATCTGAAGGCTCATTTCATTTGTCGTCATTCTAACATGTGTCGCTTTCGTGGAAGTTACTTTTAATTTGAAATCACTGTGAAATCAGAATGTTTTTTACACAGTTCAAAAGCACAAAACTTCTTTATTTCATGTTGGTCGACTTTTAATTGCGTCACATTCTCTTTACCGGAGGATTCGTCCGTCTCTGCTGTAACTTCTCACGATGTCTGACGCCAGTCGGAGAATATTTGTGATAATCACTCGTAATACATCGAGATTATTCTTTTGACATTTGAATTCCTCACCTCACCTGTGAACATGATTTGCACTGTTTCATCAACAATCTTCGTGAGGACAATAACTCCCATAATCCCTCACTTCCTCCCGACATCATCAAACCAGGTTGATTGAGAGACCTCTAGTGGCCGAAGTTACATCTTGTACGTTTAAAAGCTTTTTTTTTGAAATTCTTCTCGACTTGTTTTTCAGTTGTTTGGACTTTTGAGTTTATTAATTCCTGTTTTATATTTTGTATTATTTACAGCGTAACCATCCTTCTACCTCCCTGGTGTATTTAGCCTCTACAGCTGTTCCCTGGTGTTTCCTCGCATTTCTGTTTGTTCCTTTTAAAGCTCCGGGCTCGTTCCCTGATGATTCTTCTCTGTTTGGTCCATTGGTTCACTTCCTGGGTTTCTCCTGCTTGATGCATGAGTTAGCTTTTCGCCTCCAACAACGACAGTAAACTTGCATTTTTCTTTTTAAACTACATTGTTTCTACCAGCCTCGTCTGTATATTCTGCAAATTGGCTTCTGTAGAAACTCCAAACATAGCACAAATAAAGTTATTTAGTCAATTCTGTGCAAAGAACATATGTTTCTTTGCAGAAATGTGGTAATTATTGCTTACGGCACAGTAAAGTAGTCACTTGAGAATGAATTAGATCTATCACGTCACATTTCCTCTGAAACTAGGCGCACAGCAAGACTGAATTATGGCTCCGACAAGAGAAAAATGAAGTGACTCGACTTTATTATTCTCCTGTCGGGCTCACAGCACGGATGCACAGCTCCCCAAATGGCTCATGCAGCTGCAGAGCGACATAGTGTTACAAGAAGCACCCCCCCGCAAACTGCCTAATATGATCCCACTGTTCCCCCCCCCCGAGCACAGATGAACTGAGGGGCGGTTACAGTGGATTAAATATTGATGTTGTCAAAGGACAAGCTTCATCTAGAAAACAACATTTGTCTTTTTGTGAAACATATTGAGCAGTTAAATCTAAATCTGCAGAGAAAAGGAAGTCACAACTTTTACAGATTCACTCTGGAGACATTGTTTTACAGGAAATACACGAAGCGACCTGTTGTGGTATTTAGATCTGCCAGTGTGTGTGTCTGTGTGTGTCTGTGTGTATGTGTGGTAGGGGTAGAAATGGTCAAGACGTTCAATCCCTGTTGATGATCTCAGTTTTCCATTTGGTGTTTGGAAGCCAACAGGTTATTGATGGTGCATCTCATCAAGGTTTCACAGTAGTGATGCTGACTGAGAGTCTGAAGCCCAGAGAAATCAAACCCTATATTCACCACAATATCTGTCATTTAAAATACTGTATGCAGTTTTCTGATACAGTCATTCATCATAGCCGTCATATTTTTCTTCTGAGCGCAGCATCGAAGCGTTGACCTTTCTGGGGCCTGGAGTCGCTGTCTGTCGCCTTCCTGACCTCTTCACCTCTGTTGCTCTATCGCTTCTCGCTCCACCACTTTAAACTGAGCTGAGCTTTCTTCATGTTTAAATAAATACAGTGTACCCTGCTTCCATGTTTGGAAAAAACCTTGATGTAATTTATGTACAAAACTGCAAGATGAAGAAAAAGAATCAAAATGAAAAAGGGTTATGGTTAGTTCATAGGGAATGTCACATGTTACCATGATCCAATGACAGGTCTTACGTGTGTGTGTGTGTGTGTGTGCGTGTGTGTGTGTGTGTGTGGCATGTGTAAATAAACACCTAGTATTGCTGTCACATGGCTTAAGACCTAATTTAAACAAATACCAACATTTACACACAAATCTCAAATGAAAAAAAACAAATGATCAGTTTTACTAATTAAATTTGATTGTTGATTGCTAAGATTCATAATTTTAAATTAATTTATGTTGTGCAAATGATGAACATGATTCGCTGTTGGAAGTTTAGGATGAGATTTGCCAAAGCGATATAGGTAGAATACATAAATACAAAAATTAGGTAAAGTTCGGTTCTCCTCTTATTGCTTAAAGAAATCGACAGTAAAAGGTGGATATAGCGTGAAGACAGGCACTAATATTAAGTTGTCAAATAGTATTATTAAAGTGTCACATAGGTTGAATACATCTATTTTTTCATTACTTTGTCCAATCAGCTGTTTTATTCTCCTCCTCCTCCTCCACGTTATTTAAACCCCAGTCTGAAAGTGAAACTCACTTCCCCCCTGCTTGTAATTAACCCTCAGCTACCTTCAGAAAGCGGAGGCTCTGCTGCGTCTTGTTAAACCTGCGCGGTGCCGAGCGGCTGACTGTAACACTTCATGGCATCATCTCATCCTTTGTCCTTTCAAAAGGCCAAGTGACGAGGGAGGCTCGGCTCCCGCACTAATGAAATGTTGTTGGGATGAAAACATTTCAACGTGTGGCTTCAAAGGACCTCACCGCCTCTGAAGCTTTGTGTGGCGGCTTTTATTTCTGCTTTATTCACACTCTGATATTCAAATTAAACATGAACAGTATATTAGTTGAGTGTATTTGTAAGATATTTCACCACCTGCGTGTTTTATGTTCTGTGAAAAAAAGGAGATAAAGTGGACGTGATCTAAAATGTGGGGATGATGCAGTGAATGGTCCTTTTTATAATTTTATATTCCAGGGTTGTTTGATACTGGACTTTAATATCTCAACAACTATAGGAGGGAAAGTTAAGAACTCTTTCATTTTCAATCTTGTGTCGTGCTGTAAAGATCGACGTCGCCTGCCCCACTGCACCGGACTGAAAGAGTCCACCAGAGGTTTCCACAGTTCTCCTGATAACCACTTAGATTACGGGCTAACTGTGTTTTTCATGTCTCTGCACGACTGAAAGACTTTGAAGCCGAAAAACCTCAAAACCCTGATCATTAATTTTCCGTAAATGTCCATTTCTAGGGTGATTATTGAGGCTCTAATTGCAATGTCCATGCTACTAACACCAGGAAATTTCCCATGAGGACCATTAGCGAGCTGGCCGGACTGGAGTCCTTCTCTTTCCCCCAGTGCAGTCGTTTGTGCAGCATGAAGACGTCTTTCTCCAGCAGCTAATCTCTGTCTTTCTTCTTCTGTCTCTGCAGCCACACTGGGGACCTTGGAGTTCAGTTTGCAGTACGACCAGGAGAACAATGCACTAAACTGCACCATTAACAAAGCCAAGGTGAGCCACTGTGACCATAACATGGATTTGCAGCCTTTACATTCACAACCCACACATTTATGGAAATAACATGAAACAGGCAGAATGTCTAAAGCACTGGTTTAACTTTCAGCTAAATGAATCCATCTCATCGTTCAAAGATCCATCACAACCTCGCCAATCACACAAATCAATTAACAGTCCTTCCATATGTCTCTCAGATTCAATCAGACAACTGTCAAAGATATACACTTCAGCAGCAGCCTACTCTCGTGTCCGCCCACACACACAAACACACACAGACAGACACACACTGGCACAAAGAGGCTGTGGAGAAACCACACATCCCACAGTCTGCGTGAGATTTACATCTATTTCCATCTCGTAGAAGTCTGTGAAAAGCAGTAACAAATATGTGTTTTGAGTTTGTCACACCGCAGAGGAATGTGTCCTCGACCAACCGGCCAAATCTGAAGGATAAAAAAATAATATATATTGATGAGAAATTTGGTTTCTAAACAAATTGTGATTTACTGGGACACTGTTATCACTCTACTAATCCTGAATTAAGCTAGAATATCCTGGTGATAAGAACGGTTTATAATGAGAAACATGTGTGGTCCGTGTCCAATCCGTTAACATGGAGGAGGCAGGACGTGTGACTTGAACTGCAGACAGGTGGTGATCAAGACGCCGTCATGTCGTCCATCTTGTTCCATGGTGGTCGTTGAACTTGGGTAAAGCTGACCTTAATATGCAGGAGACAGTTTCAACAACATTTAACATTTCCATGTACATTTTACCAAATGTATTTATATTAAGGTTAATTCTGTTCTATAACTCTATGATACTTGCACACCTGAAATTATAAATGCTAAAAATTCTATATTTTCATGCAAATACTAATAAGATTCCAAAGGTAACAATGTCAGTTTCTTATCCAGTGGTAGAAATCTCCTCTTATCGTGCAGCAGTGGATCAGAACAGATTAATTTTTCAGCCGTTTAAAGAAACACTGAGGAATTTATGAATTCTTAGACAAATAATCTATCAACACAACTTCCACCATATTGGAGGTGGGCAGCGATAACTAACTGACTCCTATCTGATTTTAATAAGGAGCCAATTTTGAGTTAATTTACAGTGAGTCTGATCGGAGGGGTGTTTGTCCTCTGTGATGTGCTCCGGTGTTCGTGGAGATGAAGTCAGGGATCCGGCTGCTGTCGGCAGCTGTAACTCTTCCCATCTATCTTTCTGAATGGGTGGTATGGAGGAGAGTGGGCATCAGAGAGCCAGCCTTGGCAGCAGTGTTGGACAGAAGCGCCGGCATCGAGCCATCTTGATTTATGGCGCTTATTCTCCATAAGACTCTTCCCCCCCGACGTCTGCCGTGCATCCGAGCAGAGAAAATGATTCTTCTCTCTCAAATACCGTATCTTCCAATTTCCGTGATTTAATTTGTTTACCGAAGCACTTATTCAAACCACTGCATCTTTTTCTGCTACCCCGGCTTCCAGAGCTGCAGTTGCCTGAGTGGTAACTGCAATTGAGTGTCCTCTGATTAATCATGTCTCTAATTGGATCTTATGGATCCTGGGCTCTGAGTAGAAGGAGAGGTTCACCCAGCAGGAACAGGAAGTTTACTTGAAGTTATGTGGACTCGTGCTGGGGCCTGTTCTGATGCTTACAGTGTACAATGAACACAGGACTTTATATTTTATATAATAGCAATAGCTCATATGTACAAAGCTTATATTGTCACTGGCGTCAAATTCTGTATTCACTGGCAGAAACTGACAAAAGGGCAGAAAACATAATTGTTATGTTAAAGGAGCAAACGGCAACTTGTCTGATTCTAATTCCAGCAAACAAAAATAACTCAAATTAATTAAATTTCTAAATTATGGAATATGAGGAACGCAAAGGGAATATATTAATAGTAGAATAGTTTTTGTTGGATTTAAGAAAAATGGCAGAATTAGAATTGTGAGTGTGTGGGCGCATTACTCATTAATCCATCATCCCGACCTCCACAGTATCTACACACACGGGACGCTGGATGTAAATCAGATGGGAATGTTCCTTAGTTAACTGGCATTTAGATTTCATGTGGTAACTATAAATATCCTCTGAACTCTTGGTGTTGCTAATTGCTGTTTTACTTTCCGCAGACCTCACGTCTATCTTTGGACCTAATTGAATAAATCAGTCTGATTATCTGCCCGTCAACTACAGACGTATTTATGGCATCACACTGACAAATACGGAACATGCCTTATCCTGTTTTAGAGATTATCAGTAGTGGGGTCCCTCAGGGCTCCACCTTCGGTCCTGTGAAATGTTCTTGTTTCCATTTACCGTGTGACTATAGATTTTTTCACTATTAACTGAAAAACACTCTCCTAGACCTCACACTCAAAGATAATAGGTGTAGTTTAAAACAATCTGGGACTCTTTTGAGTACTTGGAGTTAAATTTGTCTTGTAGAGTTTCAACAGCGTTTCTGAAATATCCCCTTTTCTGCTTCCTGGACGTTCCCACTTTTAACTTCTCATTAAAACTAATATCTTCCTCCTAGCTCTTAAATCTGGAGGGTTTCAGGATGCTCCAGACAAGGACGGCTCAAGGACTGAGTGTTTGATGGTTTCTGGATCAGACCCAGTTTTACCGTGCGTCACGTAGAAACCAGGAAAGAGTTGTGTTCTACAAATGTTGTGCTTGTTCTATACAGAATATTTTACTACACTGTGAAACCATGAAAACATTCACAACAGCGCAGTGGAGCAGTTTTACACGTAAGGTAAAATATTTGTGAGTTCCTTTCCGGCCGCACTCGTCAATCAGCCTCGTTAATAATTTGTAAGTGGCTCTAATGAAAGGTGGAAGGACAAACAGCCCATAGACTCATACTTGATTTAATTAAATCCTTCACAGTTTGATGATTCACGTTTTTTAGGGTTTTTAAATGAAAGCTACTCTCACAAAGTGAAACGACTGCTGTGAGAGCCTGTTCTAGTTTTTCACCCTCATGGAAAGAGTCAAACCTCTTATCCCTTCACGTTGATGCTCAGATCCCGGAGGACTGTTTATGAAATAACACCCTGTGACATGTTATCTCACCAGGGTTTTTAACATGTCACAGTGAGCGTTGTTTATTCACACGCTGACATCCATCCCACCGAGCAATTCCCTGCTGCAGGAGGAGAACTAGCACCTATTTGAGCTCAGATTATGTTCGGGGACAAAAGTTACAGCCGCAGGCAACGAGGGCTATCTTGGTATCTGTCAATCAAATGGAATAAAGATCTAAATCGGTTAATGGCTGTTTACTCTTAATAGATATTCAATTTAGGTAAATATATCATAATGAAACCTGAGGCTTCTTCCACTGAGCAGTTAATGTCAACGTGCTTTATCATGTAATCAGATCTCAGCTCAGTGTAATTGTAATAAGTACAGTTCTCTGATCCTCTGTGTTCAACACACGTTTAATATTACAAATACATTTATTCTTATTACAGAGTAAATACAACATAATAATAATAATCTACGGTGATAGCATAGCAATAATAATAACGAATAACATCACAGCATAATATGTTTATAGTAATAGCAGTAATAATACAGTAGAAGTAGTGTTGTAATAAGCCAGATATGTATTTATGACTAGCATGTATGAGGTGTTTACAGATTTACACTCATATATACACACTAAATATAGTATATGGATATGATACATGCTATCAATATAGTGTATACTATCAGATATTGGACAGTTAGAGCATCTATCACTGTGCTGAAATGAAACTTTTATATACAGTAGATGTTTTCCCTGGATGAGAAGAGTTTCTTTAAGCACAAGAAAGATATCAACTCATCTGAAGACAGCGTTAAAGATTTATATAATAATATAATGGCTGCATTTGAATTTGTACACAATATTTGTCAGTGAAAAATGTAATCACATTACTGGATCATGATTTTCAGCGATACTGCTCTGTCCAACCTTGTTTGGATCTAAGTTCTTTGCCCTATATTTGCCGATGAAGTCAGAAATAAGAGAAAAAGTGCTTATTTAAATTCACATATAGCACAACGACACTGCTGTGGTGGATGAGGACGTGTGATTGGCTGCTGCCTCTCATCACGTGGGTCAGACTTTAGCTTTTGTCGGAGAGACATTAACTCTGAACCGACTCTTCAGCTTCTCTGTGCACGTCCAGCGGCTTCGTGGGCTCCTCGCTGCAGCCGGTGAATCAGATCACATCCGTTGTAATGTCTCTAATGACAGAAATAAGTCAATTTCAGCCCCTTTAAATAGACTTTAATTGATTTAAAAAAAGAGCGTTCATACATGTGGACATGCAGCAAGACAAATATAGCTCCGAGCTGAAGGCACTTGCTCTTCGTGGTCCTCGTCTCTGTTGGCTGCGGCAGGGAGGATGAGTGGGATCAACCATGACTCAATCACATAGAGAAGGTTTTTGGTCTAAAATGCTGCTTTTTATTGGATATTTCTCTCTCACTGGAGAGATTTTACACAACGACTCGAAGCCCTCGGACATAGAGAGTCGTGCCTGATGTACAAAACTGGTAAAACGTCACTGGTAATGTTTTAAAACTTCGAGGATCCAACAAGCATAGGAGAAAGTGGGATTGAGCAGAGATTTAGGATTTAGAATACAATAGTTAATTGTGATGGAGGAACAGATCTTCTCCTGAATCTCTGAGCTTCTGAGTCGTGTGTTTAAAAATAAGCTGAAGAAGATATGAACTGAAGTTTTCTTTCTCCCGACCACGAACAGGACATTTGATTAGAAAACTGTGTGTTTGTGTTTCCATGTGTTTAAAAGACTTGTTACCTGCAGCCAGAAGGTTCTGTTTTCCTTGCTGTTCGTAAACGGGCGGATCCAGGAAGTCATTTTTTAGTTTCTTTAACAGGATGTTTATCCTCAGCGGAGGTCTTTACTCTCCAAGCTCCAATTGAAGTCTCAGGTTTACATGAACTGTAGGACATATTCCAACAACCAGTTCCCTCACGTCCTCCTCCGCTTATATGTGATAAGATTTTTAAAAATATCTGAAATTGCAATTGAAAAGTCTCCCTGTGGGTGTTTCTCAAAAACACCATGATTGATTATTAGAAGACACACATCAATTTGAACCATGCACATGATGCAACAGTATTTTTCTCTACTGTTAAACTAGGAAAAGTGGATTTGGAAACAACATATTTTCATTGCATCACCAGAAACATAATCCTGTTGTGAAATTGTGTTTCCTACAAACTGCTGCAAATAGGTTGTTTTTTGCAAATGATTTCAGTTTCCGTGGTTGGAAGAAACAAACACTGAGTCGAATCACTGTCCACATGTCCTGCTCCCTCTGCAGACAGTGTCACTGTGTCACTGTGTCACTGTGCTACACACAAACAATCTAACCGAGCCCGACCTGAATCCTGTGTTTTCCTGATTACTGCAGGTGGAGATCCACTCTAAAGCCTTCACCCGTCATACAAAGCAGTGAACAATGTTTGAATGACACATAAAACACATCCACTCACACGTTGGAGGTAAAAGAACAAAGCGTCTCTGTCTACAACAGCAACAAACATTAGATATTCACCTCAGTGGCCTGTCGGATATAAAGATAAAACGGCCCAGCTCTCCTGTTTTGTATCATTTCAAAATCGCACACTCTGTGACACGCTGCCACTTTGTGTTTCTCCTCCTGTAACAACATTACATGCATCTGAAAAACACAAAGAATTAGATTGTCTCCGTCGTCGTACCGTGTTTCCACTGACGGCTTCGTCTCATCACCGCGCAACCGTGAAATCATCCAGAGATCTGCTCCCTGCAGGAGGCCCGGCTGCAACATCAATTCAACAATTCTCTCCAGCTCGCTCACAGGTCACAGGTCTGATCTGAGGTCTGTTTTTAATCTCCCTTCTACAGATGTAATTCATCCAGTGGGATCTGTGTGGACTCTGGAGGCTGATGCACAGAAACACACAAACGCCACATGGTGTACTTTTAAACTTCGATCACATGGACGATGATAGTTTCCAGCCGTCGGGTCCGACTGTGAAACATTTTCCTTTCACAGTCGGACATCTCTGCAGCTGCTGCTCGGATTGAAAGAGTCTTAATATGGAGACCAGGAAGGAGGTTGCAGGGTTTATCATTGATCTGCTCATGTTCCGAAGCTCCTCATTCCCCTTCTTCACCTGGTCAAACTTAAAGGTTCTTTTTCTGTAATCTGGCTTCTCTCTATCACCTTGCATCCCCGTAGAAAAACAAGTTCCCTGTCCTCATCAGTGAATCAGACTCAGTCTCACTATTCAATTGCAGATGTAAGACCTGTTTATTCATCTCCGCCTACACAACAACCTGCCTTCACACTCCACTGCAGTCTCTCATTCTCCTCCTCCTCCTGCAGACTGGCCTCTGATTGCCCAGGACGCCCACACACACACACACACATAAACACACACACTTCTCTGCGTTTCTGCTCTTTTGTGTTCATTATCCGTGTTTGTATCACTTTTTGTGTCACTGGCTAAATTGAAAAAGCTTCTTAATACAAATAGCTGTCACTCGTAATCCCTGCGTGAATTGAAAATCCTCTTTTTTTTATTGGTCAATCGTCACATCGGGTTGTAAATATTGATGAAGTGTCAAACGGACGATGAGTCGCTGCTACGTCACCGCCGCGGTGAAATCAATTCAGGTTCATATCTTAACAGTTTGTCGAGTCTCGGACAGATAGACGATAAAGTCAATAAAAACAATAAATAAAAAAGTGTTTTGTGTTTGTGTGGAGGTTGTGTATCAACGCCTTTGAGTTGTAGCTCATTGTTTTTTGTGAAAACGATTTCTTCTTAGTGACGAGAGGGTGATTATCAGCGTTGAGGCCTTTACACATCAACAACCACACAGGAAGCTGTGAGTTCTTCAGAGGTGAACTTTGATGTGTTGGATTATTAAGGGAAAATAGAAAGAAGAGAAATGGCTCCTCACCATCGAGCAACAATGATCTGGTGCTTTTATTTTGAGTAAAAGAAGAACAAGACCACAAACACCTGTTACTGATGAAGAGAACCTGGTGAGTTTCACTGGTTGGACCACAGCAGCTTCAGGACGGATCTCAACACATCCTTCACACGTTTGAAGAATTCACAGATTTTACTTATTTATTATTTTATTAATTCATGTCGCCTATTGCTCGATCGTAGCTTCAACTCACCAAAAACTTTATATCAAACTTAAATACAAGAGGAAGTCGTCAAAAATGGACGTGTACATGTCGTAAAGTGAAACCTTGGCTAAATCGACTTGAGTCAGCAAAAATAAAAGCAGGAATATCCAGCACTGGAATTTACTGATGTGAAATTGATTGTTTGAAGTCTGAAAT
The DNA here is from genome assembly GCA_038501795.1 of Pseudopleuronectes americanus. Lineage (NCBI taxonomy): Eukaryota > Metazoa > Chordata > Actinopteri > Pleuronectiformes > Pleuronectidae > Pseudopleuronectes > Pseudopleuronectes americanus. Next base: position 20,059,016 of record CM076728.1, on the reverse strand, counting down.
TAATCAATTAAGTGCAAATTAATTGCATGGAAAACAGTGATTAGCTTAGCTTAGCATAACGTCTGTGGGTCATAGCTCGCCTGGGTCAACTTCACAAATACACAAACACACATCCAAAAACTCTTTAATCAACAAGCTGTGTCTACTTTTTGTGTAACGTGCACATTTTCTGTTTTATTTCTTATTTCCTTTCAACGTTCTTCTTCTCTCTCTGCTCCCTCTTATTCTTTTTGCATGCTCTCGCCGTCTCTGTGTGTCGCTGCTTTATTGTTTTGCTGGATGAAAACAAACAAACCAGCTTCCTGTCCCCAGATACAAGAAGGTAAGAAATGAGCTCAAATCCCAGTCGGTCCCCAGCATCAGTAGTCTCCTCCTCCACCCACAGTCCAGACCCAGTGAACCCTGATCGAAACCATCGCCGACCCCAGTTAACCTCGAGCTCCCTGTCGTTATCCCTGTGACGTGATTCAATTACTTCACCTCATAATAATATTGTTTCTTGTGAATGAGTGTTTTATGCTCCAGCTTCTCATCTGCTCCCGTTCGTCTCCATCGGAAGATTAGACTCAATAATTACTCTGCAAAAATAACTCAGGTGATTAGAAGCGAGGACTTTGATGAATGATGTTGACGGGAGCAAACAAGGCCAACCTGGTGATTGACTGCACTGCACAGAGAGGTCAAACTGTTTAATGGTTAATTAAACATTAACTCCATCTTTAGATCAGGCTTGTTCAGGTAAATACTTTTAATTAGCTTCAGAATTCGATGTTATTTGTAAAACACAGATTCCACGAAAACCATTTTCCTTGGATTTAAGATTAATCTACACTTTTCTAATTGAGAAGTTGGTTATCTACAATATACTACAATTTAAAAAAAACACATTTAAATCTAATAAAAGTCTTTACTCCCCTGACGTAGTTCACAAATAGAATAAAAATTCAATCAGAGCTGCAATCATAGATGTTATAATAATAATAATAGTCCTAAATGATAGTACACCATTAGAGTTGTATTGTATCTTGCAGCAAAATAAACTTTTGATGAGTCTGTTGAAGCAAATGTTCCTCTATAAATGTCCAATGTTTGTAGAAAGCAGCAGATCTATAATAATAATATAACTTTAATTGTATAAAAACTTTTATTCGGTCATTTACCATTTCTGATTTGGATTATGGGAATTCTTTCTCTTGCTACTGGGAAATATCTCTGGTTTATTTTGTCTCTGACACGAGCATCAGTTCAATAACAAGCAGGTTATTAAACCTCCCGATTGCTGATTCGATAAATCGATGGGATGTGACCGATCACCTGCTCGGCCTCGTGACCCTGCACCCCCGACCGCCTCCTCCTCCTTAAGCAGCCCCAACATCAGCGTTGACATTTATTGGTGATGAATGGGACCCGTCTGTCGCCTCTCAACACTGTCCACTTCCATCACTCTGGGATCGACTGGAGTAGCCTTGACCCCCGGGGCCCCTCCGCCGCCCCCTGGAGGCCCCCCGCGGCATTAACCCCTCCTTAAACACGACTGCAGGTCGGCTCCCCGGGGACGAGATGGATGCCTCGTCTCCTCCGTCCTGTTATCTGCTGCTGCCGGTGATTGATGCCTCCTCCACCTGCGGGTGAGCAGGCCAGTCAGATATGCTAATGAAGACATATGCTGCGGCTGATGATGGTGCCGCGCGATAAATGAACCCCGGGCGATGATGGAGGGTTTAGAAAACAAACGTCAACAGTCTTGGCTGAGAATAAACTGCGTCTTCCGAGGCTCCAGGTTCTGATAAGATGACACTTTATTGATTTATGTAATGAAATTATTACAGGAGAAGACCAGAAGTATCTGTCCTTCATTAAGGACAGTAGTGATGTTGGAGATGTTAGAGACGGACCCTGTTTGCCTCCAGGTTTCATTCAGGCTGCAGAAACCTTTTCATCTGTCTCTGTGGACCGAGCCTCCAGAACGTAGAACTTCATACGATTTAGATTTAATTTCTGTGATGTGTTCTCACATGAACTTTACGAAGGTGCATGTTTGCAGGATTTAAACGTGATTTTATTTCTACTTCTTCATATTGAAACTGCAGCTCCAACCCCACGCGACCCCACATGCCACCGGCCTCACCTCCTCCCTGAGACGTTCAAAAAGGAAACCGATAATTCCCCTCAAAACAAAACGGAGCTCGACTTCATTTCACAGCGTTTACGGAGCCGTTATCCAGCCGAGCTGCCGGGAGCTGGAGTGTGTGTGTACGGACTCACTGATGCATGTCACCCATCTGCCTTTCGCCGTGGTCATTCTTTCTCCAACCCTCGGTAATTATGATCAAGCGAGTATTCACAGGCAGCGCGCGCAATCAGCTGCGTGACACAGCTGTCTGCCCATCCCCAATCTACTACATAATGGGCCTCCGCTTAAATCACAGCTCAGGTGGTCGCCGTGGGCAACAATAGGGGAAGATGAAGACGGCACATTAACCTCTCCAATCAGCTCTCATGGTGCCGTTTCCATACCCGTGTGTGGAAAACAAGGACCTAACGTTTCAACACCCAGACGTCAGTGTGTGTGTGTGTGTGTGTGTGTGTGTGTGTGAGGTGGAAATCAGAGTCAGGGGCGGATTGACAGGTCTCATGGAAAAATATCAAACATGTTATATACAGATGGATGTTTCAGGTGTTTTCTTCACCGGGCTGCTCCTCTCATAGGGGAAGAGGAGATAAGAAACAAGATAGACGAGGGAAGAGACCGGGGGGTTTGCAGAGATCGGGGGGGTCGGTGCTTCATAACCTGATTTTCACCCCCGAGCTGCAAACAGCAGATTCCCTCGGCCTCGCAGGTTTGTTTGGATATTCCCTGCTGAGCGTCGTGTGTCTCAGTGAAGCAGCGAGGCCACAGACACGTCTCCATGCAGTTAACTTTGACTCAAATTAACAATATGCACGTTTTTACCCTAAAACAGCAGCTTCAAATTAGTTTCACGGTTCACTGACTTTAATATAAAAGATTAAAAAAAAACATTTCTACAGAAGTCGCGTCATTTTCTAATCCGTAAATCACCCCGAGGTAAAAATGAAAAATAAAGTTTATACAATCCCAAGTTTGAGGCCAGGACCCATGAATGTGCAGGAGCACGAACTGATCTTAAAAATACCAGGAAATTAGTCTAAAATCAGTTCAGTGACTTGGAATCATGTAAAAACATTTCCTCTGTCATTCTTCACCCTGAACATCTTTTGGAAAGGATTGGTTGTTGTCTTCGCCTCAGATGATTTAATGTCTGGACGAGGAGGACGTTCATTTTAATGGTAGAAGCTCATTTCAATCCACCGGCTACTCACAAATTTGCCATCAGCACAAAACTTGACAGACACGTCTCCTGTGAGAAGTCGTTCTTTTCTCCACTTGTTCTCTGAGGACACACAGAATGAGAAATGAAAAGCCTCTGGCAAAATCTAAATGCAAATGTAATGATGATAAAAGACTTGAAGACTTTTTTTGTTTCCACTGCATTTGGCAGTTTGGTGATAATGAATGGATGGTGGGTGAACAAAGCACAGGACTGTGACCTCGGACTTCAGGGGTCACATCACACACACACTGAAGTGAGGCCCAGGCAACAAACCACCTTGATTAAGGTCACGGGGAGGTCGTGATTTTAAATGATCATGTTCTATCTCAAGTCCCTGAACTTTTTTTCTTTTAAACCAGGTCATTAACCGGTGAACTGCAGCAGAGAGTGCATCATTAAGTCAAATCAGTTCTTTGTGGACACGTTTATCAGAGGCAGCTCGAGAAATGATCATAGTGATCAAGTGTATAGGGAGTCATGAAATCGTGGATGTCCATGGGACGTGGTTCTGCAAAGCCGTAAAAGGTTTTAAGTATGTGTACATGTCTGCATCATGGCTGCCTCATGTGAACTTAGAAGTTCGACTCAGTCAGATCTCTGTAGTGCGCCCTCTAGTGGAAGTCGACTGCGACGCTAAAAAACGAGTTTAGATCCGAAGCCTTAAAACGAACAGGAGGCCAAAGCAGCGACGGCAGAATCTGTGTTGTATGGTCACGTTTTCCTGAACCAGTGAAAACAGCAGGATTTTGGACTATTTTAAGAAAAGTATGTGTGTGTGTGTGTGTAGTTGTTGTGTGTGTGTTGTGTGTGTGTGCAGACGGGATCTGAAGCAGCCCCGTCTTCTTGTTAGTGACACAGCCTGAGTGTGTCATTTCACTGCCAGTAATTCCTGCTGAGTGCTGGGCTTTGAGCCGAGCTCTTCTATTAAGCCTGATAATTGCGCTCGAACAGACTTCATATTTGTTTTGTTTCCTCTTTTTGATCCATTAAAGGAAGAAAAAATAAATAAAAAAAGAGACCGAAGACAGAACAATTAAAATAATGGCCCGAGGCTGATAATACAGGATTTTCTCTTCCTGGGTAATGGCTTTTTTCTGTGATGTAGAATCGTATTATTGTGGCAGATTAGAAATTAAATCTGTGTATTGAAAGACCAGAAATCCATGAAGGTTTTTAAGCCTCATAATCATTCATGCTGTATAATGTGCTGAATCTAGTTTGTTTAGTAGGATGTGTAATTTAACTGTGTGTTACTCTCTTTAGAAAACAGCAGGATGAGTAAATAGTAGTTAATAAGTAAAAGATTTTATTTATTCCAGAAGAAAAAACGTTGAATATTTCCCCCCCCGGTCACACGAGGTGAAATCAGCCGAGGCTCAGATCAGTTCAGACACGAAGATCCACTCGCATTCAGGAAATGTGTCTGTTTTTCTGTCGGATTATAAAAAGACTGCAGAGAAAATATTTTATTGTTGTTGTTGAAAAAACATTTACATATTCCTCACGTTTCTTTTTAAGCCTCCTACCTTTTTCTTCACGTCCCCCTTTCATATTCTTCTTCTACACTCTTCGCCCACTGACTCACACTCCCCCCATCTCCCGTCTAAGTGTCTGATATTCATTGTGTTATTTAGTTCTGTTAATAAAGACGGAGGAGTAAAGGAAAGAAAGACACAACTTTACAAACTTTGAGTTGTGGGATTTTAAAGAAGTATTCATCCATCCCTCCATTTCCTGCTGCTTCTCCAGGGTGCGGTTGCAGCAGGTTAACCAAACTAAGCCAAACTTCCCTTTTCCCAGTAACTTTCCCAGCTTCTCCTGGAGCTTCCTGAGGCTCCATGTTGAAGGAGCCCTGAGGAACACCAGTGGAAGTTGCCCTGGAGGCGTCCTGAGCAAAGACTGGAACCATGAGATGGAGAAGGAGGAGAGGATGTTTGTGTTATTCTGTAAATTTGCAGATTCTTATGAAATTTGCGTAATCTAACCAGATAAACGTTTCCAGAAGGAGCCGCTCTATAAGAAGATACTGTAATCTGTGACTCATTTCAATGCAAAGGAGGCTGAATTCCCTGTTCGCTCTGAAGCCGTCAGCGTCAGTGGCTCAAACCTTCCTTCAACGTTTCTCTCCAAATCTCTTTGGGAGGTTTCGCCGAGCGCCCACACGCTTCGTTTGATTCGCTCATCGTATGCGTGACCTTCGCAAACTGTGTCCTTGTGGATTCGCTCTGGTAAAGAAAATTAAAATGTTAAAACCTCTTTTTTAAACGTCAGAGTTACTCTGTGCTGAACCGGAGGCTGTAAATTAACATGGACGACATGTTTCCGTCTGTTGTACTGAAATAAAATATCTCAGATACGGCTGCTGCCATCTTGCTCTAATGACGTATCTGTGCAGCGGTGAGGTCATGGCACTTTTCATCCTGTTATAACTAACTGTTATAACTAACTGTTATAACTACCTGAAATGACAGAAACCACCACTGAGGGGGAAAAACAGGCACTCTGAATTTTAAGTTTGGTTCATGTCCCGTCCACTAACATGGAGGAAGCCGATACTGCAGACAGCCACCGGGAGGAGCTGCAGAAGATTTACGTACAGTCTTCATACTGAACCTCTAACTAATTAGAGCCTGCTGGAGTTGAACCAGTGAACTACTACTCAGGGTGTATGTGCGAATCCGGTTCATCCTAACAAATAAACACTTTTAATAGACATTGTATTTTCTTTGGTTAAAAGTTGTTGACTCTAAATCCCCTGTGGGTTTGAATGTGAGTGTCTCTGTGTGTTGGCTCGACGCTGCCCACCTGTGGCTGCAACCAAACTCTCACCCAAAGTCAGCTGGGATTGGCTCTTCAAAGAATTTAGCCATATAAATCATGGATGGAACGTTAATAGTTGTTGCAGATGATAAATCATTAAGCCAATTAACAAATGAACGTCTAATATTCTCTAATTCCTAGTGAATAAAATGCTTGTCTCTCTTTCTCCACCAGGGGCTCAAGCCGATGGACCACAATGGGCTCTCAGACCCGTATGTCAAGCTGCACCTGCTGCCCGGGGCCAGTAAGGTACGTACCATGTATATTAACATTAAACCTAATGATCTGATGTCCTCACTCCTAAAGGAATCAAATCAACGCTTCTCCCAAAATATTTTGTACAAACATTTTGAGCAGTAATGTCCGTTCTGCTGCTGTTTCAATCCCTTGTTGGAGTTTTCTTTGCAGTCTTGAGTTTTCAGGAACACACACAGTCTGTTTTACTCCGATCTCTCGTGAGAGTGTGGATATTTCAGTGCCTCAATGAGAACGACACTAAGCGGTAAATACTTCCTGATGATGTGCTTCACATGGGAGAACATTGCTTTTACCATGAGGCTGCGATCCTTCGGCTCGATGTCGCAAATGGACGCACTCGAAGAGACATAACGTACGTTGTGTTATTTAAGAGCCACTACAGCTCTCTGCTCCTCAGCCTGTACGATCACATCACGCACACGCACACACACACACACACACTCACACACAGAGACACACACACTCACATGAAGTAAAGATGGAGCCCGAGATGAGTCACTGCTTGTTTTATAAGAGACAGTGGATTCTTTCATTTGATGCCTCGAGGTTAATTTAATCCTTTCATTAAAATCTAATACAGATCCTGTGAATGAGTTTATTCCACAAAGCGTCTCAGTGAGAGCTGAAGCTGTGTGATTATCCTTCTACCTGACGCACATCTGCCTTTCACAAGAAGCTTTTCACACTCGTCTCATTTGTTCTTCGGATGTGAACTTAGTGATCGTCGTCCGTGTCTGCAAAACTTTTACTTTGTACTTTCTACATCCTGTTTACGCTCCAGGACAAGTGCACGTGAACGGTCTGGACGTAGATCATTTAAGTCTTTAAAACTAGTTGCTAATTACAATGTATAGTAACAGAATCCAGCTGTTAGTGAGTAGAATTAAACAGGAGACACATTTTCTGTGGATGTTAAATGTTCTGCAGAGTTTAAAAGCCAAATGTCTGTGGTAAAGGAAACCAATTGTTTTGAGACAGAGGCTGAAAAGAGGAGCTGCAGCATTGGACAGTCTGAGGACGGTGATGTGTTCACTGAACATTAGAGACTATGAAACTTTTCATCTAAAAACACAAATTAAAATATGAACATGAACAAAATATATATATCTCCTTTAAGATATTTCTCTGGCAGCACAATGGGATGGATGAACATACAGTTGAAAGTGAATGATGCAGAAGTTTTGAGAAACTGCAGCACATGAGGAGAACAGATCAGAGCAATGATCATTTATCATCACGAGTCACAAAGAAAACAAGACATTCAGTTGAAGAACTGTTGAGACTAACGGTGCATTTCTTTTCTATATGTTCCGGTTGTCATGACGACGGCTGAGGACGCACGCAGAGCCGATGACGTTCGTGCAAACTTGTTGATTTCACACTAAAAAAAAATCCAGACAAACCGACTTGTCGCTGTTGTTTGAACAAACAGCGAGTGAGAGAAGCACAGTATTGTTCTCGTCACTTCACTCGGTCACAGGCCGAGGCTTCTCTCAATCTCTGCTCCTCTGAATGAACTCCTCCATCTCTGCAGACAGATGGAAACAGTCGTCATGTCTGTTGTGCATATGCCGTTATTGTCGGCCATGCCACTCTGCCCACTGTGTGCACAGCCAGACAATATGGAGCAGTCAACGTGTTAATAACATTCTCACTCTCTCCACATCTGACTGGAATAGATGACTGACCGTTTCGTGTGTGTAGACGGCGACAGGGCTTCATCGCGACACATGTTTTCCCAGCATCTTAAAAAAATTGAGTAATTAGTGACGGTGCAAAGATAGAGTCGTGATTAATACCATGACAATGTGCAATTAGCCGTTCTGAATGCGAGGAAGCCCCGGGCCCCGATGACGGCAATCAAACTGTCGCACAATAATTGTCACACAACAACTGTGAATTGGCCAATAAAATAACAGTCTGTCTGCTGTGCGTTTGTTTTATTGCACAGCTCCTCTCGTTCTAATCACTCTGGGTTAGAGACGGAATCTGCCAAGTGTTGATATCATCTGTGATAAAAATCCGTCCAACACATTAGGGCCAGAGCGAGATTCCTCAACAAGGAGAGAACAGATTGTTGTGAATCTTCTTCTCACCCTGAGGCTGATACACATGATTTTCGATGTTACCTGCGAGATCTGAGTGTTTATAACAAAAACATATTTTGTAATGCTTTCACCCTCCGCTTGCACTCAAATGCCCCCTGCTTGTGCTCAAACTGTTTCCTTGCACTCAAATATTCTTTAAGATTCCCGTATATACTGTAGTAGTGCATGAACCCAGTAAAACTACTACCTGTAAGGGACTCCTGAAGAAGTAAAGTCAACACACCCACAATGGCGGTGGAATAATTTCATTCGTCATTAAAACACACACATAAAAAAGTCCAGGAGAAGATTTCACGTGCTCCTGCACAGAAGCATCGTGAGTGCCAGTAGAAGAGCTCAAGCTCGAGCGTAGGAAATCTGTACAAGTGCACAGTTTGAGAACAAGTGGAGCAACTCCGAGCACAAGCAGGTCATTATTTGCAAAGTGCAGAGTTTTGAGAGTAAGCGTTACAAAATCTGCTCTCAGGAAAGACAATTATGACAGAGGATAAACTAATGTCAAAGTTGGTTATGATTGTCTCACCTTAGAAAACTGTGAATCTTGGAAGAACCTGTTGAAAACACAACGTCCACAAACTGACTTGTTCTGGCCTGAGGTAAAAATAATCCTCTATAGAATCATTAAAAAACGTAAATGACACATAACTACATGAGGCGTGATTCACCCTCATTCGCTCTAAATGGAAATGTTGTTTTTATTTTTTGAACAGATAATTACTGTGTTGCCTTCACGATAACAACAGGGATATTATTGTTGGTGATTAGTGAAGCTGATGTCATCATCCTGCAATAAAACATCCGTCCAGTGTGAGAAGAATAATCTCCCCCCCCCTCCCCCCCCGCTGAGCTCTAACGCTCACTGATGAAGACGTTCTTCATTCCGTGAACAAACAAAAATGGAAAAACAATAAAGAGAGGTTTTAAGGAGATTTAAACAGCTATCCTGCATTTATGATCATAGGGAGGGTCTCAGATTTGGCAAAGAACTAAAATACAAAAAATGTCTTAGAACTTGTTTTATACACAACCACAGAAATGAGGGTTGTAGATTCTGACCGTGTGGATTATCTGTGTCAAAATCACAGAGAACCATCAATTGTTGCTTTCACATCATGAGTGAGATGCAACGTGTCGATCAGTGAGTCTCAGGCGTTTTCTCACTTGGGCCAAAGCCACGATGATCCTCTCCCTCATCACGAGAAGCAAATATGTTTATTCAGCAAAGCACCTCTTTCCCAGAGCGAAGTCACAAAGAGCTTCACGTAAATAAAACAATAGTAGTAAACAATAAATATATGCAACAGAGTGTGAAAAGCAAAACAAGCAACTCAAGGACAATAAAAATGCACAAAGTAAGAAAAAGGCCATTTGGAGTTAATGAGTTAATTTGTCTTTTAAAAGCTTCAACAGATGCTGCAGAGCCACAGTCCAGAGGAACGTGGCTCAATGGAGCCAGATGGGAAAACCAGAGGCTTAAAATTGAGGAAAATTATACTATGTGAATCATATACAGGAAAAACAAATATGCGTAAATGCTTTAATTAAGCACGTTGACAATGATTTGAAGAAAGAGTATTTTACACTGCCAACAAATCCAGGATTAGGGAAAGTGGGTAAATTCGAGCTCCACTTCGAAATCACTGTCTTTCCTCTGACGCTGTGCCAAGGAGGATTTGCTGGAAAGATGTCACGTGCACTTTTACAAAAGCATAAACTCCAAATCCACATACATGTGCATCGTTGTAACAATACTGTGTAAACGGGGATGTTAGATTCGACTGTACTGATTATTATAACTGATACTATAATATATTTTCGTTCCAACAAGGTCCTTTGCTGCATGTCTTCCTCCTCTTTTTACGTTTTCCCGAAAACCTTCCAACATTTCCCTTTAAAATAAAAGTACAATGCTCCAAAAATATTGTCTAAAACTACTAATGATGACATTTAGAAAGGTACATTTTATGATATTGTTCGTACGGAGGGCGAAATTTATCGTAAAAATGCGACAATTATCATGCAAACGTCAAACGTACATTCATCTGACGTTTTTTGACGACCAATGAGTCCTGTGGCCTTAATTCTCATCCTCACCACCTTAAGGACACAGGACTTCCGGGACCGATGCTAAACATTGGCTTTGCAGAATCATATAACACGAACCTGCGTTTCCTGCGGGACTCTGACTCTTCTTTGACTTTCCAGCGTTATAACAAACATTGATTTCCCTCAGTAGTGTTTGTGGGTGCATGGTTTACAGAGGTACTTCCTCTCACGGTCCAGAAACAAGCAGCGATGGAGTCTCTGAATTGACTGTGAGTGTGGACAGTTGTTTCTTTATGTCAGTGAACCCGACCTTCTGTCCGATGGCAGCTGGAATCGGCTCCACAGCCCAAATTCGAATCTCTCCTTCAAAAGAGATAATTTACTTCTCTCAAAGTTTCACCAGTGCTACATCTCCATCGTGTGATTGGTTTGAATCCATGTGAGGGTGTTTTCTTTTCTTAATGTGACCTGCTGTGGTGCTAATCACCACCAAGCTCCTTTCAGCTTTAATTTACAGAGTGTCAGAGCAGGCGTGGATGTTTGATTTGATTGCTAAGTGCGGTTAAAGTCTCCGCGAGGACAGGATGCCTCGAGGATTTGTCTCCTGTCTGAGTGGGAGGCCTCGGCATGAGACAAGACGCCGTCACCTTCCCCCCCGCTCTCATATTTTCTCCGCTCGCCCTCAAAATAATCATTAGGCTCGGTCTAAGAGCCTCATTAGGAGCCACTAAAGAGGTCATGAGTTCTGCTCGCGCTCTAATCAGAAGTGAAGTTTCACGCTCGGCTGCAAAGTCAGATCGAGGTTCCGTCTCCGCCGAGGCCGAAATCAAACCCGATGAGAGGCCGGTAATTATTCCACATCAAAGTGACGTCTGTTGACGGAGGTTAGAAACCGTAGAAGGACGACAGTGACACTGGAGAAAAACAGAAAGCTGCAGCAAATATAAACCTTTTATACTGAAAACCTACACGTAAACTAAATCATATGACTGTTCTTAACAAATTAAATACAAAAATCTTCATTAAGGAGTTGAACAGGACTTATAACGTGTTGAAAATGTTTTAAAGGTTAATTGTTATATAGAGGCAACAGTTTGGGATGTCTCTATGTCATAGGATTTCCACTAGAGCCAACATATATATGCCATAATATACCAAAACATATTTTACACTTCGTAAAATAACATAACGAGCTCTCTAGCTTGCAGTTTGCTGCGTGTTCCCTCTTGATTCTACCTCCTACTTGGTCCATAAAGTTTTTATCATTATCGAAAACAGTCAAACCTCATTAATACAGATGCAGTGGTATCATCAAGGCATCAACGCAGTTCAGGAACTGCAGCGTGTGCTCCTGCAGCTCATTGGTTCTCCCTCCTACACAACTCCTTCCCTCCTCATGCTCTGCAGGTGTCAGATCATTTAGAACAAAGGCAAGTTGGAACATAGATCAACAGGTTCAAGTAGAAAACCAAACTTGGGTCAAATGGCTTAACCGCAGCTTTTTGGCTTTTGCAGCCGTGACTGTGACACGTTGCTCTTCCCCGTCTGAGAGGAGGCGGGGGCGGGGGCGGCGGTGAGTTATTTCACCTTTAATGCCCCAGGCTGCTGCAGCTCCCTCCTTATCTGCTTAATTCACTGGCTGCTCCAGCTCGGTGAGAAACAGCCGCCTGTCACTCTGACGTCTTGTCGTTTCAGTGATCTGGACCAGTTAAGGCTTTGTAACCCTTTCATTAATCCCCTGTTGGGTTCCATACCTCCAGGTCGGCCCGCCTCATTGTTATTTATCGACGTCCCTGCCCACAAGTCACTTTTATCTGACGCCCGCGGTAATTCAGCTGATGGCTTCTTGTGTTTCTCGCCGTCCTTCCAACAATCCACTTAGAACCTGACATCGGGTCGGTAGAGGAAGAGGAAGCGGAAGAGGAAGAGGAAGAGGAAGAGGAAGAGGACGAGGAAGAGGAAGCGGAAGAGGAAGAGGAAGAGGAAGAGGAAGAGGCTTCAGACAGTGAGGGAGGATTCAAATGGAGAAATGTCACATCTTGACTATTTAAAATGAAATTAACATTAAATACAAGCTGGGACTCTAAAGGTTATTGTATAATCAATATGTAAATTATATTATTTTAGGGAAAATGTTAATATATTATGAATAAATGTGTTAAATCTTTGATTTATTTAGTAATAACCCTGCATACAAATAACTGGAAGCTGGCATTGTTTTTGGGTGAGTGTCTGTCCAGGTTGACTTATATATATATATATATATATATATATATATATATACACATATAATATCACCTGATAAGTGATGTGTCATGAAGGCTCCAGATAAATTACGTGTTTTCCTAATATATCAATTTAAGATGTCTATAAAGATGATGGTCCATGAAGATGAATCAACGCTGCAAAGGTTAAGTGCCACGTCCTCAGATCTGTAAAGTGCAGCTTCCCTTGACCAAGTTAGGAGATGTTACTAATGAAAGTAAACCTCCGACAATCTCATCCGACCTTGTGACCATCTCTCTGTCACTTTTTTATAGATGGTTAAGTGAAACGAGGAAGTTTAATTTCTTAATCTTGTCTGCAAAGCTGTGATTGTGACTCTGAAAGCAAAGATCAGAACATAATAAATATTTACAAGTTGCTCCTCTTGGCAGATTGAGGGTCTGAGGGGATGATGGTGATGTGGACTGGAGTTCATGGATTTCATGGAGTTCACGGAGTTCACAGAGTTCATGGAGGATCATGGAGTTTATGTAGATGATGTTTCAAAGATGTTTTATTCGAACAAGAGAAGGAAGTAACAAAATAAATGAATGATAATGAAAATGCAGCCAAGATTCAAATTCAGGAGTTAAATTTACTTATTGAATCAAATCTGTTATTTGCATTTTTATACAAAGTGCACAGTGTGTTTGTTTGTATGTGTGTGTGTCTGTGTGTGTGTGTGTTTGTTTGTGTTTGTGATCAACATCCTTCCTGTGGGAAACAACCACTGATTGAGGCAGAAACAATCAGATGTTTGTAACGTGGAACGCTTCTATCGGACCTGCAAAATAATCACAGCAGCTAATTGATTGAATTCAACGGGCTCACATGTCCTCAGCCACGACTCACACAACTGAACCAGCGTCTCGTTCTGTTCGGTGTCTCAAGAGGATTCACCCTGAGCAAAGTTCCTCTGATGAACCTGCAGCTCGTCTCGGGTCATTTTCAGTTTATACACATCTGTAGGTGTTAGTCGGTGGAAAAGCTACAGACCGACGTGATGCAGTTCCTGCTTATCAAACCTCCCAGTGACTCCCAGTGTGAGCGGTTCCTCAGACCATGGTCCAGACCAATGCACCAGAAAGTAGATCAAACTGAACCATGGTTATTTTCGTGAGCAGTGTGAAAACCCTTTTAAGAATAGATGGAACTTTTGGACCTGTAATTGCAGGAAGTTGAGTCAGAACTAAAGAATAGAAGAAGAATAAGAAGTGGCTGCAGTCTTCACCTCTAATGATGTAACGTTTGTATGATGATAGAAACACGTTGACATCACAGAGGCAACGAGGAACCAGAACCAATCAGGTGTAAACAAATATCTGAAGGTTTTTGTTTGTATTAAATCTTAATCAATGCTGCCTGTCATATTGCATTATATATTATATAAATTAAATTGTTCCCTGTTTATTTGGTGCTTTACTGTTTAGATTTTTCCTGACTGAGAAGTTAAAGGTCTCCCTGAAATCAATCAATCAGATAATGAACTGAGCCACTGTCTCATCTCTCCTTTCAGCAGAGTCAACACGTTGGACTCTGTGATACTTTGATAATTCCTGTACATGCAGTCCAGTGTTTAGGTCTCGGTAGGATCTCACTCATGTTTGTGCGACTGGCAGCTTCTTAATGACGGTGACACCGGAGAGACGAGTTCTGAGATTCAGTCGGAGGAAGACGAGCGTCACATGATCCCCACCTTCACCCGTTTCCTCTGTTTTGTCTTTCAGGCAAATAAACTTCGGACCAAGACCCTGCACAACACCCTCAACCCCGTGTGGAGCGAGACCCTGACCTACTACGGCATCACCGACGAGGACATGGTCCGCAAAACACTCAGGTAGGGAGAGGGAGGGAGGGAGGGAGGGAGGGAGGGAGGGAGGGAGGGAGGAAGTGAGGAAGGCAATTAAGGAATATAAGTGGGAGAGCATGGGAAGACAAAAAGTCGAAATGTGGGTGTGACAGTATGAAAGGAACGAAATGGGAAAAATAAGAAACCAAGTGGAAGGAAGTGTAATTAAAAAGAAAAGGGGGAAAGCGGGAAATAGAGAAATAAAGAATAGGTGGCAAAACAAAGTGGAGGAAGGAAGGAAGGAGGGTAATAAGTAAAATAGAAGGAAAGGGAGGAAATGAAAGGAATGAAAGTGGGAGCAAAGGAAGACGATTAGTAATACGATATGAAGGAAGGAAAAGAGGAAGGGAGGACAGGGGAGTAGATTAAAGAAACAAAGGAAGACATTATGGGGACGAAATAAATTGAGGATAAGAATAAAATAATCAAAAGTAGAGGAGCTGATTCTAATTGAAAGAAAGAAAGGACCAGAGGAAAGGATGGATGAAAGGATAAGGAAGGGAAGGAGGAGAAGTCATGTTTGGCTGTAGTTTCTCTGGATACAGTTTTAAATGCAGTAAAAAGTTACAGTCACGAAAGTTTCTTCTCTTCTGAGATAAATAAACGTTCTTCAGACAAACAACGATTTTTAACCTCCAACAGTTTTATTTCATGTTTGTGTAGAAAAACATGTTGCTGTGGTAAAAACTGCACTAATTGGCTGTCGGGGCCGTTTCTGGTCAATACCAGTCATTTGTCTTGAATCGTCACACAACACAACTGACAGCAACAATAACACAAAATGATCCTTCAATGTTCCAAAGCCTCACTTTGCTCCTCGACGCACAATGAAGTGTGGAGTGTGTGTCTGTAGGAAACAGTGAATGAAGCCTCCTCGTGTTGAAGGCTCGCACAATCATCGAAACACACAATTCTGTTGTGAGGTTTAATTAACTTTTCAAGAAGCTGAAGCGTTTCCTCTTAAATACAAGATAAAAATCTAACAATTCTTTGCAACACTCACATATAAAAACACTAATATGCATTTACACTAAATCACATGGGACCAACTGGAATGAGTCATATCTTAAGTTTAAATGTGATTATTAAAAGAACCAGTGAAAACATT
This sequence comes from Pseudopleuronectes americanus, assembly GCA_038501795.1. NCBI lineage: Eukaryota > Metazoa > Chordata > Actinopteri > Pleuronectiformes > Pleuronectidae > Pseudopleuronectes > Pseudopleuronectes americanus. The sequence goes on along the minus strand of CM076728.1, from coordinate 20,043,209 downwards.
CAGAGCGTCCGCAGAGAGCGCCGCCGCCACACCGATAATTGACTTTCATTATAAATGTAATGAAATGTGGGAGATGAATATAGATCTCCTGTCTGCAAAGTCAAACCTCACACCAGTGCACTGCATGTCCCTGAGTCCTCAGTGGTTCTGAGCTTAAATTAATATGTGTTGTTTTTTATTGATTGAAAAATAAGCTGATGAATATACTGTGATGTTTACACAGGACGCTGTGATGCACGGAGTAATTAAATAAATAAGCTGAGCTCAGCATGCGACTGTTGGTTCCAGATGGAGTTTCTCATTCTAGCATCTTTAGGTCTTTCACACGACTGATTGATTCATGAAGATTAATTATTCCATCAGTTTTTTGATTGATCGACTTTGACACAACTGTTATAAACTCCGTCTGAGTGCTGGGTTTGTTCCTCGGTGATGAGAATGTGCTGATAAGTGAGTCTCCTCCTCTCTCTCTGTTCTTCTCCTCCTCCTCTCACTCTGTTCCTCTCCTCCTCCTCTCACTCTGTTCCTCTCCTCTCCTCTCTCTCTGTTCCTCTCCTCCTCCTCTCTCTCTGTTCTTCTCCTCCTCCTCTCTCTCTGTTCCTCTCCTCCTCCTCTCACTCTGTTCTTCTCCTCCTCTCTCTCTGTTCCTCTCCTCTCCTCTCTCTCTGTTCCTCTCCTCTCCTCTCTCTCTGTTCCTCTCCTCCTCCTCTCTCTCTGTTCTTCTCCTCCTCCTCTCTCTCTGTTCCTCTCCTCCTCCTCTCTCTCTGTTCCTCTCCTCCTCCTCTCACTCTGTTCCTCTCCTCCTCCTCTCACTCTGTTCCTCTCCTCTCCTCTCTCTCTGTTCCTCTCCTCTCCTCTCTCTCTGTTCCTCTCCTCCTCCTCTCTCTCTGTTCTTCTCCTCCTCCTCTCTCTCTGTTCCTCTCCTCCTCCTCTCACTCTGTTCTTCTCCTCCTCTCTCTCTGTTCCTCTCCTCCTCCTCTCACTCTGTTCCTCCTCCTCCTCTCACTCTGTTCCTCTCCTCCTCTCACTCTGTTCCTCCTCCTCCTCTCTCTCTGTTCCTCTCCTCCTCCTCTCTCTCTGTTCTTCTCCTCCTCCTCTCACTCTGTTCCTCTCCTCCTCCTCTCACTCTGTTCCTCCTCCTCCTCTCACTCTGTTCTTCTCCTCCTCTCTCTGTTCCTCTCCTCCTCCTCTCTCTCTGTTCCTCTCCTCTCTCTCTGTTCTCCTCCTCCTCCTCTCACTCTGTTCTTCTCCTCCTCTCTCTCTGTTCCTCTCCTCCTCCTCTCACTCTGTTCCTCTCCTCCTCTCTCTCTGTTCCTCTCCTCCTCTCACTCTGTTCTTTTTCACCTCCTTTCACTCTGTTCCTCTCCTCCTCCTCTCACTCTGTTCTTCTTCTCCTCCTCTCACTCTGTTCTTCTTCTCCTCTCCTCTCACTCTCTTCTTCTCCTCCTCTCGCTCTGTTCCTCTCCTCCTCCTCTCACTCTGTTCTTCTTCTCCTCCTCTCGCTCTGATCCTCTTCTCCTCCTCTCACTCTGTTCTTCTTCTCCTCTCCTCTCACTCTGTTCTTCTCCTCCTCCTCTCAGGATCTCGGTGTGTGATGAGGACAAATTCCGCCACAACGAGTTCATCGGGGAAACGAGAATCCCTCTCAAGAAGCTGAAGCCCAACCAAATCAAAAACTTCAACAACTGCCTGGAGAAGCAGTTACCTGTAAGTGCACCGGGCCACACACACACTGAAGGGAGCGAGGTTTTCAACTGCATTATCTAACTGTGGTTTGACAAATGTGTATATTTATATAATCCCTGAAACATTTATTATATTAGATCAATTTTATCTTCACGACATATTCCTCCCTGTACTGGAAAACACTACTATACATAGCACATATCCGTATAGCATACTATATAATATACTCTAGTCTAGTATATACTGTATATACAATACACTGTAATATACTACATAATAAACCATATTATTCTATCCAACACTATAGTATAACAAACAATATATATACACTATACATTATATTATGTTATTATATATATTATATATTATCAAATTAATTGAGATTTATTTCATTGATTAATTTTCATTATACCATTTGAATTTAAAATAATAGAGTTGTTTTTCTCTCTGACCTTCCTGTGTAGCTGTTATTATCAGATAAACAAAATAAATGATACTTCTAATCTCTCCACCTCCTGTTAATGAAATTATCCATAATATAATCAGCATAACAGATTTTTATTATCATTGTACTGATATTTTCTAACAAAGCAAATTGACCCGACTGCTTGTTTGACTTTTCTTTATACTTTTCTTTATAAAATCCTGTAAATATAAAAGTTTACGACCACATTCCTCAATTTTTCCAACTGATAATTCTTCATTTATTCTTCAGCGTCACAGCTTCATGTCAGAACCGTCATTGAAGAGTTGAAATGGAGGAAATATGCTGGACCCTCGGTATAAATAAAAAAAAATTCCATAATACGACAGTAGCAATGTGAAACCGTGAACGTAACGATTCTAAATTCAGACAATTCAGACACATGAATCTGAAGATGCTGTCCGTCACATCCAGGCCCGGTGTCTGTTTAACTGAACGAGGTAACGACAGCCTCCATCAGGATTTCATTTAGACCACATGGCGGAGCGGCACGCTGGGTTTTGAACCCTCGCCTCTGAAGCGGGAGTGGATTATGAGTTTTGAGCGCATGGGAGTGAAGAGTCATCGAACTGTAATTGAATATCAACGTACATCCATACTCTGTGCTTTGAAAAGAATCACACGGTGCATTTCACGAGCATCCAGTTTTCTGGAGAGACACATTCCCTTGGTTCTGCTCGTATGCTTTGTTCTCCACGTGGGAGTGTGAAATATCAGAAAACACAAAATATGCTCCAGCAACACTGGTATGAAACTGGGCAGCCACCAGTCTACGCCTTGGTCTCGTCAAGGCTTATTAAATTTAAGTACATGCTTTGTAAACGACCATATTTGAAATGTGTGTGCTGCCTGTGGTTTGTCGTCAGTGATTGAAGAGCGAATCAGTCACAGTCTCAGCCCTGATTCTTTTCTTTGGATAAAATCATAACCAGACGATAAAGCAGTTTGTACTTTTCACCGTTTCACATTTGATAAATAATTCACAAGCAGTGTTGAAGTACTTTCACACAGAGAAAACCTCAGAGAGCAGATTAGAGCACGATGTGTGTGGCTGAACTTTCACTGTGAAGAGCTGGGTTGTGTTATCGATCCGACACAAGGTTGCGCACGTTGGGTCATATCTCTGGGTTATTTACATGGAGTTGTGTAGTTGTTGTGTAAACCAGCTGCTGGTTCAACACTTTCTTCAGACATAGTGACGTCCGCTCCTCCTCCAGGTGAACCAGTCGGAGGTGATTGGCAGATTCAAGACTAATCAGCCAATCAACTCTCCCTGGATTCAGGATGATATTTATGTTAATATGATAATTTCTTTAGATTATTCAACACATATTGCAGAGTTAAATTATCGACCCACCAATAGTGACCCAGTGGTGTAGTTGAAAACTATCTAGACTGGGTATTGTAATCAGTTTGAAGTTTAATCAAAAATACATTTATATACATATACTTTTGTTTTGTTACAGTTACAGTTAGGAATAAGAATGTATGCATGTGTAGTATGTACAAATGTGCATTTTGTACATTAAACCACATTTGTATACACTATAATACATTCATATATAGCAGTTATATAGCAGGAGTGACTGTCACATGCACATAGAATTCAAGCTGCAAACATGACACCATTATCTGCAACTATTCAACACCTGCTCTTCGATTCTTATGTTGCTCTTTATTTGGGTATAAAGAATGAAATGAGGTTTCAGACTGTTGCAACATGCAGGGACGTCTCAGTCTGAATCAATAGCAGCTTTCTCAGGGACTTTTTGTCTGCTCTGTTTCATTGAAGCGTGGTTTGGACCGTCACATGTCTGCTGATGGAGGGTGAACTTCACAGTTTGGATGTTTTCACACAGAAACGCTCGGAGGGGAAGTGAAGCTTCGACTGCTTCTGGTCACGTAGCTGAAGGCGGGAGGCGTTCGGCTCCGCTCGCTCCTGAAGCAGCGGATAAGGAGTTCTCTCCCCAACACAGGATGTTGCTTTGCTGTGCTCGGGGGGAAAAGAGCAGAGACCATTTAATCCTGTCGTCCAGCAGCTAGCAGCTCCGACTCATTGGTGGCTCTGGACATTCAGTCTTTGGACCAGACGTGTCACAGGCTGGAATATATTCAACTAAATGCTTAAAGTCTGAATTTCCACCAAATTCTCCATCCATCTATTATCTATGGAGCTTATCCTTTGAAGGGAGCTGGAGCAGATCCCATTGGGGCGAGAGGTACAACCTGGACAGATCAGCAGCGTATCCCAGGACCAGTATACAAAGATAAACAACCAGTCATTCTCACATTCACACCTACACACACTGTATTATATACCCCATACTAATACTGGGTAGTTCTTCCTCAATTCTTTATATTTGAAACTTTCCTCCGTCATATTCTTGTGACCGGTCGGAGGCAAATTCCCCGACAGAATAAATCACCATATGTGGATGATGTGTTGATGATCATGGTTCCAACACTAAAACCAAAAGTATGAAACGTTTACACTCACACATACCAGAGGAGGTGTTTGTATGTTTGAGTTTTCCTGAGGTTCCTGGACAGCTGTGACCACCCACCCGTGTCTATCTAGTGGCAGCGGCTGCCAGCTCAGACTCTGGATCAGCCTCCAGCGTTTGGCACCAGAGGACGAGGACAGGGTCTGAGCGGTGCGAGAGCCCGGAGCCTCATCTGGCAGCGAGTCCTGGATCAGTGTCTCCGTGCGATGCATGTCTCTGCTCCCGCGGCTCGGCTGGACAATGAAAGGCTTCACAGTCAGGGATGATTACAAATTTGTCACCCACACTGCTGCCATTTTGGGAAATGGCAGCTTTAATTCTTGCTGTGGACGGCATTTTGGCTCGTCACGGTGGACTCGAGGCAATGTTTAGAGGATGCTGCTTTCTCCCGTGTGGAGGCCGAGCTCCAGCAGCGGTGTTGCTCATGGGCAGATGGTCGGGATATGTTCTCGTAACAAGGAGTTTTCACAAAATGGTGTGCACATCATAGTTCAATATTAGGGAATGAAAGATGTTAATCTTGTTCGGACTGCGGGTCGATGGACACAAACATTAATGAGCAATGATAATTAGAACTGAGCTTTTCACCATCAGCTTTTCTTCCACCATTAAATGAGTCCATTCAAGGTAAAGGGATGAGGAAAAATGGGAAACTAATGAGAGTTGAAATTCTTCCCAGTCCCATTATTACAAATCCGTTTGCTCACCAATCTCTGAGCCGTTCAGCTATTGTTGGACAATGAATTAGCCTCTCGGGGCAAGAGCCAATATTTTTGGGGACGATTCTCCACTCAAAATACAAACGGTGATACTTGTTCTTGGTGTTTTAGATCCAGACGACATTTTGAGTATTCTCTATCACAGTGGCTACCTACATATGAATGCACCTCCATTAAAAAAGCTATTGGCCACTTGGTAGCAGCAGAAAAAGTAAGTTTACACATCCAGTAGTTACACACCAGCATCAGCATTCATCTGGAGAATCCTCAGTTTTTGGTCTCTACAAACAAAGGGGGGGGGGTGGGGGGGGGCTGCACCTGTGTTGTTTCCTCCATATGATGCATGTGTGTATTATGGACTGTAATAATCATCGCTGCACCCAGGAGCCTAAAGCTTGGGACTTTTATTCTTGTTTTATTTGAAACAAAAATCCGCAGCCAGCTTCTCTTATCTGATTTTGCCTCCTCATTATCGGAGCTGCAGTTCTTTCCAGTCCTCTCTGTGTGGGGGTCATGTTTGTTGGAAGCTGCAGCCCTCTTCTCTTGTGTCAGCAGAACAGTCGGAGCCCCACTGTTTCGTTTAGAGGTGATCCCGGCGACCCGACCAGGATGTTGGCAGGAGATGCGTTGTTGTCTCAGCTTCCGACAACACAGATTTTAACTTTAAGTCATGTTGTGGCACAGGACCTTTGTTCCATGTCATGTTTTTCTACTCTGTTTTGTCCGCTTTTAGTGGCGAGGTCGACAATTGAATGAATTGACAGCTGCAGCACTTAATGAAAGACTTTTACTCAGACCCAAATGTCTCTATTTCTGCCCATTCAGACATTTCAAACTAAAAGGGACACAGCAGCTTTTTCCAAACTTCAACTTTTAGGCGTTTGAAGACTCCAGAGCTGTGTGGACACCAGATGTAGACATAAAAACAGTGATGCTTTAACTCGGACATTTGACTGACCGATGGTGGAGCTCCATCAGTCAGTCACTGTCGGACTGGCCCTCATTGCTGCGGGTGAGCCAAACATGTGATTTGATTCCTGGCTCAGCCGCCTGAACCAGTCAAAGCCAAACTCCCCTTGATACTGGGATATTACCAGACTTTGTTCCTGGTAATAACTCGGATTCCCTGGTAACCCCCCAAACACCCGGGGGCCTGAGTAATACCTGGAAACCAATTCAATACCCTTGGAATATTATTGTGTTGTGTTGCTTTGTTGCCGAGCTGTGGAGTTCAGAAAACAATGGAGCGGGCGGAGGGAGCGATGTATATCTCATTCAATTACTTGAAGCACTGCTGCTGCATTTATCCGGAGCGATGTTCAGACGGTCACATCAGAGGTGTCCGGTTGTTCTGTGCATTAAATCCAATTAATGGACATCCTCTGGCCCATCTTAATCGAGTTGTCCCCCAGGCAATGGTTCAATTAGCTGGAGAATGTAAAGTAAACAGTGCTGCGCAGTCCGGTGTTTGCTCATGTAAGTTGATTTTATGTTTGAGCAAATTGATGGAAGAAGGAAAATGAGACTAACAGAAGGAGTGAGAGAGGAGAGACCTTATATAGTCTGTGAGGAGCCGACGCCATGCTGCTGCAGACGTGGGTTTATATCTGAGATTTATGATGTGATCATTGGAAACTTCTGTCTTATGTTGGTTATTATTTATATGCCAACGTGCACAGTGAGTGAAGGAAGGCTAGCTGGGCTCAACGGAGGGTTTGTGAGTACAAATAGAAGTAAAGACAGTGAGTGGTCTACACACGTCTGCACTTGTCAGGTACGCCGATAACCATCCTCCCTCGCTCACTTTCTGTCTCCCTGCTCTTGTATTCCTGTCAGCCTCCTGCTTTGTCACAGACTTCCCCGAGTGCACGTTGTTAAAGGCCCGACAGCGACACACCGACAACAGAGAGGTTTGTCCTGAACACGGATAAACAGCAGAAGAAGAGACAGGTCTAAATCGATTACACGTTGTTGGCACGTCACACGACAATTGACGACGAGTCCACAGGTCCAGCGAGACTTCCTGCTAAAGTCATCTGTGATTCATGCGTCGGTTTCTCTGTTGATATGTGATTAGCATCCTGCTGAGGACTCGGCTGCACAGCTTGTGGAACACTGGAGGAGACAGAAGTCTGTGTCCGCAGGGGCTTTTCTTCTGCCTGTTTTCCTTCCTCATTTCATTATTCTCATTTTGGTTTGTGAATGTCGAGGATGTTTTGGGATGTCAGTGATTAGTGCCGAAGACAACAGCTTGCAGCCCGTGATTATTTCAAACAGCAGCTTGCCGCACATCAAATCATATAAAGTAGCTCTCCAGCCATGTACGTGGGTCTATAATTAAGATTTGTTAATGAACTACAAATAGAAGGTATTTTTCTTTTTTTTTGCATAATTACAATTGCAACAAGAAAGTGTTTTTTTTGGTTTTATTTTAGCATCTGGTTGAAGGTTGGACAAGTTGCTGCAGAAGCCTTGATAATTTCTGGAAGAAACTGCAATAACTTGAAGAATACTCTCATATTATCCATTTACAGAGTTTATTATGCCAACTTTGTTATGCCAAACTGCACATTTGGTGAATATATAACCAATATATACATATTCTTACTCTTTTTGTTTACCAACTCTATGGTACTGACTATAGACAGTATATCAAGAGGGCAGCTTCCCAAAACTGAAGCTACCGCCGCGTTCCATTCTACCTATGTCGTAAACATAGTAATGTAAACATGTCTGTGGACGTGTTACTAGTGTTAGTATGCGCAAAATGTAGCATAATGCGTTATTATGAACTGGTTATGCTAACAATAACTAGCTGGCTAACATAAACATTGTTCCTGTGCAACTGGAAAGCTATGAAGTAATTCCAAAGAAAATAAACGTAGCATAAATCCTCCTGGTAGCCCTCTGGTGGCTGACTGAAGTTTACATGCACATGTTTTTACAATAGAGGGAATTTTAGATATGTCGTCCGTCTTTATAATCAGTCAATGGGTCTTAAAAACTGTGGGTTTTGTGTCAGGTAGCTGATCTGATATGCGGAGGTTTGGGGCATTTCAATGGTGGTGACATTTTGGCTTTCCTCCACTGGGAGACTCCAATATCTGCAATAGGGATTATTGCTTAACCCTATATAAGAAATGAAGGATTCTTAAGTAGTATTTCTTATAATTTTGTGAATGTAAATGTGGGGGGGAAAAAAGCCAATTTGACTTTCTTCTCTCTGAGGTTGAACTTTATAAAGTGGAAGTAGTTTGCACTTTGTCATAAATGAGTGAGAGAAAAGTCTAATGAATATCGTTTTGAGACGGGAAAAACCAAATTGAAAGAACTCACTGTGCTAATACCCACTTTCCCTCCGGTCCGTGCACTTTCATGAAGCCCTGGATAAGCTGGAAGTTGTTAAGCCTCCGTGCATTTGCTCTGCTGATGGGCTTGTGCTGTATATGTGGTCGGCAGTAAATGCTGAGGTGTGGGAAAGGCCGTTTCATATTAACCAAATCAACAGCTGTGGGAGTGTTGCTGGTAAATTGCATTTCCAAGTCACTGGGCATAGAAAGAAAAAAAAACCTCAAATAGCTCTCGAGAGGCTGAACTGCTTTCGAACGTCGTACGCTGAAGAGAGTGGTTTTTCTCTGAGGAGAACTTTGAGACAAAAGCACAATGATAATTAGAGTGTGAGGAGAAGCACTGATGACTGATTGATTATCGGGTGTCACTGATGTGGACGGACACCGGTGTTTATCCTCTTGGCTACTTAAGGGACACGGGTGGTGCACACGGGTATTTACTTTAATGTGCCAAGGTTAATTAGTTAAATCTATCTTTCCCTTGAATTTCTTTGTTTTTCCTCTTCTCTCGCCTTGAGCTCGCCTGCTACAGAATGTACACAGCAGGAAACATGGCTGGATGGATGGAGAAGTTCTTCCTGCAGTCGATGAGCAACCGTTTAATTCCCCCAACTATTCAATCGCCTGATCAATTCGTCTTTGTAGGCGACAATTTCAAACCATCACAGTGTTTCATTAAAACTAGGATCAAGATAAAAGGGCCTGAACCCGAGACTCGAGACCCAAACTCAGATCTGTGTCATTTACTCTGTTTCCCCCCCAACGTCCACGTCCTGCACCTCCACGTGCGACTCTGTCCCCAAGCAAACACGTTCTGCAGAATCCTAATTGCAACCATATTACATTTTCTATTACCATAATGAAGATAGGAGTTAATTTGTGTATGAAATGTTCTCGAGCAACATGTTCATTTTCTGCATCTACATCCAGTCTCTCAGTGCCACGTCCATTTGAAGTGATTACGGTATCATTCAACGGTTTTATGGTTGATTTTATAGACTCTCACCGCACTTTAAAAAATAAGGGAAATATTGTGTGTGTGTGTGTGTGTGTGAGTTAACCTCACACATAACTCAATTTAAATAAATATAAATGAAATAAGGAAAGTCCAGCCTGCTCTTCCGTACTATTTCCAAGGAGAGATTTGATTTTTGATTTGATTTTTTGTTGAATTTCATTTCCATCACACTGCCCTCAAGTATAAACACATGAAGTGAACATGGTTCTGATGGTGAAGGGTTATAATTCAGAGTAGTGTTTTTGTCCCTGGGCCCTGAAATCCCAGAGTCCATCCCCGGGTCCAGATGTCTGAGCCTCCGGAGTGAAAGCTTTGCTCTGTCTGTGTGCAGCTGAAGGAGAAGAATGCATGAAGCGAACAGACTGTCAGTGTGAGTCCATGAATAGTTCTGCAACTGTGTAGAAAGAAAAGAAATCAATTTTCTCTGCCTGGTTACCAGCTGCGACAGCGTTTCTCGTATTGTTTTCATTCTGACTCAGTCTGAGTGTGTGAGTGTGACCTCGTTTCACTGCACTCGTGGGGTCCGACCATCGAAAACCACATGTGGGGACTGACGGCTGAGACCGAACTGCTGGACCCCACAAGTTTATATGTATGTTTTAGTGTGTGTGTGTGTGTGTGCGCGTGTGCAGTAATGACTACTGAGCAATGAGAACGAAATATGTTTGTAATAATAAAATAATAATAACTCAGATTCTGTAAAAATGTTGTACTGATTACAGAGCACTCTGTTATAATATGGTAGCAAACAGCTCCTGTGTACTAATGACTGCTGAGTACTTCAGGAATAAAGTAGTCATGGAAACGTGTAGTAAGAAATGCCATGTACTGTCACAGGTATTTACAATTGAATGACTACTGAGTACTTGTATAATAATGTAGTAATGATCATATATAAAATATGAGGACTGTATAAAATAATGTGGTATGAATACTGAGTACCCTTTAATGTTGTAGTAATGAATATGATTACTCTGGACTAATGTAGTAATAATTACTGAGTGATCATGTAATAACCTAGTAATAATTACAGAGTACCTAGTGTTGAATTTGAGTTTGAATCCTCCAATCAGAGCAGAATATTTGGATTCATTAGTCGGGACCTGAACCTCTGATCCTCAGTCAGTGAAGTCACACACACAGACACACACACTAACATACGCACACACACACTTGTCACACAGGTCATGTGTTACTTCAGATGTTTATCTTGTCTCTGAAGAACGTGGCAAATGAATTTGATGAGGCTATTAACTCACCATCTACAGCGGAGATGACATCAATCAGCCAATCAGTGTTGGGCTGATTTTCAGGACACACAGTAACGTCTCAGACTTCTAATGACACCGACCCACTCTCACAAATACCCGACAGGACCAGAGATACTGGGATTTCACAGAAATGAATTAAAACTTCACGGTTGACACTGAGAGAACGTTTCCTGGTGACGATTCCCTTGTCAACACGGATTAATATCATTTCTGGAATTTAGAGCTTTGGATATCTGATCAGACGATGATGAGAAACGTCGCGGTGACGATTATTATCCCTGAACCTCGTTTTTCTTTTTCTGCAGGTCAACAAGACAGAAGACAAGTCCCTGGAGGAGCGAGGACGCATCATGATTTCTCTCAAGTACAACACGGTGAAGTCCTGCCTGGTGGTGGGCATCATACGCTGCGCTCACCTCGCCGCCATGGACGCCAACGGCTTCTCCGACCCCTACGTCAAAACGTCAGTATTACAAACACAAACTTTAAGCTAACAACAATGGAAAGTATTATATGGACGATGCTAATACTTTTTAAAAACCTAATTTATACGACACAGTGAAAAATGATTGGTTTATCTAAGCTGTCTATGCCTTTTACACAGTTTATATATCTTCTTCATCATAGTAGTGCCATCTTGTGGTGGCCGTTATGTTTTATATTTGGACGTGTTCTTTGTATTTACTGCTTCTTGCTAAAACACATGTTGTGCTGCATTTAATACGATCAGGAAATATAAAGACTCTGAGTGTCCCTGATACCAGGGAACATTTTTAAACCTGAAACTTCTCGGCCTTCGCTCATTTTCTGTCAGGAATATGTAAAAGGTAAAAAGAAATGACACACACAACACAGACACATTCACGTCCTTCACACGTTGTTCGTTTGAAGCTCGACTCGGAGCGTGCATCGGGAGCCAGTCAGCCGAACGAAGGCTTTCTTTTCACCCTGTGGAATTTATTTCTACATTATCCTCATGTTCAGAAACCTCCTCCTCTTCCTCTTCACCGGGTGTCACACTCTCCTTCACCGTGAGGCCCCTCGCAGCCTCTTGCTCATATCTCTGCTGCAGGATCGTAGCTGAAGTGACCCACACGTCACCTGTTATCACCTGTATCTGCTTTAGAGTTTTAATAATAATAAGATGAAGATAAAAGTCCATTTAAAATGACACTTAAGAATAATAAACATCCATGAAAACATTGTTTCATTTCATATTTTATTGGATAAACATGATTCAAGCCAACAAACCCTTTTAATCATAGCAGAATTTATTCAATATTCATAGCTGTGCACGTGTGCATTTGTTGCAAAGCGGATGGAGAAGAAACTGGTAACCTCGGAAACCAAACAACCAAGTGGACTGAAGAGTTCTTCTTATTTTACACTTAAAACAAATTGCATGATCGTCGGGCTGTTCCTGCTGCTCTCTCTCCCCTTGTCTCTCCGCCACGAGACGCAATGCATGATGGTCTATCTCGGTTTTTGAACATCGGTTGAGCACTACTTCTCACGATGCATTGTGGGAAACAATGGCGAACTCACTATATCGTGATTAGTGAGTGCTTTCGGACACAAGCCTTGACACTTGTGGATTTACAACATCCATGTGTTGACTCCACCTGAAGGAACCTGTCCATCGGCCCCTGTTCTTCCTCCTAACGCCGGATGCTCATCATATAAAGGTTATTTTTAGTGGATGTACGACTCACATCCAGCAGTGGAGGTGCCGAGATGGATTAGCAGGCAGCACTGACGTTCTAGCACTAAGCAGAACCGTCTGCCTGTGATTATCAGCTGCTAGACACACAGCACAAGAGGCCGACCAATTTGAAGCAGAGTCCTATTTATCACACCTGAACATTTCCCCAGTCTTTCATCTTGGCTGAGCAATGAAAGTGCAATTAATTTCCGACTCCGCTGTGCACACCTCGAGAACAAAAGCGCCACTCGTTTTTTTCGGAGAGAGAGAGGAGAGCGGAGCCGGGCTAACAATTTTCTTTTCCCCGACGGTTCGAGGTTGAGAAAATCTCCCTGAAGCCTGAAGGACACGCCGGCAGATAAGGGTTTTACCGCCTGGCTTCGTGTGAGAGGGAATAAAGGGGGAACGTATATGTAAGATTGACTTGATTGGCTATCTGATGCATCGGGTCGCAGCTGTCACCTGAACAGAGAGAAGTGTTTCCTGCTCTGTTGTGTTGTCTGTAAACTGAAGGTGGGAGGCAGGTGTGCATTAGCGGAGCAGGAAGTGGAGTTGACCGCCAGCAGTGTCAGAGTAAATGCCCTCGTTAATGGCTCCTGTCGTCAATTACAGGCGATTTTCATCACACGTAGACGTCAGGATATTTTTAAAGAAAAGAAATAATAATAGCAGGGGCTGAAAGGCTGCAGCAGCCCGACAGAGGGATAACATTTTCAAGAACCATTATATTGAACAGGAGCATTGTTTGCATCACGACTTTCACTCTCGGCTTTGTGTTTTGCGCCCGAGGGTCACTTGTCCCATTACACAACAACAATTAGGTTCCCTGCAATATCCTCATCAACAACGATGCCAGCCCCCTCTGCCCCCTGGGTAGGTTTGTGAGCAATAACCCACTTAGCCAGCTCCCTGAACGCCTGCACGTTACCCTGGGAAATTGAAGCCTGTGTGGGTCCGGTGAGCACGAAAACAGGAAAAAGACGGATGCGAGGAGCTGCCGCGAGTGAAATGTACGACGCCAGAACGAGCATTATCGGTTCAAATTGTTTGAGACGCCAAACAAGATCCAGCCCTCGGGGGGTTGAGGCGTAAGTGCAAACCACCTCCTGCGTCGATAATGAAGGTTGAAGCTGAAACAAAGGTCCACGCGAGCACAGTCTCATTAACACGTATATGTACAGAGTGTGGGCTCCCAGAGCAGCAGCAGCACTGACTCACTCCCGAATGCAGTCGATCATAACCAGCAACAATAAACCCTCCGGATGGATTCACCTCTGTTGCATATTTAACAACGTGCACTCAGGTGTCAGTTTATTAGGTACACACAGCCAAAGATAATGCAGTGTAATGCAACAACCCATGATGCTCAAGTTTGGTTATACCTCCACCGTAGAGATCTTTTTTTTGCCTTGTTTGTTTATTATCAGAAGAAGTAAGCAAAAACTACTGACTTTGTTTCCACAAAACTTTGAGGAAGGATGAGACACAGGCCGAGAAAGAACTCATTCAATTTTGGATCTGGACAAAAAAGCAGATCCAGGAATATTTATTACTTTACTATTGTGAGAAAGTAATTAACTTTTTTAGTGATTTCTCAGAGAATCATTCATGGATTGTGATGAACACATTTTAGGCACTAATATTATAAGTACAGTACTATAAGATTTTATTAATACAGCTGTTTTGAGAGGTTTTAGATTCATTTAGCATCATTTTGGAGGCTGAACGGTGAATTATATTGTGGTATGTTAATTAATCATCCAAAATCTCGCAGTTTTAACGTGAGACCATTAATTACAGGACTGTTGTATTCGAGTGCATTATCTTTGACGTACCTTATAAACTGGCAACAGAGTGGAAATGGAGAAATGTTCATTTGGAACTGTTGGATTGCATCTCACATCCTGCGAGACGATTATAAACAACTTTTACTATAACACAATAACGGCCTCAAAATGACAATAAATGAGTCTAAACTCTCTCAAACAGTTTAAATACCAACTGAACATTATTAGATTTGGGTTTATTGCAGGACTGTTGTATAAACTGCTTTAGTTTTGACATGTGGGTGCAGTTTGATTTAAAATCCCTCACAAATATCTGGGATGAAAGCAGGAGCACAAGAGCAGAAACCCACGAAGTAACTCTGTAAAGATAATAAAATTCAATCAGACCAAACCCATAAAGCCTCATAATAACCAGATTTATCATGAAGCTTTTATTTGAACTTCTTGCTGGAGATCTGCTGCTGTGATGCATCACAAAAACATTTATTTAACTCTAATCTTATTGAAAATAGGACAACAAATCAGATTATCCAGTTAAACTAAATAAGCATCATTAATCCTGCAGGAGGGAAAGTGAGCTCAGAGGTGGAGACACGGCTGCATCGGGGTTTTAGCTGCAGGAACAGAAAGCACAGGTGGATCTATGAACATGTGAACACGCGTGTGCAATGACATGCAGCAGTGTGGTCGAATGCAGGCCAGCACCACAGCACCCTCTGGAGGACAGAACTAAATAACAGCTGCTTCCACATGAAGGTTTCAGATCATTTCCACACATCACGTCAGCGTCTCCACAGAGATGAGACGTGATAACAGTGTTCAGCTCAGGAATGAGTCTGTGACGAGTTCTCCTCCCTCTCTGCTCCTCCAGGTACCTGAAGCCCGACGAGAACAAAAAGTCAAAGCACAAGACGCTTGTGAAGAAGAAGACGCTCAACCCCGAGTTCAACGAGGTACACACCTTTTTATTCATGTGTTTATTTCTGCTTCGTGTCGAGTGTCGATCTGACGTGTGTATGTGACGCTTGACCTCCGTGACCCTGAACCTTCAGGAGCAGGTCTGGTTTCCTAATCCATCATTAGAAAACGTGTGAAGCTGCTCCTCTTCCTCCTCTTCCTCCTCCTCTTCCTCCTCCTCCTCCTGTCGCCTGTGAATCTTTGATGCGTCTCACTAAAGATTCATTCTGAAACATTTTGATGCAACATCCTTGAAAACAAGTGAGAAGCTGACAGAATGAAGATAGAGATGAGATTAAGAGCGACTTATCAATGACACACACCCACTCTGTTTTTGGTCATAAATGGATGGATAAATATTAAGATAGATGGATGGATGGATGGAGAGATAGATAGATTGATAGATAGATGGATGAATATGAAGATAGATAGATAGATACATGGGTGGATTTATAGATGGATAGATAGTTAGTTAGATAGATGGGTTTATAGATGGATGGATGTTAGGAATGTGTAATATATGAGAGTAAAACTTTACTTCTAAGGATCTTTAAAGCTGCACTAATCAATATTTTTACATCGTTGAGGGGTAAAATTACAGCGTGTGATTCCTGCTCATGGAGACAAACCCACATAATTGCTAGATGCTAAAACGCTGGAATTACCAGCCACTCCATCGCTTCCCCTCAACTCTTCAGAGTCTTCCAGCTGAACGCCTCCTCCCTCACAGAAAACCATTGATTGTAAACACTGTTGAAATCAGAAACGCGTTTGTTTCCTCTGAGCACCGAGCCACCCCAGTTTTTTGCAGAGCGATGCCAAATGGGTTCTTGGAGGCTGGGCCGGCCTCTCGGTTCAGCTGGGCCCGGGCACCTGTATATGAACGGACGGCTGCGACCAAACACGCACGCAGGCCGGCGGCTTGACATTTCCCGTGACATTTTTTGCGCCCGTATTCCTCCGTCACCTCCTGGCCTTTCGGTCGGAGCCGAGCGCGTCATCCATTGATTTCACTGAGGTGGAGCAGAGAACCTCAATTGAACCGAACGTCCTGACGCAGAATAGAAAACCCCTCGTTTATTAGGACAGTGGACTTCTTTGATTGCACCGTCATTCTGCTCACATGTTATTACCTCGGTGTGCGGTTCACTGAACGAGTTGATGTGGATGTGTTCTAATAGGACGAGCTAAATGTTTGACGATGAGGGACATGACTCCCTGAGAGTGAGAGCAGGCAGCGACTGGCACCAGCATCAGCCGGTGCCTTCTTCTAGGCAGCGACAAAAACATTAAAACTCAACGAGGCGCTCAGAGTAATGTGAATTCATTGCAGAAGGAAATAAAACATGGTTATTGCGTTTGGCGTTCATAACTGTAATTATGCAAATCCGGCAGCTTGCAGAAGAAGTGTTTTCGTTGTGAAGGAGGTGAAGCAGAATCAACTCTTACGTTCAACATGTTCAACAACATGTTGAACCTGAGAAGAGTTTGTTGTCCGCTGTGATGTGAAGAGATGAGATGTGTGTTTGTTATTGGACGTGGGAGGAGGAAGAACTGCAGCTCTCGTTCTCTTCTCCTCAGGAATTCTCTTATGACATCAAATATGCAGACCTCACCAAAAAGACCCTGGAGGTGACGGTGTGGGACTACGACATCGGGAAGTCCAACGATTTCATAGGTGAGAAAGTATATCTAAAAGTGTGTGACGTGTATATTGTTTTCATGGGATTAGGATTTTTTCAGGAAGATGTTGCACTGACAAAGTATTTAACAGTTTGTTAGTGATAAATAAACTTGTTATTAATGTTATTAGTAACTAGGTAATACAGTTGTGGCTCCTCCTCGAACATGGCTTCATCTGTAGGTTTAAGTTACTTTTCCTTCATACGTTTTTCACTAACATGCATTTCTTCCTTCTTGATGACACATAACTTGTTTTGTTAAAATCCATTGTTGAGGTTTATTCCTGATGATGGAAACAGTGACCATGTTGATTTTTCTTGAAAACGTTAAATCACTGAACTTTTCTTTCTTTTCACTTTTCAAACTTATTGACCTTGAACTTTATTTAAATTTGCAAACAGCAGAAAATAAATGTTTGGATAAAATCAATGATCTTCAATTTCCTCCCTATATTCAGCTGTTTTGTGCCGTTATGAAGACACCATCATATTTCTATGATTCATATGTCATGCCCTGGACCTGTCCTCTGTCTCTCAGGTGGTGTGTCTCTGGGTATCAATGCAAACGGAGAGAGGCTCAAACACTGGTTCGACTGCCTCAAAAACAAGGACAAGAAAATTGAGCGCTGGCACACGCTGACCAATGAGCTACCTGGTTCTTTAAATGACTGAAGACTCATCATCATCCTGTTGTTCCTCCTCCGCTCCACCCGGCTGCACCAGATCGGACTCCGGCCTTCATCTTCCTCACTCTTCTTCTCTGGATTCAGAGTCGGCCACAGCGACTCCTCTGTGGGAATATGAATACTTCCTCTCAACAGGGCTCAAATTAAACATATCCAAAATGCTCTTACATGTTCATTAGGATTTAGCCGGCTGATCTTTCATTTGATTTCAGATTCTAAGCCTCATAATCCTGATTTATCGTATGATCAGTGATATCAAAATGAGCAGATTCCTTTTATTCAATTAGATCTTCGTGAATCCCTGGAACAGCACAAGAAACGCCTTCACACTGTCACGTGGGTTAAAGCAGAGCTGCAGGAGACAGGAAGTAAACGAGTTGAGAGTCTTAACAAAGCATGTAGCAAAGTTTCATCCTGTGGAAATTATGCAGAAAAGTTTAGAGGAGCAGATTTTATCTTCTCAAATCGACCTCCCACATTCAGTCTGCTTGACACTAATATTTAGTGTTGTGTAGGAGCAGATGAATTATACATTAATAACCCACATATTTGAAGATGTTGCACTTTAATGATACGATTGTAAAAGTGTCGGGGGGTGCGTGTCCGGCCGTCCCTCACCCGTCACGCAGGCGTCTCCCCTAATGAGAAGTTTGGATTTATGCATCCGGAGCGTTTCAGTCTCAGATTCTCCTCGAAACACACGATGCAGATCACAGCCTCACAACGCTTCAGACACACGAGACGACAGTAACACAACTTCATCTGTCATTTCTGCAGATATGAATGTTATCTTCAAGTGAAAAAGAGGCCGAGCAGCTGCGAGATTATGATTTATTGTCAAGTGAGAACAAAGCAATCACGAACAGCACATTAATATGAAAGTGGAAAAGAAACTAAATTGATATGAAATTAACAAAACTCACTATCACAAATTGTTGGGGAATAAAAAAACTGTCCTGTATCTACTCCATCATTTGAAGGATTCTATCTATTCCACCAAAATACGTGTTATATCCGTTATATAGTTTTTGCGTAATCCTGCTAACTAACTAACAGACAAATGGAAACTCGAAGGAGATGGATGGGTATCAGACACAAATCAACTAAAACATAAAATCAGGATGTTTTAACATTCCAGTTTGGGACAAGCTGCCATAACACAACAACAACAACAACAACAACAACAACAACACAACACAACCTCAACATGCAAACCTTTATGGGTAAGAGGAGATGAAGGTTGGTTGCTTAAATAAGCCAATGCAAAAAAACTATTTACCTGAACTCCTGCCCGAGGCTTCTTGTCATGACATCACAAACAGCCCGATCTATGAGCCCATTGGCTAACGTCCGATTGGTGCATTGTTTACAGTCCAACTAGCAAAGTGAAACACAAGAATGGAGTTTTAGTTCCGGACGACATTGGCTCCTCTCTATTTACAACCAAACCCTGCTCAAACCTAAGATTCAGGCCCCAACAAATATTGTCCCTCACCTACGAATCCTGCATCTTCACATCCACAATCTATTATAGAGATCTTCTCTGTAGACGAGTCAGTATATCACCCCCCACCACCCCCACTGCCTCCTGTGTGTGTGTGTCTGTGGTCAGGAGTGATTCCTACAGACGTCTTCAGAGTGAACGCTTGAAAGAACAGCTGAAAGCTCAAGGGCGAGTGGAGGGCCGGCTCGCAGGGTGTTAGCAGAGTGCCACTCAGTCCGATTGGAACCGACCGACAAGTGAAGGAGTGCGATGAGAGCTTAATGGTGTACGAGTGGCCGTTTATTCAGGAAGAGAGGAAGGATATGGGTTTGAAAAGTGGATTTCATATGCAGCTGATAATTGTGAACGGGGGGGGGGTGCGCAGTGAAGGCGGCTCCCACGATGTACGTGCATCTTATTGTTTACACTACAAGGACTCGAGTTTCCAACGAGGACTCGCAGGCAGGATTTTAAAGCTGGATGAAAAAAAAACGATCCTGCCCGAATGTCAAAAAAAAGGGCAAAAAATTCAAACGCGGAAAAAAAGTTTACGTCAAATATGCGGAAAAAAAAGAAACGAAAATTACTATCAATAAAAGCATGTATTGTTTACAACAGCCTACTCTCGCTGAAGTTAAAGTCTGCTGCTGAACGGGCGAACACGCTAACGTCGCGCGATGCAAAGCTTTGCCACAACGGGCGAGAGGGGAGGAGTTTTTAATATACTAGCCGTGTACGTATATTGTTACGATGTTGCTGCACATATTTGATTTTTGATTGTTTTTTTTATCGTAAAAGCAGCTCCACGGTAAATGTATAAAAACAGAATGTACATGTTTAACCCTTTCTATTCCACAGTGATGTTCCTCATCAGTCAAATCACAACTCCTGTAACCGGACACAGACGGTTGAACTCCGAGTCCCCGAAAGCAAACTACAGGCTCTGTCACTCAAAAACCCCTGATAACTAAAGTTTTACTTTGATTGCTCCAAGCCTGTTTTAATTATGTATGTTTTTTTTTAACTTCATTTAATATTTTATGTTAAAGTTGAAACGCCCTGAGTCCCTGTGCAGTCCTGAAACAGAACTGAAAACTCTTCTCCTAAGTTGCCCTCGAGGACCAGTAGGCTGGGATGCATGCCATGTATCTGTGATTTTATGAGTTCGATTCTGCAGTATAACCTTTTCTGCATGTCCCCTGCACCGCCCACGTTTCTTGTAAATTCCCCACAGTGGCGTGCACTGACTGGTAACACAGAAACACACACACACACACACACACACACACAAATCATGTAGGTTTTCTGCTATTCAGCTAACTATTTTTGGCTTTTCATCATGTCACAGTAAATCTGCTCTCAGACATGAACCTTTTCCTGTAACCTTCTGGAGGGGCTGAATGTGAGAAATATCCAGAAGATGTCTGACAGTGAGCGAATGGGCCTGTTGATGATGTTTCCACAAGCAAATTCATAGTATCCGTGTCCACCATCCACTCATGTCTGCTAGGTTAAGCCACCAGCCCCAAAAGTTGATGTTTGCATGTTGCCCAAAATCTGTGACCATGCCAACTGTACACGTCGACTGCACAAGATACAAACATTCCACCTACTGGAATGGAATGAATGCCAGACAAATGCAGATCCTCTTTTTAATGCGAAATGCTCCGTGGCCATGTGTGTGTGACGGGAAGCAAGTAAAGCAACTTATAGCAGACAATATGGTCGACCTTTTACAGGCAGACAAAGATGTCCAGATCTTTTGGTGATAATGGTCGACAACGGTGCTGTAAACAAACAAAAAACACAACTTCTGCAGAGTAATTCATATTTAACCTCCCACTCCTCACTCCATGTTCCATGTTCATGTCTGAAAACAGCCTCAGTGACTTTATGAGGTCTAATCACAGCTGAGCGGATTCTTACAATCAGCCCATTTGAACTATTACACTCATATCAAAGAAAATGTGATTTTGACATGTGACACCACAACTTCAACAGCAGAATGTTTCCCAGGCCTCATATCTCCGTTTCCTCAAAGTGTTAAACAGCCTCTTCAGCCACATCCACTTTCTCTGTGGAATATGTAATGATTACAACCGACATGTGGTTTTGATTTTGTAATATGTCTGCCTTTGTATGCAAGCTCAACATTATGAAAACAAAAGGAGAAAAAAAAACATATCTGCATGCATATGTTCTTGGTTTTGTCACGAGATGACTTTGCCTAATGTTTGATACTGTTTTCTGTATAAAAAAAAACAACAACACACACACACACACGACTGTGGATGCTCTAAGATTATGCTATAAGTCAGTCTTTTCTTCTGGACAACATTTTTGTACCTTTGGACACTATCGCGTTGCCTGTTTGGCTGCTGTATTGATTATCTGGAAGCGTGACTTGATGTAAACGAAAAAAAATCTCTCCTCTGTTGTTTTGTTTCCTTTCTAACACTCAGGCACTTGTTTGCATTATTCCGGTTCGTTGAATGTATGACTATAAATTATTGTCCCAAATTATATTTTAGTCCTATGCCAAATGGACAAGTTATCGAGCCGCTCCTTGTTTCTGTTTTCCTGCATTTTTGCACCACACGCTTTTCAAACAATAACTACAGATGTCATTTCAATGATTTTAAACTTCAGAAAACATGCAACTGGACAAAACATAATCAAAGCAGATGGATCTACACAAATTTGACATGTGCAGGGTCATTGCCAGGAACCCACTTTGATTGGAGGCCTCGTCAGAAATGACCTGATGAGGCTCCGTGTCACCAGGTTTCTCTAAAAATCGTTGTTATTCTATAAGTTTGGTTAATAACTAGAACATCTGTCATATCATGTGTTTCTTGAGGAGGGTTGTTTTTGGTCCCTTTCACCTAGGCCCCCCAAAGTCCTGCACACTATAGGAGAAAGAAATAAACAAGCATATACACAAATTTGACAGCACACATGCAATATGTGCTGTCACATCAAACCACATTTAAATTCACCTGATGCAGATTTCTAATGTGCGGCCATATAGCAGAAACTCATAATTATCACGTAATTAAAAATACCTTTCTTTTCATCAAGAGCCATGAAACATTTCTTAGGAAACGGGTGAAATCTCATAATTGTAAAGAAAGTAAAAAAGAGAAATTCCAGATCTGCCCTTAAACGTAATGGTTAGCCACTTCTTTGATATTTTTCATATTTCCCGTGGCAGGGTCAGTTATCTCTGCACACTGAGGTAATAATAATAGAGACACGGTTTAAAGTTTAAAAGTTTAAAGGTTTATTAGTCTCGTTAAAGTTGTAGTTGTGTAGGTCAGACCTGGGTTCGTGCTAATTGTGGCTGCTAACAGCGGGGGGTATCTGGCTGCTCAGTGACACCAGTGCTCTATATTTTGACTGGGAAGCCACAGGAAGCTTCATTACTGCTGGGTTTCCTCCCACTGTTGGGCCAGTGTGGTCACGCATGTTCAAGCCTCTGTGTTACAAGAGAGGATTCATCTTTTGTGTGTTTTTTAAAATCCTTATAATCTTTTCAGATGACTCACCGTACAGTATCAAACAAATTCATTTAGATAATTAATTTATCACTACGCAGAGCGGCACTCTGATGGAGGACGTCTCTGAAGTGAGTTTTAACATTTCACAATGTTAAACATCTGAATTTCACAACAGAGACTTTTAAAGATTAACATTTGACCTGAAGGTGAATCTCAAGAATCACTTAAATTATTAAAATTCATCCTGAGGGAACATGTTTGTACTTTCATGACAATCCAGCCGACAGCTGCTGAGAAACTTCATATCCTAAATGTCAATGTGATGATGGCAGAGTTTTAGGATTTATTGTTTAACCATTAATATCTGACACAAAATGTTGTGTTAGATTTGATAAGATAATATTTCATTAGACACAACGGGGAGATTTATAATGGTACAGCCGCAAGTGTAGTATGCCAAAGAATGTTTTTATTTATTGTATATATTGTATATTCTATTTGATGTACTATAAAGTAATATTTAGTTTTATTCAGGGATCACAAGAAGCACATTATCCCTCCAGTATGATGAATACCCGTGACATTACGATATATATAATACAATTATAGAGACATTATACAGATTAGTATCAGAGTACAAGCAAAGTGACTTTCAGGGTTTCCCTTCAAATATCTTGACTAAAGCTAAGTATTTCCAAAGTACTGCTTCAATACTGACTGTGTTAAATTGTGTATATAGTCTACATAGTTATCGAGTTCCACCAGAAAGTATTTTCACGTCTGGTCTGATAGCAGTAATCTGTAGAAACTGGTTTTCAAGTTCCTCACTTGCAAGGTGGAACCAGGCTTTATAATAACCAGTTGAACTTTAACTACAGTTGGTCAACATGCAATCAATCTGTATTTGTCCGTATGAAACATGAGAAATGACGATGTGGTAGGTAACTTGGTGATGGAGAACCAAAGCTCAGAAGAACATGACACTCTCCTAAATCAATCATCATGAGACCACTGGCTGCCGACCTGCTAATAAACCAAGAAGAAGAAGAAGAAGAAGACACAGTAGATGGGGGTTATGCATCTTGATGTTGGTTAAATCGACATCAAATAAAACAATGAAGAAGAAGCCCTATATTTTAAAAGTACAAACCTGGGTAGCCTACAAAAAGAACAAAATGTTTTGAGCCATTCACCATAAACAAACTGGACAATAAATCAAAGTAACTACACAAAATATTTGCTTTTAATATGATGAGTATAACGTTTAGAAAAACATAAAAGATAATAGGAGTTTCTCCCATTCAGAAAAACTTGTAGAAAGCTTCAACTCTCTTTTTTAGCATGATTTAGTGTATTGAATGGTTTTATATCCTTTAAGTTTCAAAGTCACAATCATCCACGCTTACTCTACTACTCAAATTGGCAAATTTAGCAGCTAAAGTATTTTTCGTCAGAAGATGGTGGAGATGAAAGAGGAAGGAATTCAGGACTTGGACCAGACTTAACCTTCATGCTGACAAAGAGGCTTCGGAATTTACTTTACTTTATTAACTTTATCTCATGTTTTTAGTTGATGGACTTTGGGAAGAGATAAACAGAAATACTGAGCAGAAAAGTTTTACTCAAACACTTTTGTTCTTCCTCCCACTTTTCAATTTCAGATCATTGCTCATCCCTTCTTCCTTTTAATGACTTGGCAGAAAATCAAGGCCCAGCTCATCACAAACCTGCAAACATCATCTCTGCAAGTATTTCCAGACTTCTGCTCCATAAACACTGCAGCCCAACTTTACCAGTGAAAAGCAGAAATGCACAGTTATTCTTGTGCTCTCAGTGGAGACGGCGGTAAATTGTCTGACAGCTTATTGAAAGGACATTTCCATGGATCTATACAGAGAAAAAAAAAGCCCATTTACTTCCCTGTCAGAAGTATATTTTAGCACATTTTGAACTTGTGATGTATTTCACTGAGGAAAATGAGGAAATTCGAGCTTTCAGCCGCCGTCTGTCTGACAAATGGAAAATGCATGAAATGACGAACGAGCGGCCTTTTGGACTCGATGGATCTGAACTGTAGCTACAGGAAAAAAACCATTACAGTGCGCGACAAGACAGATGCAGCAATTAAGACGACACACGGGCCAAGTGTGACCATGGCAACGCCACTAACCACACACACCACGGACTGAAGCCATAAGGCCGCACTGCGTTTTTTTAATCTGCTGGACGGGACGTTCCTAGCAGATATAGAAGCAGGCCACCAATTTATAACTGCTATTAACATTTAAATTGGAAATCCAAATCTTTTTTTTTAATTGACATAAAGAAAGAGAGTCACAGCTTCAAGGAAAAAACTGAAAAAACTTAAATTGGGTCATTTCAAATTTTGGAGTCAGGCTGAAATGTGCCTTTATGGGGCCATGTTCTATAACGACGAAGACTGAATGATTCATCATCATCTAACTGGTTTCATCTCTACAGCAACAGCAGCTGAGGTTGATGGGTAATGTAGTTTAAATGTCTCCTAAGCCAAAAGAAACTGGATCAAATGGACAAAACATTCATTAAAATGGGGACACAGAAAAAACACATTGGTCCATATCACCTCAGAAGTCCAATCTGAATTTACAACATTGATTTTATGATATATTATACTGTGGGTTGAGGGGACAGGCTTTGGTATTTTCTGTTCTTTGAGAGTGTACAAAGTCCAGTGGACCATGAAGAACGGTGTTTGCACAGATCCCAGTTGTGTGCACTGGTGGAGGGAGGTACTTCCAAGACTCGCTCCGCGTCCTGCCAACACCCGGGTCGTTCTCAGGATTTCATCTGGGTCACGAGGAGGAGATTACAGCTTACCCCTGTCCTCCATGTTTCATGCCTCTGTCTGGCTCTGCTGCCTCTTAAATGACACCGAGCAGCAGCACAGAAACTGAACGTGTGCGGAATGCATTCATAATTCACTCAGTGCTTTCACTGTGCTCGGGCTCATTTCTTCTTGATTCAGAAATGAAAATATCTCACCCCTCCAATATCTCATTAAGTCCCCGATTGGAGCATATGGAGGTTTATAATCCTTGAACAAAGGGCAAACCTCTGACTCTCAGCCCCTGATTATATCATTTCTGGAAAATGTCGGATGACTCAGACACACACACAGGATAGACGGAGCAAACACAGAACTAATGCTCGGCTCATAAGCAGGTGGCCGATATCAGTATTTACTCAGTGCAAGAAAAGCTCCCAGGTGAACCTCTGGAAAAGCAAATCTCCAGAAGTGAGATGAGTAGTTTTGAGACCTGGTGACATTTCTCAGCATTGTTTCATTTTGTGGAAATCTATTTTTATTAAGAGTTTTCTTATAGTAGCTTATGGGTTGGGGAGGAGTCAACACAGCTGACATTGGGCGAGAGGTTTGGATCCATCCTGGTCAAGTTGGAGAGTTACTCAGGGAAACACACAACCATCCACACGCCCACGGTCAATTTAAAGTCTCCAATTAACAGAATTAACTCCCGATCCACATGTCTTAAGCCGCAGGAACCCAGAAAACCCACTCACACACACAGGGAGACAAAGAAAGACGCCAAGCTGGGATTCGAACCAGGAATCTTGAGATGACCCCTGGAGCACCGCGCCGATAAATGTAGAATATTGTAGATCATGTTTATACCAATTTGAGAACATTTTACTCTACAACAGGCAGCAAACTAAGGGTTCCAGGGCTATTAAATAAAATCTTCATCAGTTTCCTCACTTTGTTGCATCCCTCGGTCCAAAGCATCACAAAGCAGCCAAGTTTGTAAACCCTGTGTGTGTGTTTGTGTGTCTATGTGCAGTTCCTTTATGCTATTAGAAGAGTTTTTTTGTACCAGAGTCATGGCAAATCCTCTTATCTCCTGCTGCTCGTGGTCGCTGATGTGTGAAGCTCTTTTGTGCACCTCAGGACAACTGTATTTTGAAAAGTGCTGAGTGGGCCAGGAGACTACAGTGGCTCAGGGTCTGGAAGCTGCAGGAAATCAGTCTGCTGGAAGTCGGGAGTATTTGTGAGAAACGGAAAACATCCGACTCATCAGTTTCTGACCAATAAATGGAATTTGAACAAAGATCCCAGAAGAAGGTATTTCAAGGTGTTTGGCTTTATACGTTTGACTGGGCTGCTCCGACCTGCAAGACAAACAATGCACTGAATGCTTCTTCTCCTACAGCCTGCAACTGCCAGCTTTGTTCCTCCATCTATATCTACGATGTGCAAATGGAGCGTGAACGTAGCTTTAGTATCTTGGTGCAGCTTTCAAATGAATCTCACCTGAGCCCCGTATAGATTATTCTGCACGTATAGATTCTCCCCAATCTGTCAACTTCTCACACAGTCCGCTATCAGCTGCAGCGTCTGTGTAATTTTTCTTTTAAGATCCATGGCTCCATCTTTTCAGTAAAAGCAATCATCGTGCTGCTGCCAGAATTTTAAAATGCTCTGCTGCTCTCCTGCCTTTGGCTGTCATCTCAGCACGGTCTCATTCACTCCACCTCCTCTCCACCTCCTCCTGCGATAATTCTCCTCCTCACAGGGAGATCCAAACTCCACCCGCAGGATTTCCAGTTTGATGGTTGACTCTCTAATTTTTTATATTTTACGATTAATGACTGGAAATATGTCACGTCCCACCGAGATATTTCCCATGCAAATAAAACGAGAACCATTTGAAAATACTGTCAGACTTTTCCTTCGGCTTCTTGAATCAAAGAACAGAGATTTTCTCCCCATTGGGCTCTTATCTTGTTCTATTTATCCACTCATACAATTCAGAGGAAAAACATCTTTGCACAAGTGGCAGCACTCAGAACAGGAACAAGCAAATAAACACAAGTTAGTCAAAAGCAATCTGTGAGAAGCATCTCTCCCACGGTACACAACCAGAGAAGGTTTCTGTGGGCGACTGAAAACACGTCCGTGAGTTCAGACTCGTTGTAAAAGCAAATCTGAAAGGAACCTGCTTTTAAAACGGATCCAAGAAAAAATACAAGCTGGTTTTTCTGTTCTCATTTGATCTGTTTCTGTTAATGTGTGTTTTTTTTTACAGTTTGGTTCTAACACTGTAATTAAAGATGGACAACATCGTTCCTGGCTTCATTTCTTAACAGTGGAGACTAGTCATCCATCTTTATTTACAGTCTATGACTCAAACTGATGAATTCATCCTCTGAAGTTAAATACATATTCTACCCATTATGTGATGAAACATCCATCTAGCATTTAGCACCAGGTAAAGTGAGCAGAGTGGCTTTTATTTAGGTTTGAATATAGTGAAGATTTGAAGCTGCAGAGTTTCAAGCAGCGTTTGAGCCTGAAACTAATCGAAGTGTAATTACAGCTTGAAATCCACTGCACACGTTTCCCATCATGCACCAGGGGTGAGGAACATGAGGGAGCACCAACCTCGGCTGAGGTGTGAAAACCTCTTTTTTTATTATCGGTTTATTTTATTTGTTTTATTTATTACCTTATTTGTTTTCCTTATACTATGAAAATCTATTTATTATTGTTATTATAGTGGAGCCAGCATCAAATTACTGATTTCACACAACCACTTCAGTTGCTTTTGGTTTGTATAACACCCGGATTGTCTGCGAGGAGGAACTTGCAAAAACTGTGGGCTGTTATCTCCAAAATGGCCTCCAATTGTATGATTGGTCACGTTGAGACGAGAGAAACAGGCTCGGGACACGAGTTCCTGGAGAGACATTTGATGTGACCGGGAGGAAGTTAAAACGAAAATGGAACAAGCTTCACAATCAATTTGAAATGGACTTTTAACCAAGAAAGGAAACTGAGGGAAGGGAGAAGAGCTGGAGGGGAAAACACTGAGATCTGGTGAAAACAAACGACCTTTTCTCTCTGTGACGCCAGGCGTTTCACCTTCGCCTTCAAATGTGCGTGTCCAGTGTTTTTTATTCTCCTTTCAGCTGAAGACTAAAGAGGAGAAGTGTATAGGAACCTTCAGGGCTCCTGTGGAGCGGAGAGAAAAGCCATGAGTGACTTGACATATAGAGGAAACTTAATGGACAGCAGTTAATGGCTGAACACTGAGGCACACAGGGGGCCACTACTTAATTGAATGGATAAATGGTTTGAGGTTCAATTCCTTTCACTTACTGGCACAGAGGTTTAAAAGACCCCCTCTAAGTATGGAGATGGAAATGCATTAAACAGGTTCCATATATTGTCATATATCTCTTCTACTCCATGTTAGCAAATTAAAAGTAATCACAGAACATCTGAATAACTTTTCTTGGTGAAGTTGTTTTAACTGTTTTTAATTCAACATTTCCTGTTTTCTTTGTACCTGCAGAAATAACAATATAACAGAAATATGACCATAACAGTCCTGAAGTGTCAACACATACGTTTTACAGTTTATTATCCTGATGGAATATCTCGATAAAAGGAAATCACAGAAAAACATTTTTTAATCTACAACTATTAGATCATCTGTCATCATATATAAACATAAAACATAATGAAAAATTCTCTCTTGGAATGCCTCAGTGGTATTAAACTGTGAACAGTTAATGTCCTTATTACGTTGTTTGTGTATTTATTTGTCTGGGGACGTATTTGCTTTTGGATTTCCATGTAAAGATTAACAGTTCAATAGTTACCCCATCACCAGGGAAACAATTTGAATACAATTATCTCTGTGTTGTGGCAGCGGAGCCCCCGTCTCTGTTTGTCTAATTAATACTTTGTTTTGTGGTCTGTTAACAGCTAAATGTTCCTGCACTTACATGTAGAGTGTTGGCTGGAAATACTGCAGCACCAGAGGCCCTCAGCTACAGACAATTAACACCACAGTGCCTCTATGAGGCTTTTTTTATTTATTTAGACGGGAATATTATTGTGGTTTAAGACTCTCAGGTGAAATGCAGACAAGTCGCCTCTGGTTGGCAGAAGGAAAGAGGAGCAGTGGTACCACTTTATCTAAAACAAACACATTTGAAGTGTCTGTCGGAGGGGGAGAGATGCCGAGGAGCAGAAGTCTGGTGATATTCAGGATGTGGCGTGTCAAGTTTCAAACCAGGATTAGAAAGCACTTCAAGATGGCTCGCTGTCGGCTAGAGATTTTGAAGAAGGGATTAAAGGTTTGGTGCACGACTTCTTCCTCCTCAGGCCCAAAAAAAGCTTGACACACGATGGGCAGGAAGACACTTATTCAAACCTTGACGTCTTTAACCCGAATAACTGCTGCTAGTACAGCAAAACCTCATTTCACATTTGTGTGTCATACGTTGTTACCACATGCACAGCAGAGCCCAGGAGACGAAGCTGGATATGAGTCATTCATGGCTGGATGAACCTATTATGGGGCACCAGGGTAAAAATATACCGATAGGGCCCCTCAGCCTCCTGAGATCACTGTATGTACTCTGTCGTCTCACATTTCCATCAAGCACAATGCACACAAATTACTGGAGGGTTTAATTGAACCATAGACAATGTGTCTCCACTTCTTCCCACTGTACTCCCCTACACTGGAGACAGTAGTGATAGAAGGATGGAGCCACGGTATTTAGACCTTCTACTTTGGTCCATGTCCCATCTGCTAACATGGAGGAGGAAGGGTTTATGATCTATGTTGCAGCCAGCCACTAGAGGGCGATCAGGATGCTTTGGCTTCACTTTTGGGAGTGTCCATGTCGTCCATTTTTATTGCTAGTGTATGGATCTTTAATTTAAGAGCATGCACTACTGAAATAAAGATTGTTTTGAAACTTTATTTTGACATGAGGCCCCTCTAGAAGACAATGCAAATTATTCTAGAGAAACGCTTTTTTTAGATGTTGTACAATGTCTTTAAAATATGCAATTTATAAAATTAGCAAAAACAAATGGATACACAGTGAACAGGACGTTTCAGGACAGATCAGCAGATGAGAGGAATAAAGGTAAAGAGATCCTCCCCTGCAACATTTAATAATGAAAGCATGTTCCTGGACGTAGGTGGAAATTGAGATTATTAGTTGAGTCAGACTTAATCACACTCTGCCAAACTTTCAAAACACATTTCCGCCGCGGCCTCACAGCTGGAGGTGACATTTCACACATGCACTGGAAATACAACAGGATGCCAATTATCAAGCATTTAACCGTAACATCATTTTAAAAAACATGCTGGTTCCCCTTTTACCACCATCCAAGAAGTGAAACCACTGCTCCGACTTCTGCTGTAACTAAGCAACTGAAAGGTGAACAGTTGGCTTCCTGTTGACGAAAGCGAGCCCACACAGGTGATTTCAGATGAGTTAGAATGTACTAAGATAACTTCTGATGCAGAGCTATAACACTTATCTGGATGCAGTTGATTTTTTGTTTTGAAACAGTGGCTGCATGTCAGTGCATGTTGTTTTTCCAGTATGATAAACTGGGACGTCTCAGTGGAACGGTGCATGTATAAAAATAACAGCGGTCATTTTCAGCCACAGGAAAAATATCTGTCTCTGAGTTGATGTAAATAAACCAGAGTGCAGCCGAATTAACCTTAAACCTCACATCCAGTGTGGAGCCCAATGGACGTTATGGACCAATCCCCAGGAAAAACCACATTTCCCATGATGCCTGGCTCCACTGCAGACCCGCCCCCCTCGGTTGAATGGCAAGTTGTTTGTTTCACTGGGACCAGCTGCTAACTCTTCCAGCAGGAGAGCAAACATGGGGACCAACACTGAGCAGATCCCACAAGCTGCAGGCAGCTGCGCACACACTCACTTCCACTCGATGGGGTTCTCTTCAAAATAAAGGCACGGGGAGGATGATGATGATAATACAGAATAAAACAATTCCCTTTAAAATAATTGAGATGCAACTACTGACGTAATAATTTCAAATATGTAATCTACAACTTCATTTTATTGTGCCCATAACTTAGCTTAGTTATAGTTGCTAGGGCAGAATAAGAACTATGCATACACACAACAAAACATTATTTCTATCCAAAGACATGAATGTGGTTTCACTGTGTAACTTTATATGAGTTTATATATTTATTGTTTCACACAAAAACCGTTATTAGAATAAATCCACCACAGTTCTTTATTGCCTTTATCTCTAGACGCTTGTTTTGTACGACCAACGTTCAAAGAGACTTTTTGCAACTCAAGTGATGAAGTTGTATTTCTTAATTTGAACGTGTTTCATTTCTATTTGCACGTGTTTTAATATTTAGAAGTTTCTTCAATTTGTATGTGGTTTTTCAATTTGCATGTGTTTTCTAAGTTTGCAGTTGTTTTTCAATTTGCATGTTTTGCTGATTTGTTTTTTCTATTTGCATGTGTTTTAAAACTTAGACGTTAACTTAATATGCACGTGCCTTTTTTATACTTGCATGTGTTTCTCCTATTTTTGTCTGTTTTCTTGATTTGAACGTGATTTTTCTTTTTTTTTGCATGTGTTGTTCTCAACTCTCAGTGCTTTGATCTCCCTCGGCCCCCGTAGCTTTATTCTGAAAACCCCCTGCCCGGAAGCCGGCTTGTTTCCGTCGCAGCTTTGACAGCGGCTCCGTTTTCTCCCCTTCACCTCTTTGCTTTCTTTCTTCCTCCCTCTTTTCTTTCTCTCTTTCAAACGCCTGCAGCCCGCGTGCGTGCGTGTTGTGTTGTGTTGTGTGAGTGAGTGAGTGTGTGTATTTATTTATTTATCGATGCATCTCATGTCCAGGCACCGAGCTCTCTCGTCCTAGTCGCTCCTTCCAATGAGAAGACGGAAAAGATGGAGCTGCATATTCTCGAGCACAGCCTGAAAGTGGCGAGCATAGAGAAGGAGGGGATCCAGGTCTGCACGCACGCGCTAATCAAACTCGCCTTCCTCGCCTCCAGGACACGGTACGTAGCTCCCCCCCACCACCCCGGGGCTGACATGTCGGATCCCTCCGCTGTCCCCTCGCTCGCTCTCCATGTCCCCCCCTCCCCTCCCTTGGGGTTCACATCGCATGTAAACTGATGCCGAAGGGTCGCGAGGACCCGTGTGTCTGCGGTGGGGGGGTTAGCGGGACTCGACCGAGCTGCAGCCGCGGTCCTGAGCCCGTGTTGAGGCTTAAATCTGCAGTTTTCTCAACGCAGTCTGGTTCTGGGAGTGTGTCACCGGTGTCCAGGCCCATCCTTGTTGTGTGTGTGTCGTTTTGCAGCTGTGTGTGTGTGTGTCCGTGAGAGTGTGCACTTGTTTGCATGCGTGAGAGTGTGTATGAATGTGTGTGTGTGTAAGTGAGACAGTGTGTGTGTTGGTTCCTGTACTTATTCCTTTGTGAGGACCCTATTAACCACAGACCCTACAAGTGAGGACATTTTGACCGGTCCTCACTATTTACCAAGGTCTGTTTGAGGGTGAGGTTAGAATTAGGGTTAGGTTAGGGTTAGGCCTTTTGTTAGGCTAGGGACTAGTGAATGTATTATGCCAATGTATTATTTGTGTGTCTGTGTGTCTCTATCTCAACCACATCTGACAAACTTGAATCCTGCACAATAAAGTTCATTCACTGCCGCTCTGCGCCTCAGGGGAACCCTCGTTGAAATAGTCCAGGCGGAGAAATGAGAACAGATGTTTACACTTGTTCTCTTTGGTGTAATTATTAATAATTAGCCTGAGAAATTCAGTTCATATCTCAAACCCACTGGCTGTTTCCTCCACCGAGCCTCCTGTCCTTCAGGTGAAATCGACCCACACGTGTTGTGTTTGAATGATTGTTGTCCTCAGGTGATGCCAACGACTCTTAACAGCTGATGTAACGA
Source organism: Pseudopleuronectes americanus (assembly GCA_038501795.1). Taxonomy (NCBI): domain Eukaryota; kingdom Metazoa; phylum Chordata; class Actinopteri; order Pleuronectiformes; family Pleuronectidae; genus Pseudopleuronectes; species Pseudopleuronectes americanus. The sequence continues at coordinate 20,009,601 of CM076728.1, read as the reverse complement.
CAGCCAGGTCGGACTGGTGACCCTTATGGTTTTGATTATGACACCACACAGGTTAAATCCTCTTGGTCTCCACAACCAAGTCCAGTCCCCTTCAGTTTAGTCTTGAATAGACAGACTTATTTCCACAGCGCTGTGTCAGCACTGGAGAATGGTCGAGCTACAACGATTATCGTTCTATTATTGGTCAAAAACACTTTCTTTCAAGCAATTCAATTTCACTTGAGTTGTCTAAAGGCCAGGATTTAGTGATATGGGTTTTTTTTAGTGGAACACACAAACGATAGATCAATTTCAGTCGGCTTGTTAACTCGCATCAACAACTTCCAGCCTTAATTAGTTTTCTGTAAAAGTTTTTAATGAGTTTTTAATTTTTCTGCTGACGATCAACCTAATGGAAGTTAATGTAATGAACTTTTCTAAATACTCCCTGTAAGTGATCTCCCCCTAACAAAGACTCATATGCAGTGATTTGCTGTTTCATCGTTCCTCTGGGTGGACGTTGTCAAAGAAAGTCATCGTGTATTGCTCATAATTACATAATCGTGATTAGAGGAGTATTATCAGCCGGGGCACAAGACAAAAAGATCCGGCTCTCGTCAGCCCAATGTCCTCGCTTTACAAAAAACACACTGGGAGTCAAAGTGACACTTGACAGCTCATTTAATTCCAAGAGAAAAAAGCTGCTGTTCCCATAGAGAGCTCAGTTCGGAGTCTTTCTGTTATTAGCCCGTCGCTCTTCACACCTTTCAGCCAAATATGAAGTGCAAGCATTCAACGGCCCGGCCTGTAAAGAATGTGATTATCACAGGAGTGTTGTGCTCGGTGTTTTTCCAGCGCGCTGCTCTCCACTGAGCCTCAGAAAGTCTGCTGGACATGATGTCAAGCTGAAAAACAAAACAATATGCCAAACGGCCACAGAGCATTTTTGTTTTGGTAAATGCAATCTTGTCAAACAGCCTTAGACACCCCCCCCACACACAAACACACACACACACACAACAATAATTGTGACACAGTATTTTAGAAAAGGGTTTTAAACAAAATGGATTCTGTCATTTGAAAAGGAAAACAGTGGAAGTAATTTGAATATGCTCAATACCGTCTGATATCTGAAACCTGTGTTTTGTACCGATATGAAATCATACTTACATAATGGCAATTCACTGTTTATATAGAATAACGACCTATCTAAACTACCTCCCATTGTATAGAAAATAAACAAAATACTCACTATAATTTTTTGGTTTGTTTATTTGTTTATTATTATTATTTAGGGATTTCTTTTTTCTTTTTTACCATTTTCATATAAATAATTAATGGTTCCTGATGAAAAAAAAATGGCACGTTTAGGGGAGTGATAAATATAAGTGTCTGTAATTTGTTGCAGCCTGATTGAATTTAATGGGTCTGTTGTGATTTAGCAGAGGGATTCTGATGCTATAAAAAAAACTCAATATCACAGACTAACACCTCATCACTATTTCACAGACTGGTTCCAAATGACGTCATCGGCACAAGATTGCAGCGTCCATATCAAACATATATGTCTATCATTGTTTACAATTTATGGACTTTATATATATTTTTTTAAATCATGAATTCATAAATTTGACCCGCCTCTCTCTTTCTCTCCCTCCCTTCCAGATGCAAGTTCTTCAGTTTGACGGAGACTCCGGAGGACTACACCATCATCGTGGACGAGGAAGGCTTTAAAGGTGAGCCCTCGCTCTGCAGGTCTTTAGCGTCACTGTGGCAACCATAGATCGGGGCGGCAGGAAGAAGAGATCACGTTGTGTAATCTCTGACTCTCTCCGGTTCCACGTATCTTCTTCTGCCAATGTTTGAGGACTCTTTGTCATTATGGACGTGAGGCCGAGCGGCTGCTGGCGGTGCTTTGTGGTCGGCTGAGTGACTGAATCCATGTCATTACACACCCTGTTCCAGGGTGACCCTCCTCGGTTACCCTGGAGACCACAGGCTGCTTGTTGCGTAACTGGCTCAGGTATTTTCTACTGGTGACCAGCTCTGAGTGGGTCTGTGCCCGTTTTCTATTCAAACTTAACTATGAAAGATTTATTCCACTTTGAAAAAGAAACCGAATATGCACATACATTATTTATAAGGGATATTTGAGGTACACTAAGTACGAGGCTATAATAATATTATTAAAAACGGAATTAGTTTTCTAATCTGGATCAGCTAACAATTATTGTCATTCTTTGATTATTCTGCTGAATACGTTTTTCAATCAACTAAACTTTTGAAAGTAAAGTTTGCAGACATTTAATATTCAAACAACTACAATCAACAGTTTGGCTTCAGTTTAACTCACTTAGGTTCATTATAAATACAAATGTGTGTCATTGCCGCTGTTACCTAAGTGTACTTTGTGTGTTTCTACTTCAGTTAATCCAATACCAGCAGAAATCACCTCTTCTCAAAGTGTATTTGCTTTGTTGTCTGTCTGTTCCCAGAACTGCCTCAGTCGGAGCACATCAGCGTCGCCGATGCCACGTGGTTGGCCCTCAATGTGGTGTCAGGGGGCGGCAACGCCTCCAACTCACAACCCATCGGGGTCACCAAAATCGCCAAATCGGTCATCGCACCGCTGGCCGACCACAACATCTCTGTTTTCATGCTGTCAACGTATCAGACGGACTTTATTTTGGTGAGTGTGGATGGGAATTTGTAAAGTTATCGTCAATTAACTGATTCAAACCGATTATCTGAAACCTGACCACTGTTACATACATCAGTTTGATAAGAACTACCTTAAATAAGGGAAAATGTCAGAAGATTGTATTTTTTGTGTACTTTGTAGTGTGGCTCATATCCTGTCCACTGAAATGGGGGAGCTGGGGTTTATGACCTTTTCTGCATCCAGCCACCAGGGGGCCATTGAGATGCTTTGGCTTAACCTTTGGGGGCCATCATGTCATCCATCTTTAAATACAGTTTGTGCACAAGACATGAAAGGAATTTAGATGAAATATGTTAGAAACTCAAAGTAAAATGCAGTTAAATGCAAATAGATTTGATTTAAATAGTAAAACGAAATAGAAGATAAAAAAAAAGACACTTGAATAGAATAAAACCAGGGAATACAAATCTAATTTCAGTTGTAATGGAAATATTTGGGACAAGATTCTATGATGGAATCAAGTGTACTTATCTGTATGTTCAGTGAAAACCTGTGTAGTGGATGAAATTGAAAATTAGATTTTCTTATCGTTGCTTCACAATAAAAGCCTCCCTGGTTTTCACCGGTTGAATGCTTTTAATGTGAAGCTGTGATTAAGCTGCAGGAGAGTTAACAAACAGTAATATACAGGTTTATATACAGTACTTACATCGAGATTCACCTAATTAATAATGTAAATATATTGAATGAAACGAAAGGTAAATGGTTTTGTGTTTGCATGTTAATTGTGTGTGTGTGTGTGTTGAAGTGTTTTCAATGTGGTTCAGAGGAAAAGCTCTAAAAGCCACATTACCTATCTATTACACAACAACTGGCAACACAATTGTTTGTGTCCGAATGCCTGACCCGAAAAAAGCAATAACCTCGGATCTAATGCAACTTCCTCCGCCCCACTTCCTTTTGATTTAGGAAGAAATCCTCTCCCATACCGAAGCACTTTCTGCTACTGGGATTCTTTCTTTTTATTGCTTCGCTCCAGTTGAAAAACAAGGTCTGCTGAGCAGCTCTGGCATGTTTATGAAAACGAAAGAAAGCATAAAAAAAACAACCTGTGTGGACGTTGATAATCTGTTACATAAGGGGGATCAGCAGCTCAGCCTCTTTCTGGAATTCCAGGTATCATACTCCCGTCGGTGCTCCGGCTGCTCCCACCTACAATCCTTATGATTGGTAATATCAGATTAATAAAAAAAAGAGGCGAAGCCCTGCCGGGTTCACACCCATCAGGTCGCCCACTGTGTGGGGTTGTGTTACAGAGCAGGAGACAGAGCAGGAGACAGAGCAGCTTAAGATGTGTGGGGTTGTGTATTTTTTTCCTTTGTGTTACATAAAGCAGTAAAGCTGACCCCAATGATGAATGCACTCATTTAGACGGAGCATTAAGTTTCTGGACTGAGGGAAGCCGCTTGGAGCAGCTACACACACACGCGCACACACACACACACACAGGAGTGAAAACAATATTCTCAAGATCTTTATCATTGCTGTAAAGCGTTAACCCCTTATATTATTATTATTATTATATATTTTTATTTTGTCATCCCCGTGGTCAGGTTCGAGAGCGAGACCTGCCGATGGTCATGCACACGCTGTCTTCCGAGTTCACGTTGCTGCGGGTGGTCAACGGCGAGACTGTTGCCGCGCACAATCTGGGAGTCACCAACGGATTTGTAAAGCCTAAACTAGGTACAGTGCGAATGTGTATTTGTGTGTTTGTGTATGGAAACTAATTATGATAAGCTCAAACTGCACCTCAATCCAAAAAGCTGAAATATTATCTTACTGTCTCACGGTAAAGATGCTAAAACAGAATACTTTTTAAAGCTGGTTTCAACTCAATAGTGCAAGAAACTGAATGTCATTTTGAATTTAGAAAGACAGCGTGATAGAGTTTTGTGTTCATTCAACAGTGGAAGTGAAAAGGAACAGAAGCTGTGAACCAAACGGTTTCCAGTTGAAACCATAATCGAAAGCAAATAACAAACTTATCTCGGTTTAATTCTGGTTGCAGCTCCAATATTAATCTTTGTAACTAAACTAATCTTTTGACCTTGGCAATAACTGTTGTAGACTTTCACTCGTCGTGAAGCACATTTCAAACAGCCACAGTTTTCACCGAAGAGATAAAGAGAAGAGCAAGAATCAAATAAAGGGCTGAAAATGAAATGTGTCTTTGGAAGAGAACATTTAATTATAAAAGGGAAACTGGTCCAAAGCTTTGCAGCTGCTGTAATAAACCTGGAACCAGTGAGCAACCAGACAAAGTTAAAACTTGAAGTCTTCTTGTACTTGTTGATTTTTAAGTTTAGCTCTAAAGTTCATTCTTGACCTTTTTAGATCGCAGCTTTCCAAAATGTGACGAGACTGAATCTTTATTATTTCCACGTAGACTTTATCGGCATAATTCTCACGTGGCCGTTTCCCTGATCGTGTTTTAAATCTTTTTGTTCTCCAGTTCCCCGTCCCATCATTCACCCTCTATCTAGTCCCAGCAACATGTTCTGTGTGACCAGCCTGGACCCCGACACTCTGCCCTCTGTAGCCACCCTGCTCATGGACGTCATGTTCTACTCTGGAGGGTAAGAACCTGCTCGTCTTACTTCAACACACAAAAGGACTTTTAAATTAGTCGTATTCGTCTCCGAGCTGAAGAAGAAATCGATTGAGAACTTGCGGATCTGTTGAGTTTGAATGCACAAGTGAGTTGTAGGAGAGAAGATTTAGTCTCAGAGGAACAACAATGAAAGAAATCCATTGATGTTTGTTTTCAGCTTTTTATTCTCTGAAATACAAATTCAAGGAAACTCATCGGCTTCACATCTGTTTTCCCATGAAAACTTATCCTCTTGACCTCCTTAATCTTTCCTGATCAAACTCTGGGTTCACGTTTGATGTCTGATGTGGTTAAAGACGGACGGACACTCGGTTCTCTCACTTCTTTAAATCCCTCTTTTCCTCTGAAGGCAGCACGACACATTTATTGATGAATCTGCAGCTTCTGATTGGAAAAAGCTGTCGTACCTATTCACCTCTTTTCCAACAAAAATTGGGTTGTGTGTGTGTTATTCTTAATAAAAAAGCGTAACCGTGCAAACACACTTTACGATATAATTGAACCATTTATAACATGAGATCCAGAAGAATTAAAACTTATGTAAGACTCAAATCCTTAGCTTATTTAAACACCCTCAACAACATGTTTGTGTTGTTTACTTCGATGTTTGTTGCACAAGATACATAAACAAAGAACCAAAGCTTCTGCCTCTGGCTGCAGATTTGTTTGTTTGTGTGTGTGTGTGTGTGTGTTCCGGTCGTGCTCTGCACCATCCAAACAACAGCAGCATGATTTCCTGGAGAAGCCTGGTTCCTTGTGTTGCTGTGGTCACGCGTCACAGTGCTTCGAGTCCACTGATGTGACTGAGGGCAGATTTATTGATCTCTATTCCACCTCAGCCCTTTGACACTCCTCAACAAAAATATGAAAAACTCCTCAAACGATTTCAGTGAATCGTTGTGGAGAGTTTGGGACAAAACCTGTGGGTCATTCTGCGACCTTTGTCTTTTCCATTTTTTATAATCGCAGCGTGTAGGCCTGTCTTAGGGCTAGGGTCAGTTATCCTTGTCGGTGACTCGCTTGCTAACTTCTGCCTTTTAGTAGTGAATCTCTTCTGAAACCTCCTGGTGCTCGCAGGCAACTCACCAACACAACCTTTTAAGTGAAGCTGGTCCGACAAACATGTGATTTCTAGTCCCACTGAACCCTGTCCTTTCCTCCTCAGGCCCAAAGAGCCCGGAGCCTCGAGTGAAGACTCCAGCCACATCCGCTTCTTCTCCTTCTCGCTGATCGAGGGCTACATCTCCCTGGTCATGGACGAGCAGACCACTCAAAGGTAGAGAACAGGAAAAACCAACCTGTGACGCAAACACAGCAGCTTCATAACGCCTCCGTGTCTTTAACCAAGCTCGTCCTCTCAAGACGTGGTTTCCTCGAGGCCGGGACTGAACTGGGACATAATGTTTATGCGGGGGAACAAATTTATGATTGTTGTTTAAGGGAGCGATTAGTTTGTTGCTAAGCGATAACGGAGCAGTCGGGCGTCACAGCGGGTTTCAGTCTGACTCATTTATCCTCCGCTGCGTCCTGCTCTTTTTCACAGTAGAGTCTAATTAAGCAGAGCGGCTATAAGGAACCGGAGCAGCTGCAGACCCCATGTGGTCGCTCCTCCATTAGCACATCTCATCGTCCATTCACAAATGAGGGGTCCCCTTTTCAAAGTGGGTCAGGCGTGACTTAAAGGCATTTGGAGGTGAAACAGTAATTGGACCAAACTTTTTATTAAATGAAGTTAATATTTTGATAGAGCAGCATGTAGGTCAGCGTTGTTGATGTTAGATCTAATGTGTTGCCTTAAAGGAATAGGTCACCCGTTTGATTCTTATTACTCAGTAATACCCTTCCTCTTCCTCTTCCTCTTCCTCTTCCTCTTCCTCTTCCTCTTCAAACCCGTCTCTAACAACTGAGCCTTGTGTAAATTATACATTTATTGCATTTTATATTAAAGACAATCTTTAATCTTTTTTAACCCATTTCATTTCCTCTCTGTTTTCTTCCAGGTTTCCAAACAACGTGCTCTTCACCAGTGCTTCTGGTGAACTTTGGAAAATGGTTCGTATCGGGGGACAACCTCTAGGCTTCGGTGAGCAAACTTTCCATTTCTTTACCAGTAGGTTGGTTAGGTGAAACTAAATCAGCCCAGAAAATAATGAATAAATAACAGTGATCAGTAAATCTGTCTTTATTTTGTCTGTCTGCAGACGAGTGCGGCATCGTGGCTCAGATATCAGAACCACTGGCAACAGCCGACATTCCAGCGTACTACATTAGCACCTTCAAGTTCGACCACGCTCTGGTAAGAGACGTACAATACAAGACATTCCAATAAAAACAAAAACCATTATAAACAGAATATATACAGCGCCTCTGAGGCCACAGTTACAAGTTGCTCTAGGATCTAAAATGTCTCCTGTTTCCTCCAGGTTCCTGAAGAAAACATCCAAAGCGTGATCGGAGCTCTGCGGACGGAGAGCGCGTCGCTGTGATGGAAACCACGAAGGAAACGAGCGTTTTCACAAGTCACTTAGTTCAAACGTGTATCATGTCCAAAAAGTGCCAAGAGCGTATCGGCGGAGGACTGAGGACGGGGCTCCGCCAGAAGGAAGAGGTGTAAGCACAGAGTGAGGGTGGAGTTAGTTGTTTTTCTTTCTGACAGTGTGATGGGGATGATGCCTTTTTGTTACTGGATCATTTTATGGGTTTCTTGACCCTCACTCCTTCTTCGTTTCTCCTCCACTGCTCTGCTAGTTTTAGTTTTTACCCGACTGAATTTCTTTTTCCTCTCTAAAGCTGCTTATTCCCACTGCCTGACCCTCGTGAGCACCATACTGTATTAGTTCCTCTGATGGAAGGATGACGAATGTACTCTGAAAAAAAAGAACGAGATATATACATATATTTATATATCTATATATGTGTGTGTATATCTCGAGTTCTCAATTTCTTTTTTGGTTTTGTTTTGTTTTTGTTTTTCCACAGGTCATTTTTCTCAGTGCCAAGATGTTTGATGCCTGATTTGATGCCTTTGTCAAAATACTTTACATGTGTGCAATTGAAGGAGACAATTTGGGCGTTGACAGGCGTTATATGGTTTGTTTGGTTGTCGTTGTTTTTTTTTGTTGCTTTTATTAGCTGCTGAACATGTTTTAATTACAGAAAGTAGACTGTCAGACTTCAGAGGTTAAATTCAGTCGCCTCGTCTGGTGAAACATGAAGTGAATCACGAACTCGATGAGAAATTCATCTTTGAGTGCTTGTGTAAGTTTGATTCTTTCGCACTGTGAGCAACTTGGTCAGCACAGAATCTGCAGAATGTACCCACGCAAGTTTTAAACAGACAAATCGATTGTTATTTATCTATCTATGGTTGATTTTTAATCTATTCTAAGCTAGAAAGCACAGGTTGTGCACGGTTGCACTTGATTAGTTCATTAAAAGATTATTTAATGTAGGAAAATATAATAATCAATGAAATGTTGGATGTTTGATTTAATCATTTAATCTAGTTAGCATTTCTCTTTTACGTTGTAAATTAAAATCCAGATAGAAAGAAGAGAGGATCACACCAGCTGTTAATGTTCTGACCTGTGAGTCATCTTTTTGCTTTCAATCAGCGATAACTCCCGAGTCA